>CALQYR020007479.1:860952-919671 GCA_943334845.2 Auanema sp. JU1783 | reverse complement strand
GTTGCTTTTTTAAAATAAATCATCTAATTCCTTAATACAATGTTCCACAACAAAGTTCATATTCAAACAGTTCCTCAAATGATGACGAACTTTGCACAGTTGTTTTGGGACCGACTATCTCAATAAAATCTGCTTAGAACACAGTTTCCTAAAGGTACATACACACGAACAACCGAACCGGTCAATTTATTGTAAATAAAAAGATTAAATGATAATATGAAAATAGTCTTTTTTGCGGAGACAAATTTCATCAAAGGAATTGCTGACAATATTTGGAAGATAGGGAGATTGTGTTTACGAAGTAATTGTGTAAGTATCTAAGGAAGTGAGTAATTAGTTCAGTCAAAAACATAAAAACGAAGTTTAACATTCCATTCCCAGGCGTTTTGCGAATGAAGAAAATGTGTCGGAAATTCTGAATTTTCCTGATACTTCTGAAAAATTAACAATGAGCAGTTTATCATTAATCAAAATGTTCAAACACTGTCAAGCTTGAATTCCTATTGAGGTAATTGGAAAAACGAATGAAAGGGATATGAACGGGAGAAAAAGGATATGGGACTGTTGTTGGGCACATTCATTGATGAGTATTCCATTGATGTCGTGGATGTTTTTGCTTTGCCACAAAAGGCGACTGTAAGTTCTTATATGCCAATCATCCACTAGACATCTTTACAGAGCGTTTCTGTCAAATCTATAGATCCTGTTTATCAGAACTAAATGATTGAGAGATTACAACAAGTGGGAAGAAGGGAAGGATAGTCGGTTTGTTAGCTTAAGAAATAACATCTTTCATTCATTTCCACATGTTAAGGTATTATTCCCATCCAGGATTTGGCTGTTGGCTATCCTCAGTGGACATTGAAACTCAACAATCGTTTGAAGCCTTACATCCACGTGCTATTGCCATCATTATCGATTCTATACAGAGTGTGAGAGGCAAAGTGAGAAACTAGTGGCAGCATAATTAGAAAGACGAGAATTAAGGTTTCGTTGGAGATATTCCGATCAGCGAAAGAGAATATGAATATTACAACAGGCAATCTAGCTCCAACGTCGAACCATCGTCAATGCACTTCAAATCTTGGTACGATGGCTACATCATCAATGGTGCTGGAAAACAGTGTGAGCATATCCAACTAGTCATGCATGATATTCAGATATTATGCAATTATGAGCCATTATAAACTGATGAGGCTTCTCTTTATTTATAGCTCTTCTACGGTCACTGAACTATCTGGCGAGACCAGAGCTTACGTGAAGTGAGAAATCAGATTGTAAAGATCAATAATGAAGGTGAGAAAAGACGAATACGATGAGCTGAAAAACAAATTTTCAATAGAAAAAGCCGAAGACACACATTTGCTCTTGGAGAAGTTATATGAGGTGTTGTTGTTTAATTGTAAAAGACATTTTATAAAAATTGTAGTTTATTTCAGATATGTATGAAAATGATGAAAGAAGTAATTGATTTTCAATTGTTCTCATAGTAAATGAGATGAGGTTAGTTAGGCCACCAGACTTTGCTGTCAACTCGCTTCTCGAAGTTCCAAGTGTTTTCATCGTTGATGTGTGTGTTATCCAAGTTTTTCCATGAAACAACTAAAGGTGCTATCGTTGGCAATGGGACTGGATTGCCTGGCTTAATTGGTTTTGCTGGAGCTAGAAATAATAAAAATTAATGAGATATGGATATGTGACTAATACCTAATAAGGGATGTTGAACTAGAGCTACATCAGAGTCTAACCAATCCTTAGCATAGTTTGACTAAAGAGAGTAATATGAGATCAAGAACTTAGTTAAGATACAACAAACATTCTTAAATGGAATATCTACAGCTTTAAAAACGTAAGGAGAGAACTCTAAGTCAGCTGCATTCTGTGATTTACATAATTGAAATATAAATGTGAAGGAGATGATGAGAAGGTGAAGAAGCATTTGCCATATACGAATAGAACTTTCAATACGAATTACACATGTTCTATACATTTCAATATAACAGGTTTACGGAAATCGAAAGGATGTTGATTGATCTGATGCGTGTTGATCATCAGCTATCAGAAAAACCCCATCTAATCATACTTCCTCCAAACTGATCATATTCATAAGTCAATGATTTATTTACCGTACGGGAAAGTAATAATGATTCTTATTTTTTTTTCTGCATGTCGATCGCCGTACAAGAGTGCAAATCACAAGTAAACATGCACAAATAAATAGGATAACTGCAAGCGCTGTGATTATCATCGGCGTTCCATGCAGCCGTATGCAACAATCGTTAGCACAACATTCATAGTAAACGACATCATTCTCTTCTGGACCTGTAAGTAGTATTAGAGATCTTATGTGAAAAAATAAACTTACATTTGTACTTCCCACAGTATAATGGCTCATCTACAGCTTCAGCTATCCTTAAAAGTAAAAACAAAAAAGAAGCGTGTAAAGTACGCATCACTGTGACTATGATAAATGCTATCTCACATGAAGATAGCATGAAATGATAAAAAAATGATAAGATTACGGTCAGCGGAAGAAAACATGTTATTCAAGTTAAAATCTACATATGTCTCCAAATTAATTAAGCTGGCAGATGCCAAGTTCGAACTGTATGAACAGAAGGCGTCCCATTTCAACTTTCTTCATCTCTTCTATATACTGTTGATGAGAGTTTGAAACACAAAATATTTCGAAATGATGTTGATTTTAAAAATTTTATTCTTATGTAACTTGATAACGAATGATTAGAATAAAATTTTTATATTATAAATTATTGATTGGAAAAGAGAAAAATAAGTACACGCTATCCATGAATCAGCTAATGAAATAACAATTTTTATTGATATCATATGATGCCCATCTTAGAGTGGTGATCGGCGTGGGTGAACATTGAATCTTGAAAACCTATAAACTCAATAATCTGCTCTGCTGAGGAGGAAAGACTAACTAGCCTCACATGTACAAGCAGAACCATATGATAATTTTCTTTTATTATCTACATCTTCAGCAATTTCAACACAAATGTCATTTTGAAGACGAAAAACGGAAATGATTGTTTGCTCGAAGTTGGTTGGTGGGGAGGGGGGGAGAAGAACCGTCCAAGATTTCGGATCAGATGGATAAAAGAGTGGAGACGACAGACAATTCCGGAAATCTTTCGTTCTTTATCGTTTCTTCTCTTCTTCTCTCAATTTTTGCTTTTCTAAGCTTTTGCACAGAAATTCAACAACTCAGTCACATCCGCTTTCTTGAACTGTTTGTTCAGATTACTCTCAACTTATTCCTATTTATCGATTCTCCAGTTTTTTATATATTATAATTGAAAAATGCTCTTTCTGAGAGTCTTTTTGGAGAACTTTGACTTTCCTCTTTCCCTCTCATTACCCTTCCAATAAGAATTCACAGAAGTGCTTCTTCTTACTTTAGTGTGTGTGTGAACTTCTTCATCACAACTTCCACCATGTTTCGTACTGAGAGATTCATCTTTTCTCTTCGAATCATTTTCTCTTCCCTCTGAATACAATTCTCTCTCTATTTCTTTTATTCCTCTTTCGTCATTCTCCTCAACATGCTTGATCCTTTTTACATTCCCTCTTAAACGTCGCCACCTCCTCTCTCTTTCCCATTTTCATATCCTTTCACTCCATCTCACTCTCTCCATCTCTCTTCTTTCCTCCCTCTTATATGCTTATATCCTCTCTCGTAATCATTTCCTGCCCTTCTATCTCTTCTTCTTTTATGTTAGTCTTGTTAAATTTGAATAAAAGTTTCACAGAAAGCAAAGTCTATTGTTTCATTTTGAAGATGATTTAAGCTTCATAGCCGCAAGATACAAAGTGCCTAATCTCATTAAACCATCATTTCAACACACAAATTTTGTGTTTTTTATGCTTAAGAGAGAGAGAGAGCAAGAGAGAGAGAGAGCAAGAGAGAGAGAGAGAGAGAGAAAGAGAGATTGAGAGTTAGAGAGTGAGAGAAAGAGAGAGAAAGAATAAGGGAAGATGATATGCAGATAGGAAGAGAGGGACGAAAAAAAGTTTTTACTCTCTTCCATCTCTCATCCATGAATAGACGATGAAGAGGAGGAATGAAGCCAGATAGACTTTTAATCTCATCCATATCCTTCGTACAAATCTCTTTTTTAATTTTTAATTAAATTTCTTTTTTCATATGCTCCTATACAGAAGACATGAGAGATGTGTATGAATGTCTTACACAACTGTCATTAACATATAGCTTAACGTAAGCTGTTCGTGACATGACCTTAACTCCCAAGGTCTCCTTGTTAACTAAACTTTCAACAATATGTGAATGTTGTGAACTTTTCCTAACACACACACACACACACACACATACACACACACACACACAAACACACAGAAAGGGCTTCTCCATCTACATATTCACAACAAAAACTTTTTTTCTTCTTTTTTCTTTTTTTTATGGAAAAGCTCACAGAAACGAATATTTCCTGATGAAACATTTCATTTTCTTGTTTTTCAACACATTTCGTTTCAAACAGACTAAGACATAAAGCTTTGAATTGGGCTGTTATATCAACCAAAAGAGAAGTTTTCACGTTTATTCACAGGGATAATCACATGTATCCTCAGGAGGATTTACTTAAGATAATCCATGGACACTACTATTTATGAAAACTCCCTCCTCTTATCTGTGAAGGTAGCCATTCCCTCTCTCTCTCTCTTTCTCTCTCTCTCTCTCTTGATGTTTCATTCTTGCTACTTTTCCTTCTTGTGATATGCCTTCTCTACATCTTTTGATTCTCTTTCAATCATGCAGTCAAATATGTTTTCTCCCTCACTCTCTCTCTCCCTCTCTCTCTATCTCTCTTATCTGCCAATCTCAATTCTTCCCCCCCCCCATTTTTTGGAGATTTCGTTGTCTACCCCCCCACCCCACATCACTTCCTCCATAAACACATGCACACATATAGACATATCTATATAATACATATTTATAATATTTATATATATATATATATTTTCCAACAACTTCGAAATGTAATTGAAGACGATCAAAGTCAGTCTGGGTGGTCGAATGCTTCTTCATTTTCTTCCAAAAATTCAAATAAGCTCCTGATTTCCTCCCTGTGGCAAGCTTCTTCATCAAAATTCTTCCACACACACACACACATACACACATTCATCTTGACAAGTCAAAAACCATGCAAATTGACGACATAAAATGTGAAGGCATGAAGAGCAGAAAAAACGACGAAATGAACGATCGAAATCACAAATTTCATTTTTTTTTCAACATTTCACGTCTTCTTTCTTATTAGAAGACGGTGAATCTCTGACTGGAGTCAAATGGCAATATTTGGTCTTAAATTTTGGCTTTTCTCCCTCTATCTCTCTTTCCCTCTATCCTACTCTCTCTCTCACACACTCTTTATGCTTTGTCTTTCTATATTCCATTCTCTCTTTCTCTTTCTCCCTCTGTTTACACAGATAGAGAGGGTGGAGTGCGAGCAAGATGAGAGAAGACGACGTCCATGACCATCTTCCCTTCACCCACCCCTAAAGCCCCCCCCCTCTCCCCTCTCTCGCCTTTTTCCCCTTCATCCCCCTCCATATGCATTGAGTCCCAGACATTTACCTCGTCCCTCTCACCCATTTCATAACCATTTCTACAACATTTTTTTTCTCTTCTTCCTAATTTCCGTGCCACTGTTTTCTTTTCATACTCTCCCTAATTTTCAATTTTGTTCTCCACTTCCAATCACCCTCCTCCCTTCATCTCTCTCGTCCTCTAATTCCCTCCCTCTCTTTAATCATCTCCCTCGTTCTCTCTTCCTCTCTCTCTCTCTCTCTCTCTCTTCCCACCAGAAGAGTTTTTGAGTTAGCTCAAACTTTAATTTGTTGAATTATTTCTCAAAAAAGGTTATTATATTCTAATAAGAGTTTGTTTTGCTCTTTTGATCATTTGCAGCTTCAACTTATGAAATGAAACAGCCAACTGTGAATATGACTCTTCGCTCTCATCCTCTTCTATGTAGTCTTTGTCTCTTCAAATTAGTTCGTTCCCTGTTCGCTTAACCTCTGAATATAAACTTCCTCGAGTCTTCATCTTCTTCCTCGCAACCACAATGTTGGATTGAAGCTGTTCACGATGAATTCATCCCGAATTTGCATGTTCTACATCTTGAGCTCCAAATAAAATCGTTTTGTCCTCTTTACTACCATCAGTGTGGCTTCTTTCTCTCTTTCTCTCAATCCCACTTCTCTTTCATACTCTGACTCTCATGTTCAACTCGTTCACAGAGCTTCTAATATGTTCATATTCGTACAATTTACCATTCAAATACATTTATTTATAAACTTCTTATATTAAATCATTTCAGAAAACAAATGTCTTTCGATTTTGGGCTGACTGCTCCATTTGTGCCCGAATTCACAACGAAAGAGCAATGGGAGCATCGGCACAAGATTAGAGCAGTTCAGGTGATTTACCCGGTTTTGTTTCCTAACTATCTCTGTCTTCAAACCTAAACCTCTATCCCTCTCTTCCTCACTCGTTCACTCTCTTTATCCCTTTTCCCCTATCTCACCCCATTTGAAAAGAAATTTAATTTAAACTTAGCTTTTTTCGTCCTTTTTCATCATTGTGCTCTTTTAGATTGTAGCCCCTTCATCTTCTCATCCTGGTCGATTTCGTTTGAGTGAAAGTGCGCTCAAATCGGTTTTAGGTCATTCATGTATTGCAAACAGAAAGGTTTGTTTCCATTTTTTTTTGTTTGGAATCGTTCCGTTGTTTATCAAAACTCCAACCAACTTAATAAGCCAGCCCCCTCCTCCCTCCCTCCCGTTACTCAGATTTCTTAATTAGAGACGGGTCAGCAGCAACATGTGAATGTGATTGCATGTGTCTGCGTATGTGTTGGGTCTATGTGTATATGTACTATGTACATATATGTGTGTGTGCGTCTGTGTATGTATGAAGATGACAATCAAAAAGACATCCAATTCAGTTTTAGTTTCTGTCATCCCACCAACATCCATTTCGATCTCAGCATTTTTGGAACTGGCTAACAGTCTGCTTTTTTTTGAACTTTTTATGAACTTGTCCAGAAAATCGAATAGTCTTTTCTCTCGCATACCACTTCTCCTCTTATCCTCCTTTCTTATCCCAGCCAACTGAATGATTGGCCCTGTGAGCAGATTAAGTATATAAAATCCTCACTAGCTAATAAACAAACACAATCAACAATAAGAATGATTAATGGAAAGAACAAATTTATTGCTTTGCTCAACCTTGTATCTCGAAAGAAATAAATAAGGAGGTTGAAAGTAGCCAGATAACTGAGCCAACTTCCGAGAACATCTCTCTGATAGATCTTTAATACTTGTGATGTAGGAAAATGTGATCGTGGTTTGATGTTTAACGGCGTGTTCCATCCTCGAAGAAAACTCCTCCGTCGATGGCGCAGTACTTGGGGCAGATACCCTTCTCTCCTGGCTCTCCTGGAGTTCCAGCTCTTCCTGGTTGTCCTGGCTCTCCGTCTTTTCCTGGGGCTCCATCGTCTCCTGGGGCTCCCTTTGGTCCTGGGTTTCCTGGAGCTCCGTCAATGCCGTTGCTTCCTGGTGGTCCTGGTGGTCCTTGTGGTCCAGCAGATCCTGGAGTTCCTGGTGGTCCTGGGACAACTGGCTCAGACTTGGCTGGGGTTCCTTAAACATGATTGGTAAGAAAACTGTTACGCGTATTCAACGATGTTACCTGGTTCTCCTGGAGCTCCTGGGTTTCCTGGTGGTCCTGGTGGTCCTGGTGGTCCCTTTGGTCCGGCTTCTCCAGCTGGAGCGTTTGGTCCCTTTGGTCCTTGCTCTCCTGGAGCTCCGTTGTCTCCTGGTTGTCCTGGTGGTCCTGGAGGTCCAGGTGGTCCTTGTGGGCATGGCTGGCATGGTGGTGGAGTGACTGGCTCACATGGTTGCTGAGGTGGTCTTCCTGGGTTTCCTGGGGTTCCTGGAGCTCCTGGACGTCCAGGCTTTCCTGGCTTTCCTGGGGTTCCTTGTGGTCCCTGTGGTCCTGGGAGACAGCATCCACTGCATTGGTCGTTGTAAGCAGAACGGGCAGTTCTGTTAGCAGCAATTGGAAGCTCCTTAATGGAGTACACGCTGGACCAGATTTCCTTGGCTGATCCCTGAATAGGAGATTAGAGCAGAGAGATGTGTGAAAGCCCAAAGGCAGAAATGAAGAAGAAAATGCTTAAAACTCACTCTGCAGAGGTTAAGCTCAGAGTGCATCTGGCTACGAACATGGTGTACGTAGTTGTAGACCATTGGAAGGGTCACACAGACTGAGAGAACAGCCACAGCGGAGAAGGTAACGGCGGCATAGCCGACAAATCTATACGCTTTGATCTTGGAATCAATATCCATCTTCTCCTGTTTCAAGAAGGGAGGAATGGACTACCTAACCTGAGCCTTGTAGTTCATTCATTTATATAGGTGAACGAGACACGCCCACATATCGAGAGAAGCTGCTTTTTAGCCGATTTACCCATGTGGACAAGAAAACGAGGCGGATATTAGCGATTTCGGGTGGATAACAGTTAGACAGTTCTCTGCTATCACCATTCTTCTTCCCTGGCGTTCCTATTGAAGTCATCGAAGATGAAAAAAAAAGAAATTCTTCGGCCATACCTTAGATAAGACACTTAATTGAATGATGAAAGTAACATTTGGTAGTTATGGCTTCGCAGCCGATAAGCAAAGAACTTTCTAGTTTCCAAAGCTTCGGTAAGATAGTAAGTACTATCATACAGGTAGCAAACAGCGAGAAGAGACACGCCAGCAAAGATAGAAAAAATCTTTTCTTTATCTCGAAAGAGAAAAACATTCTCAAACTCTTCGAAAGTCTCTTGAAAGTGCATGTACGCGAGAGCTTTTCAATGCTGATTTCTGGCTCGCCATTCAATTGTCCATTGCCCTGTTCTCATAGTGAGTAGTATCTTGTGTATTTCGTCATTATAAAAAATCAAAAAACCATTGTAAGTTGCATCCAAAAATGGGGATATGTGTATAGAAAAATGAAAAAGATCGTCGAAAGAACCAGCTCATGGGGGGTTTAGCTGTTCCGATTTTCTCGTTCCAATCGCGCCGTTTTTCACTTTTCAGTCATGAAAGACGAAAGGGATAATGTCTCAAACACTAAAATCATCAATCAAAAAAATAGTTTGACGTAATAAAAAATAAAAATTTCAATTATAGGTTGTCATCATATCGGTGGCTGGAGCATTTCGTAAAGGAAAATCGTTTTTGTTGAATTTTTTTCTCGAATATCTCTATAGCTTGCAGAAGTCTCAGCAGGTCAGCTACTTGAATGAACTGCCTTCGAGATTTGAACAGATGATTTTCAGACTGAGACAACATTAGAATGGTTGACTGATGATTGTCAACTGCATGGATTTCATTGGAGAGCTGGAGCAAAACGAGATACATTAGGTTAATATATGAATTATGTGATATCTATATGCATATAGTTAAGGTATATGGGTTTGGGGAGAGCCGATCATGATAGAAGGAGCTAATGGTGAAAGCTTTGCTGTATTACTGGTAAGCTTTAATGCAAACTGAAAAAGGATTATGAGAACAACATAGATGGACACACAAGGGACGTTCGACAACAACTCGACCTATCAACAGTGCATGACCGTTTTTGCTTTATCGACCATATTAAGTAGTTTACAAGTGAGTTATAGATATCATAATGAGCATGAGTAGTCAACTGTTTTAAGATATATAATGTTGTTGACAACATTCAAGAAGATTCTTTACAACATTTGTCCTTGTTTGTAGAATACGGAAGGTTGGCAATGAACGAAGTCAGTCAGTTCGGAAAACCTTTTCAGGTATGTGCTTACACTCTCTCTCTCTTTTTCGAACTACTTTTCATTTTTAGACATTGGTTTTTTGTGTCAGAGATTTCAAAAATCCTGATGAGTTTGGATACGGCTCAGCAGGCGGCTCGGAATTCCTTGCAAATGTTTTGACGGTCAGCTGAATCAAAAAACATCACATCAAAAACCAATATTTCTAGACAACAGAAGAGCAAGCAGATGAATTGCGTAGTGTTAGAGAACAATTAGCAGAGTGTTTTGAAGAAACACTATGTTACTTACTTCCTCATCCAGGGCATCGAGTGGCTGAACGGCAATCATTCCGTGGCCACGTCAAAGGTACAGCTGCTTCTCCCTTTTGTACTTTGAGGCTATAAAACGTCATCGTTTCTCTCATTTCCTCTAGCTTATTCTCTTTGAGCTTTCAATATAGCGAATTGAAGATCTCCGTCCAATATTTCGAGAGGAATTGAAGAAGATGGTGCCATCATTACTGAATCCTCAAAATTTGAAAGCGAAAATCATAAATGGTAAACCAGTTACGTGCAGAAAGATGATGCAATACTTTCGAGTAAGTGCATATTTGGGTGAATATAAAACTGAGAAAAATTAATTAGGAATATGTAAAATCATTTGATGGGGAGACGTTACCAGCCCCTCAATCTATTCTGAATGCCAACGCCAAGCTTATATGTATGGATGGGGCTCATGAAGCAAAGCTGGCTTACTGTAGAGGAATGGATAAAGTGATATAAAACACAACAACATCTTTAAATGAACTTTGTTCCAGTCAACTGCTGTTACTCGAATGATACCAGAGAAACGGCTGTTGCGACTTCATATTCAACATGGAATTACAGCTTTAAATATTTATGATAAGTGTCCTAAATTAGGAGAAGCATCTATACGACGAGAACTCCTAGAGCGATTACAAGAAGAAATTAATGTGAGCAGCTATACAGGCTTATAAGTTTTCATAGTAACCATGCTTTCAGGCTGAACTAGAGCGCTACAAGCGTTTGAATGAAGCTAAACGGGTAACAGGCTGCGCATCTGCTATGACGGCTTGCGGAGATAGTGTTCTATTGGGTTTAGGATTAGGTGGAGCAGCAGGCGGTTAGTTATTTTGAAGAATTTGTTTTTGAAAAATAAACAGTGACTAACCAATGATATTGAAGGAGCCATAGCCGCATCAGTTTTCACATTGCAAACTGGTCTGGTCAGTTTAGGTAAGTGGTGTAGTTTGCATCTCGTACTTGAGCAAGTTGTTTCAGGGATAGTAGCTATACCGATATCATTAGGTACATTATTTGTTATTTGGACGTATGTGTGGATAAAGCCACATGTGGAAAGATGTTTCACCAAACAAGAAACGCCTTAACTAGAGACTATATGAGAATGTACATATTAATTTTGTCAAAGTATTGTTACGTGTTCGCAACATATCAATGTGCAAAATGAAAATATCAGACTTCTAGATAGATAGAAAATTATTTATTTTTAAAATGATCTCCTATAGTACGGACGAACAACGTTAAGATTGGTTAAGATACTTCTTCGAAGTAAAACACGGGAGGAGATAATTGCAAGAAGAAGCAACCCGAAAGAAAGAATTGACGAAATGGGAAAGAAATGAATAACTTAACACGTTGTGATTGAGTTAATATTAAACAAGAAATGTTAGTTAAAACAAGGCAAGAGTTGTAAAAAGTTAATAAAAATTATTTTTAAATTATGAATAAATCAAAAAGTAACTGAAAGAGGACAACACGTAGAGAGAGATACGTATAAATAACTATTCACAGGTATAAGTGAATACTTTAATCGTTTTTCACTTTGTATCTTGTCCATTGTATCAGAGTTGCAGGAGATCGGAATAAGAATATCAGCTTGGCGAACAAATCCTGAAATTATTTCATTTCAGTCAACGTCAATTTCATTCAACTCACTTGTTCCAAGAAGAAGTCTTTCGCCTCGCGAACCAAATAGATATCCAAACAAATTTTGAGCAAATAGTCTGGATTTGGAATTTCAGAAATCATAACTTCCATCGGTGAGCTTGTGAACAGTCCACGAATAACTCGGCCAGCCAAGATAATCAACGTAGCGTACATCGTTATAATTCTGAGAAATAAGTATTAAGCTATCTTAACTGTATTGGAAACTAACCCTCCCTGCAGATACTTCGCAAAGAACGATGGATAAGCTCTGTCAATGAAAGCAACTGTTTGAAGATATTTACGTCCCGTTCCATATGGAATATCTGATGCATTGAAGAAGACCTGTTGATCGAACTGTGTTGGGTGAGTGGCTTGTGCTACCCAGACAGATGGCTAGAACGAAGTGATGTTGAAAAATAAGAATCAAATCAAACTAACCCCGACAGTGGAATTGTCAATGAACAACGTAAGAGTATCAAACCAAGCTGTCTTATTAACATTTGCACTTGTAGTGTTGAATGGAGATTGATCATATAGAATAGAAGCGACCAACGGCTCAGGTACCGATACTTGTCCTTCGTTAGGAACCAACAAGTAACTAGGGAAAGATGTCGGCAAAGAAATCTAGGATTAACATGAACTTTTAAACTGCAATTGAATGGAAACATACAATTCCTCCACCGTCTAGGGCATCTCTGATTTTCTTCCTCTCAGCAGGATCTTTACTAATCTTGATATTATATTGAGTTGAATGTTTCTCAGATAATTTCTTAGCAGCGTCATACGGTCTCGAGAACTCAACAGATAATTGGAACTCAATTGATGAGTTCGACTCTAGTTGGCTTCTGAAACAAAGGTTTCAATGCAATTTAATAAGTAATAGTTTCAATTTGGAGTGTGTTCAATGATAAAGTAAATAACAAACTTTAAAGCTTTGAGGGATTCCACGGAAATAGGCCATGTGACTTCTGATTCAGGACGGAATTCGACTACGAGAATATCTCCTTCAGAATAATCTTTCAAGAATGCTACACTGTTTCTTGATCGTTTGAGAGAATCGGAATTAAGCGGGTTGAATCTGGAAAAAGAGAAGTTTGAATATGAGCTGTATTAACAGCAGAGATTTCTACCTAATGCTCATAATATCAGTCAAGCGTTGATGCTCTTCGGGTAGGAAAGGTCTCAGTTCAACTCCTTGAGCTTCAATTTGATATAGCGGCTGGAAGTTTCAAAGTTAAATCATCAACTCGAGAAAAAAATCATACCGGATATCCTTCCAAAGACATAGACATTTTGACACGATCAGGAATAGATATGTCTCCTAAAATCGAAAGAAAATTAAACTTCCATCAGAGACTTCACGTACCAATTTGATTGAGCAGAGAGAATATTAGTAATGGAGCCCAAACAAGGAACACTATGAGAAGGATCATGGGCAAACCCATGAAATACTTCACGATGACACCCTTAGGCTGTCCACGTGGAGCGGGATAGTTCTAAAAGAGATTCAGTTTATTTGCTGAGCCCTAGTGGATTTATAAACCGCTTCGAAAGTCCTAGCACATTTCAAGTTATAGATCAGAGCATAGAAGTTTTCCATATTGAAGAAATCGAACAATGGCATAGATGTATCAGTCCATGTCCAGTCAATAGCTGTTCTCAGCTCGAACAAGAATGGAACGGACATGAATCTTAACGAAGGAGTAGGTTAGATAGATTGTTCAGATCATTCCTTACATTTTGAAGAAAACCATGTTAGCGAGACCATAAGCGTGAGTCAAGAGATTTCCTATGCACAACTGTGGGTAACCATTTCGAATCTGCCAGGCAGACACCAGAAGGTATAAGCATTTGACGACATATAAGAATTTAGCAACTCCATTGTCAGCAGCTGCCCTGGAAAAGAAAAAAGAATGTACAGAGTGAACTTTGGTGGTACATACCGCTTAGTGATCAGAGGTAGAACGAAGAAAATCCAAGTGTGGATGAATACGATGATAACAAGTTGGTAAGCTAGTTTTCCATGTACCCATTTTCGCAAATACAATCCTCGATCAACAACAATCATGAGTGTCATAATGATGAGCATGATCACCAATGTGAGAGGGATGCGACTTTTCTATATAAAACACAGTTGAACATGAGACTTATGAGTTGAAAAACCTGGATATCACCGATGACGTTTCCGGAGCCACCTTCACCGAAACCTGAATAGCCCAGTCCGATAATCAAGAAAGCAATAACATCCAAGCCAAACATAATTGGGTACAAGTCTCTGAAACTGAATTAACCAGAGTTCTTACAACTAATTTGTACCTGATGTATCGGAACTTTGGATGGAACAGCTGTGATATGAAACGAACAATAGGATTTTTCTTTTCTTCAGTTTGGCGTTCTTCAGCCACGACTACTTCTGTAATAGACAGATAATCATAAATAGAGAAAAGGTGTAGTACCTGCTGTCATATCGGAGGAAGTGGATGGTCCATCAGTAGGCAGCGAAGATGTAGATACTTCATTCAATGTCTCGATAGTCTTAAAAGTCATACTTGACAAAAAAACAAAGTTAGACCCTACGCTGTCTTGAATAGTGTCATTGAAAGTAACCGTAAGGTTGGCATCTTTCCATAATCCAAATTTGCGAAGCAGAGATCTGTGGAAGAACAATGCGAAGAGGAGTGGCACATCGAACATAGCAAATCCATCTTGTCTTTGGATACCGAAAGCTTTTGGCAAAGTCAATGGAGCAACGATATTCTTGTTGGCATTAGATTGCTGATTGAACTCGAAGAACGTGAATTGACAAATAAATTTGACCAAAATCTATCAAGTTAACTATGAATGATGATCTGGATACATATACATACCACAAACTCCGTATAGGCGATCATTGTTACCCAGAAGAACTTGCTTGGACGAGGATTAGAGAGAGTTCCCCAAAGGAACACCATCAGAGGCAAAGGTAGAGTGATTAATCCCGCTCCCATAGCGTGAGCAAGAACTGCCAGGAAGTAGCATATTATATCGGTATTAGCCAGTATACAGTTTCCAATAGCTGTTAGTAACCTGGCGGCAGCGGAACGCTGTTGCCAACTGTTAAGAGCTTCAGATTCCATTCTGAAGTAAGTTTTTATAGTATTGTTCAAACACTTCACAAACTCACTTATCGATGTCACCTTCACTATGAACTACGTGAAGACTAGGCATATCCATTCGATCTCTCAGATCTTTCAAACCAAGAGATGTATCAGAGAGTGACTGAAGTTAGATCATGGATTAAAACCTCTTAACGGAACGTACTTGTTGATAACTGTCTTTCAGCTTCTCCTTTTCTTTATAAAGGACGAAAGCGACATATCTGTGTTCCCTGGACATTTTGTTCAACCATACACTGATCATATCACAGGTATTAGTAACAAGCTTCTTGATAAAGTGGAAGGCCGACGACTTCTCAGCTGTTTCATTTAGTTCTTCAGGCTATAGTAGACGTTTGTTTTAGAGGATACTCACAAGAAACATACTCTCTCAGCGCTAATTGCTTCAATCATTCTCTCTTCCGGATCTTTCACTTTTTCGGCTTCATTAACTTTCTCCATAGTTTTTCCGATATCCATGTTGTGACTAGTTGCTGTGTAAACCAACTGAAACGAGGTTTGAAAGAGTTATTGAAAAGTAAATACCTGGCTAAGATCTAATTTATCAAACTGGGTGGCAGCTGGATCGGTCTCAGGAACGAAACTCTCAACAGGTTGGACAAGTTCATCAGCATGTGGATCATAATCGAACATGTAGTAATCACCAGCACGTTTCGCTAAAGTCAAAGGATTATCTCATGGTAGTGATGAAAGTTTGTTATAAAAACTGAATAATGTTATGGCTTTTAACATGAGGTGAGCAAACCAAATATATTTGGTGTTATGAACTTAGGAAGTATCATTGTTAAAGATACGATAGAGGAGCAACATAATGCGAAGGGTGAACGTTTTTAAGTAAAACAGTAGGAGCTGAGCTGAAGCTGAACGAAATCTCTCGGATGAGGAGAGTAACGAAGTGTTCATGCATATCATAAGTAGACAAACCAAGATGTCTCCAATCATAGAAGGGAAAAGGATCATCCTGATCCGAGTTAAACGGTGTCATCGATTCTACTAACAAGAAGTTACAATAAGCTTACTACCACCACAACACAAAGCAATCATTAAGATGTCTATGTGATATCTAATCCATAACCCGATAAGGGAAAGTAAGCGAAACTATCGTATTTTGAATAATTAAATGTATGAACTTTGAAAGATAAAAAGCAAAAAGATGTTACCTTGCCCATATGTCTGTGGCTCGAAAACGGAAGAGCCAATGGCCAACTGCTTATTGTATCTACAAATCTAATATTTTTGGAGAAGGAGTTACAATAGACAAACCTTTCACGGATAGCCTGGGTTCTTTCTTGGATCTCCTTGAACTTCTTAACTTGTTGTACATTCTGCTCTTTCATCTCTTTTTCAATAAGTTGGTTCTTCAGTACTGCTCCTCTGGAAACAGCAAGGTTAGGAACTTCACAGGAACCACAACCCCGGGGATCGAACGTAAATTAAAACCAAATTTTATCACTCTTTTAGACTTACGCAGAATTATCTGACTCATTGTACCTTAAAATTTGTTTAAATATTTCTTTTTAGTTTTACCGGTCTTCATTACTAATTCAAAGTTCACTAACCTATTCGCCAAGATGATTTCTGAGCGATACTCAACCATACAATGTTGGAAGAACCACGAATGGAATACTCTCAATTGGAAAACCAAGAAAGTCAAAGCAATAGCATCGAATCCCATTTGTGCTTCCTGTTGATTGACCGGACAGGTCTTTAAGAAAGTATCTTCTGTAAAAAGAATATGATGGAAAAGTGAGTAGGGAAGAAAAAACTGACGGTCATCGA
Source organism: Auanema sp. JU1783 (assembly GCA_943334845.2). Lineage (NCBI taxonomy): Eukaryota > Metazoa > Nematoda > Chromadorea > Rhabditida > Rhabditidae > Auanema > Auanema sp. JU1783. The sequence continues at coordinate 902,943 of CALQYR020007479.1, read as the reverse complement.
ACAAGTTCGCTTCCATTCCTCGACTTTCTATTATAGGATTGACACAGGAGATACTTTAAAAAAGTTACTGAGCTCATTTCCAATGTTAAAGCAAACCTGAATATCTGACGAATCCAGCATCTATAATCATTCACGAACCATTCAAGGAAGACACAACCAAAGATCTGAAATTTTTTTGAAATGTTACTTTTCCAATGATTTTGGTTCACCTGTAGGCCAACTTTGAAGAACATAGTGAAGACCGTGTAGAAGAGAAGAATTTTCCATCGAGCCAATGTATCCTTGAAGTTGTTTGTTCCAGGATTCATGACATAGAGATTGTTGCCTTGCCATAGAATCCATAGTGTGATAACAATATATCCTGAAATGATAAAATGTTGAATGGAAAAAGATAATCATGATTACCAAGTGCAAACAGTGATGTTCCCCCAATACCAGCGACCAGAGTTGATATAAGTGTTATCCAATGACCATAATGGAACACGAGGATTTTCACAAAATCGACAAAACTCCTATTGAACAAATTGTTATTTATTTCGAAAAATGAACCCTCATCATACCTTTGAGTAGTCAGGAAATCGGAGTGGGGATTTTCACTACGCAGATAATACTGATCATCAGGATAGATAGAATCGTTGTCGGTTCCCTCACAACGGAAAACAGCCATCTGATACATGCATTGTAATAAGCGGGCTTTGTAAGTTGAATACCTGACAAGAGGCAAACAAAAGAAGGAAGAAGTCCGCAACGAAGTTACTAGACGGCCAATGAACGGAAAAGTTTGACAATCCCATCCAAATATCGAAGTTAGTGTTCTTTGCAGATGAGTAGTCACCACCCGAGAAGAACTTTGCCCAAGGATATTCTATTTCAGGAATTTAATAAGCCTGTATTTTGATTAAACATACCAATGCAACTAACTTCAGGTAAACCGACGTAAAGGGCATATTGCAGAGGCAGTACGATGGCCATATAAAGAACAAAAAGTGGCCATATTCTGCGGCATACAGCTCTTCAAATAGAGAAATTTAAAAAGCACTTAAAAACATGAAAATACCGTTTGCTTCCGACGAATGCCACAATCCATATACATAAAACTCCACCAAACATGTCCATACGAACCCATGCGTTAATAGCCATCATAGCAATAGTGATCTGAACCAAAGTTATTTCAAAGGTAATGAAACAAGCAGTACCTCATAGCCAAACTTGTAAAAACCATGGTCGATCAAGAACTTCAGACCATGAACGATGCTGTGATCGAAGGTAGCCATATCGAATCCTGGGAAAACTTTTTTCTGAAAAAGTTATAAAATAATTGTGAATAAACTTCATTACATACCTTGCGATCTTCTGGTTCCCCTCTAACAGCTCTACTATATCTTTGACGATATACAACAACTGACTGAGTTACAAGAGCAATTATGGCAACAATCAATCCCTGTAAGGAACAAAATATTAGTATCAGAATAGAATGGCTGCTCACGTTGAGAAGATTCCAAGTGTTGTCATTCTTCTCCACACCGAACCAGGTAGAAAACTTTTGCGTCGAATTGCATTCGGATGTTATTAAAGTCTCCAAGTCAGGCACATGTTTAAGCTTAGTAAGAAGTTATGAAAAAACTTTGCACTTTTTCAAAATACCTGGTAGACCATTTTAAACAAAGCTATAACGCATAGATAAGCACACATTATCAGACTGACTATGTTCGTTGCTACTTGAGGCAAGCATAAGCCAATGCTTATGAGAATTGCCAGAGGTAAGTATAAGGCACATATCTGAAGCAAAAACGATTTGAAGATGTGAAACATAAGAGAAAACTGACATTTTTTGCTACAAAAACAGCTATAATAATAAAAACTATTCTAGAAATATGAACTTCTGTTAAACGCCAAACAAATTCCATAGTTTCGTTCATCCATTGAGCTACTTTGGATGTAACAGTAGCTTCTGAAAAGAAAAGATTTATAAACTAACAGTATTGTATTTTTGTGGGTGTGGGGAAATTCCTATTTGGACTGGCCATAAAAAAAACCAGCAAAGTAAACCGTATTATGTTATTATTACCAAACATGTCTTTCAATTTCAGATATTCCGGTAGTGAATGAAAGAAAAACATTGTTTATTCCCGCTGCACATCATTCTTATGAGAAACCAATCACTTTATAATTATTGTTTCAAAATGACCATCAACTTATCAAATGAATGGATGAATATAATGAAATCAATTCTGACATGCTAATTTATCTGCTTCATTTCATTTTTCGCTCTATCTCCCCAATCTCTCTCTCTCATATCTGCAGAAGAAAAACCTCGAAATAATTTCTTGAGTGTTGATATCTCTTTGATACAACATAGCGAACTATGCTCTCACATTCGTAAATGAGTGTACTACGCATCCAGCTGTTGATTCATGACCGAAAGAATTTTCCGACAAGCCTAGTGCCAAAGTTTTTATTGCTGGATATTCACTAACTCTGAACGACAAGCGCGACGTGAGATTGGAGTCAAGAACATGATTGCGAAGAAAAGAAAACAACGGGCTTCAAATCAAGAGCTCATCATAACTAAAACAATAAGCAAGCCTCTTCGAAAGTGAATAAACAACTCTTGAAAAAATTGAGTGAACACATTACATATGTAACATACGAACATAAACTTATCCACAAGCTCACTAGCCAGATGGCTTCAGTATGGTATCAGAAATAAAGGAAAATCTTTTGTACTTACTCCAACTTCTTTTTTTCCACTTGTATCTAGTTGTGGGTCTAGCAATAATAATAGGTCTCGTTATATCATCGTCATCAATGTATGGCACTTCTTCGCTGCTACTATTTTCTACTCCCGAATCAGCACTTATCAGAGAGCTCATCATGTTCACCTCACAAGGTGTTAACAAATTAGAAGTTGCTATAGAACAACGAGCATTCGTTGATATCACGGATCCTGATTGCTTATTACGAGTCTTAATAGAATGGAAAGCCTTATATACATAATAGTCGAGAATATGAATAAGTTCAGCATACATTGTCGCTCGATCGTAGTTAGAAATTAATCATAAGTAATACTATGAAGATTGAGAGAAAAGAACAAGGGATCAGGCGAATTGTTTTACCTGACACATTCTTTTGTTTTTCTCTGGGGTGGGGAAGCAATCGCAAACGAGCACAAGATTTCGATGCAGCATGAAATAAAGGCGGAGCAAGGCGGTTTAACTGCTGTGCTCATTAGACGCTACAACTGTCTTGAAGTGCTACAGACTTTCTGACCTTTGTTATTGTGTATCAAAATGACAACAGTTAAAACAAATGTTAGAGTTACTTCTTAAGCAACTGACAGCCATAGGCTAAATCAGAGTGTCACCAATGTCATAAATTCAGCAAGAAAAAAAATAAGCAGGCGGTGAAAACTATTTCAAAACCTCTGTTGAACGAGATCGCAACAGTTAATTTGACTTGAAAACAAATAGAATTAAAAGCTCAGGAGTTGTAAAACATGTCAAGATGAGAAGCCAATCAAAAAAGTTAGTCTATTAAAAAAAAGAAAAGAAAGAAAGTCAGAAAAAATAACGGGGAAAAAGTCAAGTGCGCAATTAGAAATACCAAAAACAAGTCGAATATGGGGAAGGAGTTAACTAAGAAATCAATTTCCAATTATGTGGGTACTAAAACATAGTACGGTCGAATGAAGACAATACGAATCGAGTGACAAAGCAAAAAAGACGTTACTTAACAGTTCTAAATTCAAAAAAATATGAAACGATTGATCGATAGTTATTGGATTTCGTAAACGTTCGTGATAAATAAACGAATAAGATTCATCTAACCATTTACGCATATACGCTCTCGTGTAAAATCAATGTCTGACGCTGACGAAAGTGAATATCAAGAAGATCTGTCTTGATATACAGAAAACAGAATGGATAATAGAACATACTGAACGAGATCATCTATTAAGGGATATTACCTATCTCTTGATCACGACAATCGGTATCCAAGGTTTGAAGCTCACAACAGATACAACTCACAGCTGATGTGAGTAAATGAAACCCTCTTATCACCCAAACCCGGAAATTTCAGTTAATAACTTACAAATATTATCCCAGCGCTATATAAATAAATATGTAGACTAGTACTAGGAAACCACAAGGATAAAAAATAAGGGGTAGTTATGATTGATAACCACCCAGGGGAGTAGCAACGTTGGTATTACGCCAGCACTTGCTAACGTTACTTGACACCAAGGTGTAAAACGGAAAGAATTGAAACAAAATGACTTACGTCCATCATTTTCTTGGTTGTTCTCCTCAGTATTATTACCCCTAACAGCGTTGACCATTTGAAGCCATGGCTCATGGAAAAACTTTAGTTGCAACATAGCGACAGCGAAGAATGTAAGTGGCCAGAAAAGACGAGTTATAATTTCACTAAAATAAAAGTGGAAATTAAAAAAACGAAAAAGGTAGAAACTTCGAGTCTCCAGCTTCTTTATAATTTATAAGACCAATATCGTCATTCCACTCCTTAGATATTCCTGTCCACTTGATCCAAACTTCTGGGAACTGAACAGAAAGTATGTACTTTTCAAGGAAAAATCATACGCTCTCACCCCGGGAAATTGGTAGATGTATAAAGTGATGATAACAGTCGACGTATAGATTATAGCGAAAAGATATAGCACGTAAGAAATTAGACGGAAGAATGGAAGTGAAACCTGAAAGAATGAAAGTATAGAAAAGTTTGTGTGCCAATATAAGAAAGTCACGGAAAAGATAGCTGAAATCTGTTTCTCTGAGGTTATGAGTCAGTAACAGAATAAACACCACGGAACTAGCGTTCAAAGGCATCATAAAATATTCAAACAATATTCTATTTAAACTTACTTTAGAGTATAACACGAAACAACACCAAGTTAAGAAAAAGCCGATGGTGTAGAGGCAAGGATTGCTCTGTAGTCCCACAAGAAGAAGAACGAATGCAACAACAAAAATCCAGTAAACAGTGAAAAACTTGGTCAAGAAAAGGAATACAGAAGTAGACTGTAAGTATAGAATCAGTTTCGAAAACAAGAAATAGGATACCTTTCTTCTTTCATGTGCCGGATCTGGGAAAATATCCCCGTTCAAAGGAGTTGGTCGACTAAATGTGCCGTATGATTGAACACGTTGACTTCTTTCGTGCTCTGATAGTGACTCGTAGAATCTATGACTATCTCTTACAAAAACATTTGAAATGAAAAAAAAACCTCTCGCGACAACTGAGACGAAGTAAAAGGAAAACGGGCAAACTCAGTAGAAGCTGAAAAGGTGAAATTAAAAAATGGAATGAAACTATCTATCTGACGTATTAGTTATATTTGAATAGTTCAACACTTCCTACTTTTCATAGAGCGCATATTAAAACTAGTGAATCTCGCATTGCAATACCTGACAAACTGGTTTTGGCGTTTGCCATTTCAATGCGAAGGTTCGTTATTCAAGATCAAGGGCAAGATCAAATTGAGAATAAATATGTTAAAAGGGTAGCTGAAAAGAGCAGTGGTGCTCTATTCTGATACAATTAACCGGGAGAACAAATCATCTATGAGTTATGCATTATGATTACACGCGAAAGTCCTATGTGTAGAAGCAAGTTTCAATAAGTCTATCAAAACAGCGCTATAAAAATTTCTTTCTTCGACGAAAAAAATTACGAAAATGTGTCTTGCTAGCATATGACAAAGAAGCAAAATCACAACATTGCCTATATAAAGATGGGGACGCATAAAAAACCATGTGAGTAAGCCTTAACATTAATTGAAAAGGGATAAAATGCCAAAGCAGTGATGAGCAATGAATAGCGGGTATAATAGATTTCATTGATTCACGAAAATGATTTCGTAAAAGAGATCAGCTGAGACAACAAAATTTGGAATAACAAAGCAAATATACACGCCGTTTCAAAGAAAAATCTCAAAAACGAAGCTTCACTCACCTTAACTGCTAACATGACGAATGCAGCATCCATATCAGGTGCTTTGATGAAACCGATCATTTGCAGAACATCCGTGAGAACTTCTTCCAATTCAACGAGATCCATTGAACAAACATATTGAACAATTAGTAAAAACTATGATAAATTTGATGGAGCGTTAAAAAAGTTTGAGGAATACCTCAACATATGTAAGTAAGGGTGCAGCAATCTTGAAGCAAGACTTCCTTGTATCTTTGAACATCCAAAGGACACATCCCAAACATAACAGTACTAATCCGAAGATGGAATGGTACAATAAAGCCCAAGTCTAAACTTTTCCATTATTGTCAACAACTGACTAACTCATACCATGATCGTGAATAACGGGAAAACGTAGGCATGGTAAAGAACAAAGAAGAATACTGAAACAAGAGAATCCGCTGCGAAAGATTCTCCTCCAGCAACAGCTGAAAAGTTGTATAAGTACAAGAGAAACAACTGAACAGCACAGCAAATGTGAAACATAGTTAATATACTCATTCAATCATGAATAAAAAATAAAAACACAGCACGACACACCTCTCTCACCCTGCACAATTTGAGAAATTTTGTGCCGATCCACAACTTGAGATGTAACTTTCCGTAAAGGAATTGAACTGTCACCCGTTTGTTCATCATCCGAAGCCAGGAGCTGAAAAAAATTGATACATGAAAAAAGAAAAGTAAAGTATATGGAGCACATGCTAGCACACCCAACAGAACACAAATACACAACACTTAGTGAATCTACAAAATATTGCTACTTATATCTTTGAGTAATCTCCTTTTTAACTAGAACTGCGTGCAAAGTTTTCGCAAAACTATTTACCAAAGTAGATCCACGCGGGCGATTATCAGAGGGAGGAGAATCATGAATACCATAAGAATCCACTAGTGTGGTAGTTGTTCCCATTCTCTGGGTCTGAAGACTCAACAATCACTACTCATGCTCAAACTAAGACATTCAAATTTTCTAAAAAATCAGGCAAAAACAGAAGCCAAAGCAACTACAGCCGAAAAGAACATTAACTATGATTAGGCTTGAAACTCAACAGAGAGTACAACGACAACCAAACCTCTTCGTGCACAGAAGAACCAGCCGGCTCTTCATTGAAATAGGCACGACTTCCATTTTTCGTCCAAGACAGTTGCAGAAGTAGGAAATGATAGAAAACCTAAAAGTTTGTTCCGTATTCAAGTTTCAAACACTCATATACCAATAATATGAAAGGATTTGCTAAAGCAGGCCATTTCAAACTGTTGTTGAACCAGAACGTCCAAAAATAGTCACAACTTGTTTGAAGAATTGGCGAAAGTCCAATTAATCTAGAAGAAAACAAGTTAAGACAATCAACAGAGAAGCTAGCTCAACCGCACCACCCGTGTTTTAAATTTAAATGAAAGGGAGGCGCGAACAGCATTATGCTAATCAAAAATCAAAGCAAATGTTGCGCGTTGAACGCAACATCAACGCTCGAAAAACTGATTTGCATATTGAAAAAACGCACAACCGAGTTCACAAAAAAATTCTCAAAAATACCTAGCGGTGAAGCTGCCGGCGGGTATCCATTCTTGTATCAAAGGTATTTGATACGTATAGATTAGTAAAATATGAACTGCTGCATATAAAAGCAGACCCTTTAAAAGAAAAAGTTAAAAACGATAATGTTCGTTTACAATCGTACTCCTTTGACTTTATTGTAACATTGATGCCTGAGGGGTTTGTAAATTGCCCACCACGTTGCGACAAGAAGGAAGGCCAGGAAGTACACACTATTCAGAATCGATGGCTGCAAAATTTCATAAACCGTTTTCTCATTTTATTTAGCCTTAATTTACCTGTACACATCCAACAAGTGCCGCTAACACAAATATGGTCAGATTCGATAAACGTTTAAATCCTGTCAGGAAACCACTCCGAATAGGATTTGAAGGTTCCCTATAACAGATGCTATTGTTGAAAATGTGAAAAAAATCACTCACTGAGGGCCAGCCCGGACAGGTTGAATAGGTAGTGAATCATCAATATCTTCTAAAGGTGTAGCATGGGAAAATAAGTTGACCACCAGCAGTGTCAGAACAGATGCAACTGCGGCTACAATTTCAGGCAAGATGGTTCTAGTTGAATTGAAACCTTGTCCGCCATGGAATCTGGACAGAAGTTTTTATTTTAAAAGTGAAAACTTCTTTCTTTACCTAATGAAACCGGTGTATTTGAGCCATTTAACATCTGTTTGATTGCAGCTATGTATGTAATCTTGATCAGACTCTCTATTCACAGCTTCATAGATTTGATATGATATTTGCCCAATGCTACTCAAGAGCACGTAAACGAAGACAAATATCGTATAAGATCGAATAGAGCCTGAAAAATCGAGTTATCTTAGCTTCTCTATCCCTATTTCTAATAAAATTGATGATTATTAAGAGAGATGCTTTCAACAAGCGAAGGCCATAGTTCACAAAGATCATTGGCACTTGCTGTTTTCAACGTGTCCGCTGGACTACACTAGAGTGTGTCCACTCGTGCCAGCCAGACCTCTCCCAAGACAAGTAAACAAATGAAGCGACTTGGATAGGATCGCGTATTTTTATACTTATTGGTAATCATTTAATCACCTGGCAACGGTTGCGTGTTTTTGATAGCAGGGAGTAAAGGAGCTACTATGGCAAAGATAATATAGCCAATAGAGATGAAACATGGTCGCAAAAATGCTCCTGAAAGGTTTGATAAGACAAAAATCGATGAGGAAAAACATACCAAACAGAAGGGTTAGGGGAAGAACCCCTTTGAGAAAGAACGATTTCATTAATGGCGCTACCATGTTAACAATCCATGTTACTTTCGATTTTGACCTTGAATAAATGATTGAAACTACCGAAACAATTTTGAAATTTTCTTTCCCAAACTAATAAAAGAACATTTAAATATCTCTGATTCTTGAAACTTTAGAAATCACACGTTATAAACAAAGCGGAGGCAGTGGAGGAACAAACTGTTTGCCAAAAGTGAGTCAGTACAATATGAGAAAAGAAAATTTGAAAATAACAATGCTCAACTAGATAGCGACAGGGAAAGCAAATCTTAAAGTTCGCGGAATTTATGTAGAGTTAACCGTAAAACTAATTGAAATTGTTTGAAAACGAAAAATGTGAGCATAGCGGACCAGGCTAATCGAAAAAAAGGGCGACAGCCGATGTTATGAGATTGAAGAGAGTGGGCTCTGTATGAATTTGTCCAGATGCATCACAACAATTCTTTTTGGGATGACAACATAAGGTTAGTAACATCATACATATTGATAAGCTGATTAAACATATAATTTTGTTTGCAAAAAAATATCTCAATAACTTATCAAATGACATCGAACAAACAAGAGAGAACCACCCAAGCCAGTGCCTCACCTCGGCACCGCTATGTGTGTAGATTTAATCTAGGCGTCGCAATGAAAATGCGCTGCGTACAGAGCTTGTTTAGGAAGCGGCGTTATGCGATGAAGTTTTTATTTCTTTCATTTCTTTTTGTTTATTTGTTCCCTGCTAAGTTTACATTTTTCAGTGTCGAAAATGATGTGCTTTCATGAAGCCATGGATGATTACATCCCAGATGATATGAAAACACTAGCCGGATACGACTATGTGATCGATAAGACTTGGAATGGATTACCAGTGGATCATGCCCCAATTAAAGTGAATATGAACTGGCAATTTGAAAAAATTGAGGGAAAGCCACATAAACGAGTAGTAAAAGTCAATTTTGAGGTAAAAAAGAAAGTAGTGTTTGTCAAATGTCAACTGTTTCTCAGGCACCACTTTTCGATGATCCAGAACCTGATGATCCACCTGGTATTCTCAACGACGTTAGTTTTGTTTGTTTTCTTTTCAAACATATTGTTAGAAATTTTAGTTATACAACTACGAATGTATTGAATTTTTCTTCGCAAACCAAAAAAATCAGTATTTGGAGGTAGAAGTCGGACCACATGGACATTGGCTTTGCATACTGTTCGATGGAGTGCGAAAACCCTTCAACAATGGTTTGAATCTCTTAATGCATGATTCGATATACGTTATACATTTTCTAGGAGAAGAATTAGAGCTTGTTGTTAATAATAAAATTATTGGAAGCGATACATGGCAAGGAGAGTTGGAGATTCCCCTAGCCTACTTCCCTGGAAGTGAGAACCAAATAATATTTCGCGTATGAACAGATCTTTTTTAGACGTTACTAAGTTCAATTCATATGCCATACATGGAACCGGTGATGAAAGAGTTTACGAAGCTCTCTATCCCGTTACAGATGGGAGTTATGAGGTGAGTCGCTGATAATCGTTTGAAAGTTATTTCGAACCAAGTTTTATCTGTTGTTAATGTGAGAATAATGACACTGTTATATATTAATAGTTTCTTTCATCTTTCTGAAGCTTTTAACTTCCGATCGATGGAGTATTCTTTACTGATAATATCATCATTATGTCTATATTCAAGTTGAACATTCTGTCTTCAGGAGCCCGACTTCCATCGTACTCAGTTTTACGGAAAAATGAATATGCGACGGATCGTGCCCGAAAACTACATTCACCGTCCTTTCGCAGATTTCAAATATGGTGATTTGTGGAACGGTCTTTATTAAGAATTTATTGTTCTTCGTCTTCTTCTTTTTCTTCTTCTCTTGATTGTTACGTTGTTCTTTTATTCTCGGGTGGACGTTAAGTTAACTATGTTGGATGTTCATGTCTTTCATAATGTTCGAGATCATAAACATTCTTTCTCACTCTTCATTTATTTTACTCTTCTTGCCGTTGACTCTTTCAAAAGTTTTTTTTTTCATTATAAAGCTTTCGCTCTTGAAAAATTCGTCAAAAGTAACAATTTCTCCAAAATACTGGGGATCACTAAGCTTCAAGTATGGCGAGGTGAGATGGTGTCATACTCTCAAAATCTCTTCTCTCCATTTCTTCAGGGCCGGCTATGCACTTCTATGGGCAACGTCCATCACCTTCTTTCTCACAAGCTTAATTTTAGCCATTCTAACTGGCTTATTTGCTCATAAGTACCATGTAAGTGATGGAAAGATCGTACAGCTCGAGAAGAACTTTAGACGCCTGGTGTTTATCTAGTTCAACGTTTCAGGCATTGCTCGATAAGCCGGAAGAGTTTTATCCCGGACTGTTTTACGCAATAAATACAACGTGGGACTCACATAGAATCTTTCACGACCCTGTCAACGTTTCTCTCAAATACAGTGAACCTGACTTGAGTGTTTTGATTTCTATTGAGGTAATGCTAACTTACTTCTTTTTTTCCATATTTGGCTAGTTCGTTTGAGCTCCAACGCACATGAATATAGTCTACAAGCAGATGGTATGAGTAAAAACAATGGTTTGCCTGTTTGTTTACCTATATATGTGAAAGTGTTAAAAATCCAGTCAAACAGTTAATCGATGCCTTATCTTATTTCTGAAAAAAAATATTTTCTGTAAAATACCAGAATAGACCATTTTCAGGCCCCGTTTGCAAACAAAGCAGGAGCTCCTAACTCACCAGCAGGAGTTGTGCTAGATGTAAGTTGAGATAGATAGAGAAAGAGAGACTTAGATAAAACGAGTGGGAGAGAGAAGTAATAAGAACTATAAAATTGAGAAGTCTGATGAATCAGGTAAGGGTGGCAATATGAAGATAACAAGAGATTCATCTTACTCATATGTTAAAATGTCGTTTAGTCATTGATCATAAATGAAACGGAATCTATCAAGTATTTTGAGAATTTCTTTTATTTCGTTTTAAAAGGAAATCGATGAGTGTTATTCACTGTTGCTAGATTTAAGCTATAGAATATCATAGAAATGAAGAGAAAAGGACAGCTATGATAAGAATTCTATTCTGAGACGGGCTTTTCGAACCTCCCCCGCATTTCACCTCTCCCTTAAAAAAACGAAAACGAAGAAGCATTGCAGCTCTCAAATTTCGAAAATATCGCGGTGTTCCTAGCCAATGATGAAAAGAAGTACATCGAAGTTGAATTGGGTCCTTCTAATCATTGGCACTGCAGCTTATATGATGGACAACAGAATATGTTTGATTCAGGTTCAACGACAAGTCTTTTCTCATACTTAACTAACCTACTTAGGTGAGCAATTACAATTAAGCGTTTGGAACCAAATATCCAGTGATGGGTTGATATGGACTAGTCAGGCTATGCTACCATTGGCTTTTCTTCCTGCAAGTACGTTCGAAACATTTGAAATAGAAGACAGAAAGGAAAGCTGAATAAATATCATATCTTTTGTAGACATTTCAAGCATTAATGCGTATCGTACATATTCCAACGGCTCCACATTGCTCTTCGAAGCGATGAGTCCAGTGCCACCCGATATGTATGAGGTAAGTTTTCGTCTTACTTCAACTAATACGTGAAACCATTCAAGAAACCCAATTTTCATCTTTTGCAATACTTTGTACAGTTCAATACAACAGCTTTATTTCCAAGTTCAGTTGATATACATCATCCATATAGGGACATAAGATATAAGGATATATGGGCAGACCATGATTAACTATACATAACTCAATTTGTACATAAATTATATTGACTGAATGTGTTCGATCAAACAATAATTGTAGTTGCCATTCGAATTTTCTTGTAGACTTTCAATGAGGTAAGAATATATTTTCTCAATGCGTCACTGAATATGACCAAGAGGTATGGATTAACACCACTATATATATCACTAAATGCGAATTACAAATAATTTACTCATTTATGATTCGAATGTGTTTATCAAAATCATCAATTATTCTAATTTCACACATCTTGCAAAAGCCATCTTACGTGGAAGCCACGTGAAAAGTCATTTGCAATTATATAAAAACGCACACGGTTGTGCTTTTGCTGTGTATGACTAATGAATAATTGACGCAGTAAAGAAAACATCATAACCTCAAAGCGTTGTAGAACATATAAAACTGTTCTGTCGTCAGTGTGAGATATGGAAATAATTTTGATACGAAAAATAAAATGATAACTAATTGTACAGATACTGCAACAACTCGCTATTAGAAAGATCACGAAGGAGCTTTCTATGAAATCAAAGACAAACCTATGCAAGTTGACATGAAGAAGAGTCTCGTCTCTCTTCTTCGAGCTATTAATTGAACTTTTTCAATGTTCACCGATTTTTTCTGAGTTCTAGTCTGTTAAGAAGTGTTTCGAGGAGTTGTCTTACTTCTATTTGAATGTTGTGCCTTCTTCTCAAGATGTAGAATAGATAACAGTACGCGATTACGAGATACAAACTATTGAAACCTAGAAAAAAACCTCCTATACCAAAAAAGAGGTTTGTTCTCGATTTCCTATCATGTTCTTATACTAAATGTTTAAAACATCAACTCACTCAACGAATTTTGGAATAAGTCCTCCTGACTCACTATGCTCAACATACACATCACTCGCAAAAACGGATAATGATATTGCCATCCCTATGCTGAATTGAATAAAGTAAGCAATCAAAAGCTTTTTCCCCGTCCAGGATTTGTGATATGTTTCCGGAAACATCATGGCAGAAAGACGATTGGTCGCCAGTACGCTAACAGACATTGCTTGACAAATTCCTGAAAGAAATGTATATGAACAAGTTTGTGAACAGAATGAGTTACCTAATGACCAAGCAATGTAAAGATAGAAGTATGGGAAGAACTGTCCAAGAGCCAGATAAAACCCGCGAAACCACCCCCATTTAGGTAAAACAGCAAAAAGATAATTGTTCAGGAGATTAGCTAGAATCTGTTCGGTACGATTTGATTTTAAAAAGCTTAAAACTTAAATCGATGACTCCTGAACTAATACATAGCCTGAAGAAGGGTGTTGCTAAATCGTTGACACGTTTTCTTTGAGCTAGCATTAGGAAATACAGTAGGAAGAAGTAGAAGGGGACAGTAATAAGCCAAAAAATGAAGAAAACAGTTTCAAAAACTTTAATGAAGCCGTCTTTAGCTATGAACTCGTTAAAACCATTAGTGTGGCTCGACATCACTTATGAAATAACTTGGGAAGGAGAGAATATGGGAGGAGATGAATCTAACAGGAACAGTTGTTTTTTTTCCTGTTCAAATTGAAAACAAAATATAATTCATTCTCTTGCGCATATAAGATGAGCAGAGAACAGGGAGTGTTACTAGGCAATCACCTATTGCTCAGTAATTACTTGGGAATTGACGGTTATGAATAATGTGACATTCGCATGCTGCATCATCGGTGATCAGTGTTGTGAGCAAGATAACTTGATTCAATTCGTCACTTCTTACGGAAATGTCCTTTTTTGCCGATAAGGAAGAGCCTAAAATATTTAAATGATTCAGATATCAAATAGACGTTATCACTTTCGAGTGAAGTTGATTCCTTGATTCATAAAAGACTCCACTGAGCAAGAGACTTGTGTGTGAACTTCATTTCATTCCTTCATTCATTTTTGGCACTTTCTATTCGAGACTGAGCTTTCAACTAATACTGTTTCATCTATCATTTTAATATTTTTGATAAATGGCTGTAAGTGTTCTTGCAATAAGATGTGTTCATCAGTTATTCTTCTTTCAGACATATACAACTCAAACAGTGTATACAACAGGTGGTAATACTCAAACAGTCTATACAACTTATCCTCAACAACAACAGGTCATATATACCACACAACAACCCACTTACATGTAATTTCATTACATTCTCTCTAATTCAATCTTACGCCAATATTTAGAGTCGAAGACTGTCATTCACACCACCATCACCGAGACGAAGCTGCTGAGCAATGTTGCTTATTCGCCATGCTCGGTTGTTTGTGTGGACTTCTGCTCTGCCGTTGATTGATAAATCAATGAAATTCGATCAATATTTTATCTAATAAGTTTCTATTAAATGTGTACCCATTTGAACTCACTTTATCAAGACCAAACTGCTCACGTTGTCCAACTATCATTCTTCTCTTATTGATTGGATTTGTATATTGACCTAGTAAATGATGACTCATAGTATGTTTTTTAAGCTTTTGAAACCGCATGATATTAAATGAAATGGATATAAAAGGGAAGGAGAAACACTGAGTTTACATAGACAATCGATTTTTATTTGTCCGCTCCCTTGTATTTACCTTTCCTCTACTTTTGGTCATAATGTACTAGCTGTTTCTCTTGCTATTTCCCGTATTTTCCTTTCTTCTTTCATAGATTAACACCAGACAGCTTCTTCTCATCCTTTTTTCTAAAATTTTTACGACGGTCATTCTCCCAAGTTATTTCCAGTTGCCTAGTTACCTATACGCGCTTTCATACTTTGCTTACACGTCTTGAAAAATCGAAAACTCATTTTGATCAATCACTGTTCTATGTAAGCCAATAACACAAAAGCTTGATAAAACTTATCTTTTTCTGTTTGATCATCACAAATGATAAACCATGTTTCAACTTTCAGGAAAGTTTGTCGTCTCCTCGAAATTTTTTTTTCCCATTTTTTTTTCTTGAAAATATATTTTTTCTTCTAGGTCCACGGAAGTACCATGACAACTCCTTATCCGAATAATACACCCTATGGAGTTCGTTTCATACATTATTTCTTTTTTTAATGTTTTCATATTTAAGCAATATAATCCAAATGCTCCCCCACAGTATCCGGGTCCCCATTATACTCAACAGCCTGGATATCAACCTTATCAACCTGGTTATCCACAACAACCGGGTTATCCTCAACAACCTTATCCTCAATACCCTCAACAGCCGTATCAACCCTATCCTCAACATAATCCCCAGGTGGTGTAAGTTGTGAACGAACTTTGATGTGCTGAAGAGTTTCCCTCAATTTCTAGAGTTGTCCCACGCGAACAACAGCGTGATAGCGGTGGTGGAAGTGGGCAATGTTGTCTTGTTGCCATGTTGGCTTGTTGCGCCGGATGTTGCTTAGCAGATTGCTGTGACTGATCCCTCGATCTCTTCTGTAAAGATGTACCAACTCAAACATTATTTTTCTGTTATTATTGTGTCGGAGTCAAGCTTCCCTAACCAAACTAGCCATTACTTCCTCATATGATGTCACTTCTGAGTATCTTAACCAACCTTGATCATTTCAAATGTTATAAGTTATTTTCATATACATCTATCCTTGTACCACTTGATTGAATATGTTCTTGTTCCAATATCATCTTCCTGAGGGCGGTCGAGTGCACTGTTCCACCGTTGTCTCCTACCTCTACCTCGTGAAAACTTTTTTCACTTTACTGAAGTAGAAAACTCAGAACGGTTGCACTTATCATTCATCCGTCGTTTGATAGCGCTACTAATCAATCATATTTATATCACTAAACCTGAGTTTTTCAAACATTAAAATCCAATAAAGTTTGGCTTTACCTTTGCTTCCCATAATCTTATCTAAAGGTCTTGCAACAATGGGTCTCACCGCGAAACTAATTTATGTACGGTTGTATGATCAATGTCTATCTCTGCTTCTAATCAAAGTTTCTATTTTTGATATGAAATTAATTTGTTTAAAAATTGAAGCCAAATTTTTCCTCTTTCCAAAGCACTCTTAAGCATATTCTAAATACAACATTGAACATATTTTAGTTTCTACTATGGTAGAGGGTAAAGTTTACGTTGGTGGGTTACCCAGCGATGCAACATCACAAGAAGTAAGGCTAAAGCTTCTCCAACTTTTTCATATTCTCAAATTTAAAGATTGAAGATGTGTTCTATCGCTTTGGCCGTATTCGTAAAGTGTGGGTAGCACGTAGACCCCCTGGTTTTGCTTTTGTAGAGTTTGAAGATGTTCGCGATGCTGAAGATGCCGTGAAAACATTAGATGGATCGTAAGTTTCTCGCACATACATTCTTAGAATATCATACCATTTCAGACGTATTTGTGGAGTACGCGCTAGAGTAGAACTCTCCCATGGTAGAAGAAGAGAAAACGGGCGTTCTCAGGAGAGAGGAGGACGTCGTAGCAGGTAAATTTTTATTACTTTTTTATTTTCGTATTTTTAATATGCTCTTGTTTAGCGGACAACAACAGTCCGCCCGCAATTCCTGCTCCTCCCCATCTTCTCTTCGCGCTTTCTCTCATCGAATCTACTCTCCCCATCCACCTCTTCTCATCCAATCCGAATTAGATTGATAGTTGCGCCTCTAATCACGATGAACATCTCTCAACATACTGCATCACCAATGTAGTGATTGTACAACTTCATCTACTCTTCATCGTAACGGTGTAAGACTTGAACTTCAAGAGATTCATTAGGGCCGCTGGAAAAAGAATACCTTGAGTGCTCTAACATTTGACATTCAGGTCCAGAGATCGTACCCGTCGCTCAGGCAGCCGTGAGCGTGAAAGAAGCCGTACCCGATCCAGGTAAACTCTCACTCGTGCTGAATTAAAATGTTCTATTACAGAAGCCCCGTTCCAAGAGAACGTAGTCGCTCACCTTCGCAATCTCGCTCACACAGTCCCAGTCATAGCAGAAGCCCAAGCGCAGGTCGTAGCCGTAGCCGTTCCGGTTCTCGTTAAACGAGTTCATCAACTGGCTAACACAAGTTCTTTACTTTAACGTTTGATTTCCAGCCCAGTTGGCAAACTGATAACAATGTATAGTCGTTGTTCATTATTGTTATTCAAATTGTTGGCCATCAAAATAAATTATTAAAGTTTATTTTACTTTATTTTTTGTTGTCGTAAGGAATAACCTCAAGTACTCAAAATGATTGTGCTGTCATATTCATTAATCATGTCTTCAGGAGGAATGAATGATACCATAGCTCGAGCGTTAGCTTCCACAACTATCGTAATTCTTTCTTCAATTGTTTTGTATCAAGCATGCCAACGAGCTTCCACTATCTACTTGTTCGAGGTATAAGATCATCCATCTATTTCCCTCCATCAAATAACCTCAGCTTGACACCAAAACAGTTATATTCGTTGATTTTCAATATGCCATATGTTTCCCCCTGGTCTTATCCGGATTTCTTTTCTTAGTCTATATAGGAACTAAACGTGATGTTTGTAGACGTCAACAGCTTCGGAAGCTAGTTGAAGACGTCAAAATCAGATCGAGGGTACTCATATTACAGTTAGCTAAAGTATCTCCAATCCGTTTCAGGCAGGGTCTACAGTTCCTTCTCGCAAAGTCTCTCGTACAGGAGATACTACACGAAGAACTTCTTTTTCACTCAACGACGAACTATTGACGGAACAAGCAAAAAGACTTACTAGTACGTATCTCTACTGATAACAAATCAAAAGGTTTTTAGAATTGTTGTCTAACATCGAAGAACAAGATACTGTCAAAGATAGTACCAGAGAAAATGATGATGACGATATTGAGGATAATTCGCCAACGTAACTACATTTCTTCCGAAGCTCATAAATTCTATTTTTAGACCACCTCCTGCTCCTGTCCCACCTAGGTTCACAGTTGATAAGGTAGAAGACGTAATCACCAAGCTTGCCCCAACACCTGACGGTATGTCTGACTCTTTTTTCGGTTTTGAAATTATTGTACAGCAGATAGTTCTTTGCGTTCTCGCAGCTACAGCAATATCAGTAGATTGCACAGAAGACTGTTCGAAGATAGTAGAAAATCCTCTTTCTGCGAGAGTGATGTGTTCCAAGATGATGCACCCGATATATATCGTGAATTGGCGGATGTATACTCTTTCTAAAATTTTCAAAACTTAGAATTACTACATTTCAGACAAACCTGATGAATCTTCTTTTGAGTGCGTTCAATATGACAGCTCATGTAGATGATGATAGTTTCGTTGAAGTGCGACGGAGGTATAGTTCTCACTTCGTTTAACATTCATAATATTTCCTATTCAGTGCACTGGATATTCTCGGAGAGATTTTTGCTATTCATGTTCCTGTTTGGTTATGTGCTGCCGCAGTTTACGTTGTTCTTCTCGATATATTCACTGTGAAGTTTTGTAAGTCCTTGTACAGAAATCCTTTCTATATTTGTCTTTAAGCTGATATATTCTATCACCATGAAGCAGTTCTTACTTATATCGCTTTGGGTGCATCATTCTCATTTGGATTAGTACACGAATTATGGGGAAATTGGTTCACGAACAATGTTCTTGCCTTCTCTTCTATATTTGTGGTGGCTTCGCGATGTCAAGTAAGTCAAAGTGTGTTCGTATCATTGCATTTTCTACATTTAGTCGGTGAGCTATCAAGTTGGTGTCGTTTTTCTGATAGGAATGATCGTTTTCGATTTGTTTTGGATGTTTGTTATTGATTTATTGAGTAAGTTGCTTCTTTTAAATTCGGCCAGACACATTCTCTAAAAATATCCGATGAATTAAACACAGCGAAACGCAACCGGTTCCCATAACAGAAGGATGAGAAAGCATAGCGCAATCGGATTATTCAATTAATTAGAACTCTCGTAATGACTTACTTTTGAGGTACGGTGGCGAGGGAATCCAGGGCACCTCTAATGGTTATTATACCCCGGAATAGTGAAGGAGAAAAGCAATCTCTTGCAACTTTAGACATCATGGTTCCTGGTACGGTAGCATCTTGAATTTCGTGCTTGAGAATAATCTTGCAGGCATATTCTTGAACTTGGTTTTGAAATACAGCTCAATGTACGATCCTCGTTTGTTCGATTTTACTTTCTATGCTGTTTTCGGTGGACTTATGGCTACGATGATCATTTCTATTTGGAGGTTAGTTTTCATTCTCACTCATTGTATACTCTCATATCATGAAGGAGGAAGATTACGCCGGCAATGGTTCTGCCAGCACTTGCTGCTTTTGCCGTTTCAATGATCTTCACTCCTAATCCCAAAGTGCTGTGGAGGTTTATGATTAAGCACTAGTTGATCCTATGGAACTCGTTTTCTCTTTGAGTTTTGTAAATACCTTGTATTAATAAAACACTTTTATGTACATAACCATCCCTACCTCTGTTTTGTATTTACGGAATACTGGATGCATAAGCATATTGTACTTAGTCGTCTTTTGAGAATAAATTTTATTTTTAATTGCAATCTTAAATAACGATAAAAAAGTATAAAAACAACTATCCGAAGACTGAACTTATTAATATGAAAGGAAAAACGTGACAAGATTGTAAACTCGCATCCGAAAATAAGTGAGAAACATTGTTGAATAAAATAACAATCCTAAAACTGACTTGAATTTAAATATCACATGTAAGATCATGAAAAACACCGTCCTATGATATGATTTGAAAAAAAAACTGCTCAAGTTTAGTCGGACCTTGACGCAAGCATCTGAACACCATCTTGAATTGAGAACAATAGAAACCTGATCATACCTGTCTAATTTCTTCAAGTTGGCTATACACGTCTTGCATATTATTGGTTGCCAACTTAAGCTGTTCTCTGAGAGCAACAAGCTCAGACTGATCTGATTCGCCGTCCTCATCTTGTAAACTAATGGCTTGCATACGAGGGAACCAATCGAGATTCCTCTCCTGAAACCAATTTTTTGAAAAGACTAGAGAGAATTCAATTATTTACCTGAATACACTGATCCACATAACTCTCTGGACCAGTAAATTCGGTCTCATCTTTAATTTGGAGCCAAACAATGAAATACAAATAATGCCAGAGATTATGCTCTGTTAATTGATGTTCTTCGAAACTCACAGTGCGGTTATCGAAACTGAAAAATACAATTTGAGTATAACACAGTTGAAGAACAACATACCGTCCTCGTTCTAGCCCACAGATGAAACAAGTATTCTTTAAAATATCTTCCTTATCATTCTTTTCTGTTCTGAGATCTCCAAAAGTGTCAATAATCACACCAAAAATTAGGTTCAATACGATAACAATAAGTACGACGAAGAATGATAAGTCATAGAATATACGGTAGAAGAACAAATCTTCCTGAAAAATATAGAATAATGACAGACTTCAAGATTGTGATGATCTTACGTGTGGTCCCACATTTCTCATTACATCTCCAATTCCACCACCATTGCGAAGTCCCCAGTTCAGAGTAGTGATGATACACATCCGTAGAGTATCACACGCTGCTATTTTCTTTTCTTAAATCGGAACAGTTAACTCTTTCCATGCATCCCTTTCAACCTTCTTCATCTCCTTCGCTTTTTTCTGTAGGACACTCACCAAGCTTTGAGCAAGATTCACTATATGGATTTGATGACATCAACGTCACGGGTTTCTCCTCTTCAGGACTATCAATCTCAAGAGCGAAATCTAGACATGATTGAATGATGTAAGACACAAAGAGTATGAGATAAACCTTTCTGGAAGAATGTATAACCGATTATAGAGAACACGTAGACGAGAATGAGTGCCAAGAGACCAGTAAGAATGATAGACTGCCAGTTTCTTGTTACAGAGCTAATAACATTCCGCAAGGTTTCCTCAGAAGCAACAATATCGAACAGCTGAAGAACATAAATGAATTCCTAATTATAACCGAAACATACCAAAATTGAATAAAGCATAGGATGTATTAGTAATCCAAATGCACACATAACCAAATATGCTATATGATAATACATTTCTTTATCCGATACGCGTTCTTTCCAACTTCGATCTTCCAATCCTTTGTTACTCACATAAGCAATGACATGTATTGCTTTGTTTATAAACTGAAGAACATTCATTAATAGCTCATAAGATTAATTATTATACCTGACATAGCCCAATGAGTTTCAAAGTTGGTACCACCCCTACCACTGATATTAGTAATATTGTAAAACTTATCAGAACTGTCGCTAAAGCAGTCACAATTTTAGACTTCTTCGCTAAGGTCGATCTGAAAATAGTTGTGAATGACCATTCTTGGGTAAGGTACTAACTCTGCATCCCATTGAGAATACAGTAAAATCAAAGATAATAAGCAGGAAATGGAAACGAATGGATTGGCAACGGAGAGATGAGCTGAAAGGAATGTCTCTGTTTGAGCAAGTAGAGAAGACCTTACATTGATTCAATTCGAATGGGTAGTATAATGCAATTATGAGATTAATAACCACTGCATACACAAATGAAAGTTTAGCCCATAGCCGCAAACGTCTTGTACATGCCGATAGGTAGTAACGATCTAAAGAACATCATTATATGGTTTGCTGACATTGTATTGTATACTTTGCAACTTCCTCTGCCACTTCATCTCTTCATAGAGATCGGACCATTGATCGAAAAACTCTGTGACTTTGGACCCTTGGTTGTCTCTTTCTGTATTGTTGTAAACATCTAGCTTGGTCTCCTTGGTCAAATAAGAGCATATTTCATGGATAGGGAACACCACGCGCTCAAGAGTACGATCTCTACGAACAATCTGGAATGGTACGAGTAGAACAACAAACACTGGATGATGACGAGATATACCTCAATTTGAGCAGTATGCTTTTTATAGAAAGTAAGAGCGTTTCTTGTTTGCTCATCCTTCTTTTCATCATCAGGATTCATCCATTGAGCCAACTCATCGCTATGCCGGGCTAGTTGATGAGCCAAGATATATATGTTGTGCCCGACTTCTCTTGGATCAACAGTTGTGTGAGGCTCGTCATGCTGCATACCGGAATGGAACTGTTCATCATGTTTGCTTGGTTCATCATGAATCGAAACCGTGCCGGAAGCGTCAATTGAGATTTCAGGAAGATTGACTACAAGTGAGTTCTCAATAACAAAATCACTTATGAACTCACCATCAGAAGTTTTGATTCGGGGACTCAGAACACTCAGAGGTCGATGTTGAATGGTTGCTGATTGCAAAAGCTGCTTCTTCATTTGGTTGATTTCGTACTGCTTTGAATTCGTCATACAGTACGCCTGCGTGATAGCATGAATCTACAAGAAGCCAAAAAAATTAGAAACAAAGATTCTATGTACCAGTTGCCGAGGCCCTCCAGACATATTTTTCATGTTTTGAAGAACTCGATCTGCATTTTCAGAATCGTGTCGAGATTCCATGATAGCTAGCAGAAGTTTTGAAGCTTGACTCTAAAAAATAAGCGCTTGCGGATATTCATACTCTACCGTACGAACCTTTATTTCGAGAGCTAGTTCCATGTGATCGTCAGCTAAGGGCTTTATGTCATTCAACACAAGAGAAATGATGATATTGAGTCCGTTTTCTTGCATAGCCATGGTATTCTAGATAAGAGACATGAGATGCTGAAGAACTTCCGAGTTTCTACCTGGTTCTCATGACAAGGCCCTTGACAGAACTCTGTCAACGTTGCCAACGTTTGTGTTATTAAACTGAAGTTATGTTCACCAATTTCACCAAACACACCCAGGCTTCCTTTGGTAGATCCACAAACCTGAAACAAAGCAAGTTTGCCCATAGAGCATTGAATGATTCTTACAGTATCCAAAAAGCTCAATGTTTCTGCGACCAAGTTATGATTAGCTCTATCTGATTGTTTCCTAACGAAACTCTGGAGGAGGCTGTTATGATTTTCACAGAGCAATTGGAGGACACGGAAGATCGGTTCAATCAAGGCAACTTCACTCGGTAATGCATCACTAGGTCTATAACATTGGAAGCTTCCAGAATATGAAAAGCACAATATACCTGTCATCATCTTGATACGGTGTTAGGTCCGGAACGCTTATAGTTGCCTCACCAGATACGTTTGACAACTCGGATATTGAAGGTTGTCTAATGGCTCCCTCATACACGGATCCATTGAATGGACAATCAAGGTTTTGATCCAAGTTCACCGGCGTCAAAACTGTTGATGCTGAAGAGAAGATATGCTTCAATTGGAATCAAAAAAAGAGAAAGAGGCAATCAGAATAATCTTAAAAAAGTTTTCTCGTGTGCTAAGATCATGCAAACGAAGGGTTTAACATAAGGGATTCACATCATTTCGCGATAGAAATATTGTGATGTGCTTTCGGTAATATCCGAAATGCATAAGCGGTGGGAATCGGTACTACAGGTGTAATAGCTAGCAGAGGAATCAGAGATATCGAAGTTGGTAAGAAGCATGAAACAAACTTGTAAGCATGGTAGAATGACGGGAACCCCGCGCAGAAGTTGGTCGAAGCACCTGAGACACAGAACGACGATACGACGACGACGAGGAGAAGTCCATGAAACTTCCTCTGGGTGAACCTGGACATGAGACAAGGGTGAGACGTATGAACATTTTGAATCAATTAGAGATATAGCTTTAACATTAATTCAATAGTTAACATAGTTTCTGCCAGATCTTCACTTTCGAAAGTTAAAGTTCGAATGAGAGTTTGAGCATAACTGTGAACCTCTTGATGTGAACACAGGAAACAGGGAGGGGTAGGGAGGGAATGAGACTGGCAGAAAAAATGTAGGAAACCTAACAGTTTTCAATAATCAACTTACATCTTCTACTGACGTTGACTGAAGTACCACCTGAATAGCATGTTTTTAGAAGGCAATAATGACTTGTTAATTGTTATGTTAAGAACTGAGAAAAATAAGTTTAGAACAGATAGCAAAGCGTTGAGTTAGCATGAATTAGAGTTAACCTGAGCATGCGTTTACTTCCTACCCATCGTTAGGAAGATTCTGGCGAGTATGGTGAAGACAAAAACTCCGCTGACGCTTTTGAATCAGTAAAACGAAACCACAAACCTGCTTTCGGTTTGTTGTCAACACAAGACATCATATCACTCTTAAGACGGTTCTGAGCTGTCTGAATCCTCATTGAGATTGCTTTGAAGAAAGGTTCATGGATATCTTTAGATTTGAGACGACGATAGAACGATTGTTGGACCTCAAATCAGTTATCAATCTAGTTATCAATGACATGACCGTTATCTTACTTTATCGTTTCCTCCATGTAGTAAAGCTTTGGCTAAATGCATGGCTTTCAAGAAGATTTCCTGAGAAGGATCGTTTATCACAATATCAACAACGAGATCAGAGGCTCCTGCGTCGTTGAGCTTGCACTGGATATCATACAGAGTCTGTTCAGCAAGATGGTTTATATCAGAAACTTCTGCGGCATCTGTGAAAAAAAGATGAGCAAAGAGAGAGCATTATACAAACTTACTTAGGTTGGTTTTCTTAAGCCCACTGATTTCATCAACTTTGCCGTTGCCATAAATGCCGAAGTAACGATTCAATAACTTAGATCGAAGTTGATGACCCTTAAATGAAATATTCAGATGGGTTATGCTTGTGCAAGGAAGAAGTGAAGTATTGAATGTTAAAAACTAGAGAAATTTCTATAGCTTTTTGTGAAAGAGAAGCGTAATTTGCAGTGCAAGAAATTGACTAAAAAAAGCAAAGATCAAAACTATCAGAAACGGACCATCTTCTCGGGCTGTTTCAAGTATTTTTTCTTCTGAAAAGTTTTATTACTCAACAAAGTGATGTATCAATTGTAAAAACAATTTGAACAAGCTCAAACGAATACCAACCTGCTCGGTGAAGTTGTTACTAGTACTATTGCACATCTTGCAAAGGGTCTGTAGAACTCTGGTACATAAGTTATCCTGTTTGTTGTTCATGAGTGTTTTGCAATGTTGAATCAATCTGAAATAAGATCATAAATAGAAAAGTCTGAAACTAATGGTTTACTTGGTGACAACTCCTCCGCGAGCACATTGTTCTCGCAACGCTGATCCTACGGGGAAGAGGAGCTCAGGCATATGAAGAACATCCACAAGAACACTTCCTTCAGCTGCATTCAGTGGTAATAAGTAGAATTTGAACTCTCCTATCATCATCTGAAGAATAGCGATTTGGGATAGCAAGCTTTAAGATAACGAATGCTTCAGTTTCGCATGCAACCATTCACTGTCAAGCTACACCAGTCTGCCCAAACATTCTTGTAGGTAGCCTGCATGCCTAATAGGTTTTTGAAAAGCACATACATGATAGCAATTAACAACGTTGGCAGCGTTGTCTCGACCAGATCCAGTAATAATACATCGAGGCCCAGGCATCATTAAACTATTAGTTCGGTTACGAAGTGTCAGAACTTGCTAAAAACGGTTCATTCAAGGATGGTTTTCAGGCAAAGGATAGGTGGAAGGATTTCTCAAAAGCCATGCATGATATAAACTTACTGTGTTGATTCCGATAAACTTAGCCGAATGAACAGCACTTTGCCATCTTTGTTTCGGATTTGGTTTGGAAGACATGGAAGGTATACTCAAAGCTGACAGCTGTAGATTATGCTCTTCGGCTGCATAACGAAATTCATAAGAAAGAAAGACCGATCAACAAACCCCATTTTCCTAGACGTTTTACACATTCAGATACTCGATACCAGTTTTTGGTGGATTTGGCTTGAATCAGATGATGTTTTTGTAAGTTGGTTAGGTTTTGCAAAATGGCGGAGAATATTTTCTGATGTTGCTGAAAAGACGTCTTGAGCAATCCAACAACTGAGACAGTCTTACAACAATGTCCACCTTAGCTTGAGCGCTATAAGGTTTCTCAAACAGCTTGATCAAAGTTTCAGTGACGGTGTGACAGATATAAGTCTCCAGCGTTTGTCTATCAGAAATTTCTTCTTTCGTTATAGGTTGGTTTTGATATTCTTTCCGTAACTTCAAGAAATTTAATAAAAAAAATAGATGCGAAAGGAAAACGCACTTCTATTATATCAGAAAGTATGTTGTTGAGCAAAGCTTCGATGTACTCGGGTTTGTAGGCATCCTTCATCTCCGCATCAGTATCGATGTAGCAATGTAATAAGAATTGGAAGTATGCCATTTTAACCTGAACATTTTTATTGAATCATATGATGTTCATGGATACTTACGTCGACGATACAGTGTTCAGATGTTACCACACTAACGATATGTTCCATAGGAATTTCAGAAGCACATTTCAGCTCGGTGCTTCCATTCTTTCCTCTAGTACAAAGAGCCATCAATCTGTAAAAAAAATAATGAAAAAATGATAAAAATAACTGAGAGCAAGTTGCGCCGTACAAATAAATAAGATTCTGACGTGATTAACTCACTTAACAAGCTCGATATGATATCGAAGAGCAACATGTGATTCCTTGTCATTCGGATTTGTCTTCACACTTTCCATTATCTTTTCGAACTGCTCGAAGGACACTTTATCGACATAAAGCTGTCTCACTTCATCAGAAGCTCCACAAAGCTAAGAAAACTCAGTATCATGAGCAACATATGCAATTCTCACCTCAGTTGCTACTTTCTCCTGACTTGACTCTATTTCTTTGTCGTAAACGCATACGAGAGACTGTAGAAGTTCTAAGAAGATGGGACTTTTTGACTGAAAAAAGGTAAACTAGATTGAACTATAGATGGATCTCTACCTTGTGCTCAATGAGACTGACAACATGAGCTATCAGATCATCAGATACATTCGTAGCTAATTCACGGTTATTTTTGAATATAGCCAAGCAGGTTTCACCTTCTTCTGCCTAAAGACATGTATGTTACGAAGCTGAGCCCGATTTGGTAAAACATACCGTTTCCAGTCTCAACATTCCCTCTTTCGGATCCTTCTCGATGGTTATATACTTTTGGAGGCGATTTTGATTTTCCTTATTAGCTTTACAAAAACTTCTCAAGAACTTATGCGATTTAGTAATCAATTCCGGCATTTCAGCATCATTCTTCTTATCATATGGAATACTCAGAAACTCCAGCACCACTTCGTAGACACGCATGTTTTTAAGAAGCTGCTGATTCATTGTGTCCGGTCGATTGTCTTTGTAACACAACTTTTCGACACGAATCAAAATTTGTCGTATCAAAGGATAGGCAATCAGAGGAGCACGATCACTGAGTTCTTGCAATGCCAACGCAGATACATTTCTATCATCGTTGACAAGCAACTAAATTTTAATGTTTATAGAACAACATACTATAAACTCACATCTTTCAACAAACGTAGACATTCTGATCGCGTAGACTGATAATGCTTATCGATAACATCAGTAACATCTTTGAAGGAGTCGTCGCAGAAAGCTCTGGGTGTAATGAGAGAATGATCTTCAAAATCTCGTCTGGTTCTTAAACAGATAACTTATATGATAGAAAAGCACGAAAAAAGTACGTTTTATCTTCCATCGTTTCTTTATGCTCTACTGAATGATGCCGATTACCATGTACCCACAGTTCACTTTTTTCTGTCAAGTTTTTCAAAATGAATAAGTCTCTATCAACTTGGCGATAGTTCTCTACATCATCTGTCGAAACTAGCAGTTGTACCTGAAAGAGAACTATACTTTCAGTTTTTCAGACGACACTTACTTGCTTGAGATCTTCTAATAGCTCTTGATACTGAGTGAAATGTCTGAAAAGCACTTTCAAAGCTATGCTCGTGAGAGGAGCGTAGTCAGACATTGTCATCTAAAATGTTAATGATCAATACGAAAACAAGAAAATGTAAACTTGAAGAAGAATTGCCAAAAGAAGTTGACCATCAGCACCATCTAAATGGAGTTCGTGACCAGAAGATTGATAAATAGCGTCGTACAAATCTTTGACAACTCTCTCATTAACATCTAGAAGTGGTATTACATGATACAAAATACTTTTCAATCACATACTTGCTGATTGAGTCAAAAGCCCATTTTGATCGCAGGGGAAATTCTGCTTGAACCATGCTAATGCCATTGTTATTCGGTAATCTCTACGAACGTCCATGACAAACTAATATCATAAACGTTGATTAGGTCATGAAGTATACAAAAATACCTGTAGAATTTCGGCTATAGTCAACTTTGTACGCACAAGGAGGTTCTTGCTTTCCTTATTTCTAGAAGTATCCTCCATGGGTTCAGCTGCCCGCACTTGTTGAGGTTCCTTCTGTCTCGTACCTATCATCGTTTGCGTAACCCGATGAATCATGTTCATACCATGCGAAACTGTTCTCGCTAAAAACAGATTTCTAGTTAACTTTATTATAAAAGATAAGTAACCTGTTTGCGAATCATGAGGACAATCATCAGCAATAGCCAACAAATTCTGTGATAGGTGGAGCAACCCGTAGAAAGTATAATACCCGAACTGTGCAAGAGCTTTTGCCAAAGTCACCATCTTAATACAATGAGTGTAACAGAGAAGAGGTTATCCGAAATACCTCATTAGTCAGCTTGTTCTTATTGATGCTCTTAGAGTCAAGTGAGAGCACTGGCCCACCTTGATTTTCCTGACGTAAAGAATCCAAATAGTGCTCAACTGTCTTCAGAACACTCCCGATTCTATCAGTGACACGTACTCTTCCTCCATCAGCGTATCCTTCGACAGAATAAGTTTTGTATCTAAGATGCCATAGTTTTCGAGTTAAATTCGTAAACTAACGTTTCCAGCTCTATGCTATCAGAAATTTCCCACCAAAGCCTAGCATGGCGAATAGCACTAGTTGGACTTCCACGCACAACATGAAGGTGAAGCATGAGTCTTGTGAATGAAGCTCTCAAATCGCAAGGTAACCTTGTATCAGACATACATCTGAATGAATTAATTCATCAAAGTGACAATTACAAAGAAAATATGAACCTTAACACCAGGTCAATGGGCAATTCATGAGAAATATTGAGCAGCCTTCTCTCGGGTGGTGGATCAATTGCAAGGTACTGCTGTTCTTGACACATCTGAGCTAACAGATCTAGCTGATGTCTGAATTGATATGTTTTATCATTTGAGAAAAGCCTGAAAAACCTGTAATAATCCAGCAAATCTGAATCTTCGGCATTTTTCTTGGCTGAGTTGGATAACTCAAACAGAGGTCTCAGATTATCTTGCCAACCAATGTACACTTCGTCATCAACCTGGAACGGGTGACTATTATTTTCCAAATACTATAAATGAGCTATAGCTCTCAGTTTGAAGTTTTTATTGTTTCGGTTTCAAACTATAGAAACAACTGAGCAAACGCAGTTGCGTTCATAGACCAAGTCATGTTCAGGAAGACCGGTTCCATGTTCATTTACTCGTTAAAACTAAAATGTAGGTACTAACTATTTTTGTTTCCATCAGAATATCACGATCTCTCTCGCTAAGTACGGAAGTACATATAAGCTCTTGAATTTTCTTGTTTGCCTCTCCACGGCACACACATAAATCTGCCAAATAATCCAGGAATCTTCAAATAAACATAACGTTTGACAGTATGCAAGGCAAACGTACTTTCCCTGTCGATTGTTACGAACAAGTTCGACGAATCGTTCTACATGTGGTGTCTTAACATACTTCTCCAGTAATTTTGGATTATTATGAAGTACAGCTGTCATTGTATCTTCCGCCATGAGATCGAAACCAATTTGCTCCTTCAAAGAATCATCATCAGACTTCGTAAATGATTAATGCAACTAACCTGAATTTGACCAAACTTTTCGGCAAGGAACTCTTGGTTCTTACGATATTTCTCTTGTGAATACCTAAAATCATTAATGATGAACAAGCTCATTGTGATATCTTACTTCAAAAGAGAATAACTGAGTTGGAACATGGTCTTGAATATCTCATTTCGACCATCTCTTAACTCGGCAGGTGAGTTCAACAATGGCTCATTCTCTGTTCTTCCTTGTCTTGGTTGGAAAGGTGCTTTAAGAAGTTTGAAAACCTCAACAACAAATCGATATTTTAATATACTCATCTGAAACTACCTGATCCAGCACTTCTTGCTCACGAAGTAACTTTTGACGGTCCCGAGATGGTGAGAAATCGCAGATCTTCAAAGGATCGATCATATGGTTGGTGGTGTTGGTAACGAAATAAATACATTCCGTTAACAACTGAATGGTAACGCTGGAAATAATAACAGTTTGGAAGCTTATTCCTTATAATCTACATTATAGGCTCCTTTGTCACCGGGTCTCCTTTCTCTATCAGATCGATAAAGTTTTTCAATGCACGACATGCATCATTGGCAAAGTCCAGATCACGAACCTGTCGAACAATTTTTCAAAATCAGATATGCTCGTCTTACCTCATTTGGTGAGACAGGTAAAAGGGCAAATGTTTCTTTGTCTATTCTATTACATTCACAAACAACTTTGACCCATCCTTTCTCGTTTTTGCTGAAGTTTTTCAATAAAAATATCGGATGCTTCAAAGAAGAACCTGTTGTAGTAAAGATTCTGTTTCTCTGATGGGTTAGTGGCATGTACCCATGTCTTAGATTCAACATGTTGAAGACGAACGAATGACTTTGCCGGAACTTCCATAGCCTAAGATGTTTCATAGAAAATTTCAGAAAAGAAATTATAACATACGGAAGTTATTGTACTTGCATTCAGATGGAACAGAAGCTGTTCGTTCTCCTCAGGAAAATCTCCCTGTACCGGAACTAAGTACCGCTGACCTGAGGATGATGATGCTTCGACTAGAACATTTACATATACAATTCACATCATCTGGCTGCAAACCTGGTACGCCTTCTACACTAGGTGGTTGAAGAAGATCTCGAGGCCTGAAGAAAAAATACTCGTCAAGCTCTCCTTAATCAAATTTCTCACTTCGTATACATTAGGCTCTGCCGTCTATCAGATGCCCAACGTTGAGGCTGTTTTTCGAGTATAGGTCCTTCAGGCGAAACAGTAAGGTATAGATCAGTGGCTAAATGCTTGAAACGATATGACTCCCACCATTTTGCTGACCCTCCTCTATAAGCATCTTTTTGTACAACCTGAATGTTTTTGTTCGATTATTCGTGCTTCATTCCCTATTCAACCTGAACTTCCCATAAAGCTCTTGAACTTGTTGCATCTGCAGCCGAAGGTCGGTTGGTCATTCTTAGAAACACTACATCTGTGCTATTAGTAGGAACAGTGTCTAATGTTAAGAAAGTTTGCTGATCGGCGTGAAACAAGCGAACGACATCTCCCTTTACAACATAAGTCAGAAGAAAAATGTACTTAATGAACTAACAGATTTAACGTTATCGGGTTGGTTCTCCTTAAACAGCAAGAACATGAACACTTGCCATTCTGTAGGTTCATTCAAGCAATTCACCTTAAGATTACAATAAGATCAGAATTGGAGATCTTGAAACCTCTGCTGCCGTATCACGGTCAAGCAACTTCAAATTACTCATATGCAATTGAGGCTTCGTATGATTTGTTGAAGCTTGACTATTTGACGAATAAGGAACCAATGAGATCTTATTTCCAGCGGCGACCTATAGATGTTTGATAAAACTTCGTGAAAATATGAATTGTCACGTACATTGTCCCCAATACTATAATGCTTGTATGCAGGCTCGATCACAAACCAACTACCTTCATTACCAGCTCGGTCTAAGTACACCTGTGTATAATTCAAATGAGATTATTCTGTTGAAGTGGTTATATCACCTTCATTGCATTTCTCTCACGTTTTGCGGGAGAATTACGCTGAACTGTTATATATTTGTCTGATTTGACATGAAGTAGCTGTACGACTGAACCATATTGGATACTATTTCCCAATGTTTTACGAAATTCCAATTCATTTTGTTCTTTTTCCTAAAATAAACAGATTAAAAGATTAGAAAATATGATAGGTGCGTGAATGCAGCCGCTCCCGTCAAAACTAATCGTTTAAATGAATTAGAACGAGACTGTGGGACAGGCACTGCTTTCATATTAGCTTTATGATGGGAAGAAATTGTCATCAGACCATAGATGCATACTACTGAGTGGGCGATGAATAGCATTGGTCAGAAGATGTTTAACACTCTTATGGTCATTTAAGAAAACATAAACAAAAATCTTCATCGTATTTTACCTTTTCAGCCGCAATCCGAAGCTTATTCATCATATCATCATCAAACGTCGACTCTCCCGAAACATATTTTTTCTGTTCCGTCCAGAACTGCTTTTGAGCAGCGTAACGATTTAAAGGACAAACTTTGAATAAACAATCTTAATGAGCAAGAAATTGAAACAGTTAAGATGAATGCTGATGAACCTCTGAATTTCTTTGGCGGACTCTCCGGCCGTCCATCACAAAGCTCAACTATACAACGATCATCAACTAATCTATAGATGATATCAATATATGATTTAAATAGAAGAAGTTTCAACTTGCCCTAGTGTACTAAGGAATCCTCTATGAGTTGAAGATTCTTCTGTATATAACGATATTATATCTCCAGTATGCAATAACGACGTGTTTCCTCCATCGGTGCTCATGCCACCTTGAAGTTTGCGTCCATACGCCGTATTCAATGACATTCTAAATATGAAAGAATCATATATAAGTAGAGAAAGATAGTTGCTTTATACAAACAGAAGATGTTTCAAACTTACACATGACGTCGTCTAGATGAAGATCTTTTGATTTTCATAACTATTTTTTGGTAGAAATATTAAATTGGAACATTCAAATTAATTTTTAAATAATATGTAAATACACACGTGTATATTAGAGGATGGACTAAAAAGAGAAACAATCGGCTTATATTTCTTATCAACGTCTAATCTGAACTCCGGATAATCATTAGAAATACGATGACAGTAGCTTCTATTTCTTCTGAATTGTTTTATTCTTATAGCTTCACCACTCACTTACAATCTCATACGCTCTCATTCTCTTCCCAACCACCAAACTACTTATACTTTCTTTATACTACATAATCGTTTTGTCATTTTTTAAACTGTTGTAGTGGTCTTACCTAGTGTGCTGCAAATGGTAGAGCTGACGATATCATCAAGTCTGAAAGAGAAGAAAATAAGAGTCTGAGTTGGATGACACAGTTTGCAACATTGAGGATAAGCAGAATGAAAGAAAAAAATGATTTGCAACAAAGATCTTTTTCGAACTAGCCTTAGTCAGCAAGTCGTTAAAGCTTTTCCAACTTTGGCATTTGCTGACGTTGGTGAGCAAAAGAGAAACGTTTTGAATAGTTACTGATAAATCTTGTAGTTGCAAGATTAGAAAACCATCTTTCTCATCTGAGTACAGCAAAGCGAATATATGAAGAGTGAAGAAGTCGTTCTCATACGTGCGAAAAAGTATTTTGGGGAAGAAAAAAAAATCCAAAAGAAGACGAAGAGAGAGGTGGGGGGGGGGGGTAGTGAGAGTAAAAGAAAGAGATGAAAAAGAAGAAGATCGAATGAAATAGATGAAAATCATCGATCGAAAGCAAGACTGATAAGGTTGATTTGAATATTAAACAATTATTTTTCAATGAATATGTTGAATGAAAACATATTTTGTCAGAATGTTTTGTTTATTTGGCCATTGATGATGAGGTATGTGAAAGTAAATAGAGAAAAAAAGGTTTTTTTTGGGATGGTTGGCTGATGATGATGCTTGTTGCTGCTGTGTTGTGTTGTGTTGTGTATGTGTTTCTTACAATATAGGTAATCTATAGATGTATATGGATAGTGAGCGTTCTTCATAGTCATTGTGGATGTGAGAGCAGTATCGATATAAGACGATAGAGTGATGATCGATTGATTCAAAATTTAAAATGTGTCTCAAAAAAAAGCTATTTGAAACAGTTTTGAGTAATGATAGAGAGAGTGAAGAAGAGAGAAAAAAAATAATGTATTAGCGCCTTTCCAAGCCCTCCCAGTTTGTTCAGACATGTAACAAAACCTTCTATATCAAATATAAAATCGATTATTGATATGATATTGATAAGGAAAACGATGTAAAAGTCTTTCAAATTTTTATTTTAAAAATAAAAATAATATTATTTTTGATGAGTCTAACCGGTAATGCTGCGCAAGCTTCAATCTCACACATCTACTCGTTTCGGTAACAATCAGTTCGGTGAAAGTTCCGAGAAAGAAAAAAGAAAAACATACACACACATACACACTGAGACACATATACACACGACTGAAGACCTATTGCGCAGGCATTCTGATGAATTTGAAAATCAGTGTTAAAGCTGTTTCCAAATGAAAATCTGGTTGATCAAGACGAATGTTACATAGAGGATGGGGGGTAGAATTATTATGGGGATAGCCTGCTAATGCATATGAAAATCGCTGTAAGACCGTCACTGGGTTGCAAAAACGTCTACAAGCGTTTGATGACGTCATGCTGATAGCCACGTCGATAAAAAGTCATTTTTGATGAAAAATATGAGAATCGTTGACAACCGTACAGTGATAGATGAAAATAATGATGGAGAGCTTGCATAATGTTTCATCAGAACCATATATGGATTCAATCAGATAGCTTCTTATCCGCACATACAGCTATTGATACATTTTGATGTGATATAATCGAATTAAAGAACAAAATAATTTTCGAAAGACAAAGATCATGGTCAAGGTTAAGAAAATGAAACTGAGACTACGAAGACTCTGAAGAAGGAGACGGACATTTTACGTTTTTTTTTTCTTGTTCATGTATTTATCGTTTTACACAACCGCTCTACACGTGGGAAAAATATTGAGAATGAGACTGAAAGAGTTTTTTACGTGATGCACGTGAAACGTGCAATAGATGGCAAAGGAGAAAAAGAAAACTTTGAATGAAGAAGAAGTGGTTGAGATGATATGTGACAAACTAACAAGAGAATTAAAAGAAAAAGAAGAGAAAAATGATTTGAAATGAAAAAAATAAGTTCAAAACAACAATGGAAATGGAGGCAAAAACTACTCATTTAGATGGATTGGGCAGTCGAAAAGTGAAATGAATCGGTGTCTGCAACTGTTGTGGCCAGATTACCATAACAGGTTCGTTGAAATAAAAGAAAACTTCATGTGGAATCTTAAAGAGGGAAAATGAGGCAAAAAAACATAATTATAATGGAAACTATAAGTTGAAGATGAATTCTTCCACTATTTACTTAATTAAAATTTTCAAAAAAAAAAAAGGATTAAGAGAGAAAATGAAAAAGGAGAAGAGGGAAAGAGATAGTAAGAGGAAGATGAGAAGAGATGCGGAGAAGAGGAGAGATAGAGAGAGAGAGATAGAGAGAGAAGAAGGTAAGAGAGAGGAAAAGTTGCTGAGGTACAAACAGGAATCAATGGACTGTCACAAGATTGTACGATTATGAATCATAAACGAACATAACACAGGAGCAAAGAAAGAGACAGAATGCAGAACAATAATAGAAAAAAAGCATAAAAAGTAATTTTTTCTTCTCCTCTCACTCCAATCAGATAAAGCTTGGAAATGAAAAAGATCTGAAAGGCTCTTGTAATCACAGATACTTCTGTTTGTACGGTCATTGAACACAGGTTGCAGAGTTACAATATGAGCATTGTTAACAGGAGAGAGGGCACGATTGCAAAAAGATGAATACGAATATGAGGGAAAAAAAAGTTATCAAAACGTCTCGTTTCTCTATTCTACTCTAACTCTCTCTCTCTCTTTATGTCTCTCGTTAGTTCTACTTGCCATTTTCCCTTGTTCTCTTAGTACTACACGCATATGATCATTCATAGTTCTTTCGGCTGATGTTGGAAAAGAAAGATGTAATCGATAGATAAAGCTAAAGAACAACAGTTGAAGATGACGACGACGACGACGTTGACGACAACGAAATGAATGAAAGCACCGTCAGCACATCTTATCCATAGACGATGGTTATCATCATCTATCCTACCATCTCACTCATTTCTCTATTGTTACATCCATATTTTTTTATAAATTAAAACACTTTTTACGTTGAATCAGACAGAAACAAAAAACTTCCGAAACTTCGGAATGCCGTTTAGAAAACATTCAACTCTCGTTCTTCTTTTCGCTCTTCGCAGAACCTGCGCACGTCCTGTCAATCGCGGTGGGTACAAACATTCAGTACGAGTTAAGCCGGAATGATAGCCATAAATGAACTTCTGTCGTCTTAGAACAACATCTGAACTTTCATAATTCTAGTCATTTTCATTACAACCACTGAGCTCTTTGAAAACTCTCCGGTTTTTGTGTGATCATGAGATTACCGTCTTCGTCATCAGCCTTGTCTTCGTTGACGTCTACAACTGCACAAAAAAATGGAAAAAAGAAGACAATCAAGTAGTAATAAATGTAATATAAAGATAAATAGCCCAAGTGTGAGGTGATTAAAAAAGTAAAAAGTGAATAGTGAGAGAGAGAGAGAGAAATAGAGAGAGAGGGAAGTAAGAGACAGGTAGAAAAAGAGTTTTTATAAAAATTCTTTTCGTCTCCATTTCGACAAGAAGAACAAACATAAACTACATGAGTGCAGCTCATCTCATATCAATTCGATCAAATAATTTGATATGAAAATATCTTTTTTGTGTGTACGTTAGACAGTGATAGAAGGAAGTAGTAAGGATAAGCTTTTAAGACATAACAGAGCTTGATTGATCTAATGAAGTTGAGTAAGGTGGAAGAAGAAGGCAGTTGCCGGACGGAATCAGAGACGACAGTCGGTTATTGTGTCAGAAGATTGAGTAAAGAAAACGCCAAATGTACCTAAAGCAATATGAATCTGGCATGTAGGCAGAGGGAAAAAAGAAAAAAAAAGACAAACAGAGATGAAATGAAGGCTCAAATTCTGTCAAAAACTGTTCAAAAATAAATATGTAAATGTTTGAAAAATGATTTTTTAAAAGTCGAAGGAGAAAAGAAATGAAAAAAACCGAAATTTTCGAATAAATCATTCTATTGAGCTTTTCAATGACAAAAAACAATATGATTGTGTGAAATTTTTGTTTTATTAAAAAAAAACAAATAAACATCCTTTGATTGTACTTCTTTCCCTCTGGTCGTCTTCGTCTTCAACGTCTTCATCATCTTCGTCTCCTCTACATTCGTATGTCTGCGTTGTCAACGTCGTCCGCTTTTTGTCAAAAACAATTTCTTTTTTTAAGTCATTCAAACTTTATATGAACTTTTTGAACTTTTAATGTTCAAAATTAGGAATACGACCCAGATACACACATACACAGTCGTATACAACAGATGATGAACAGTACAATTGAATTATGATTCCCTCAGGCTACTTTATGCTAATTACTCCATTTTCACGTATGCCCGTCAAAAGTTCTCACGGAAATAAGATATTTGAAATATCATTGGAGGTGTTGAGCGGTTGCATTCATTTTTTGGGAAGCTGAGGTTTAGCTATCTATATGTGATTGTTAATTATGATGTTTTCATAATTTCATTCAGCTATATATGGACTTGCAACCGGTTGT
Organism: Auanema sp. JU1783; assembly: GCA_943334845.2. Taxonomy (NCBI): domain Eukaryota; kingdom Metazoa; phylum Nematoda; class Chromadorea; order Rhabditida; family Rhabditidae; genus Auanema; species Auanema sp. JU1783. The sequence continues at coordinate 864,925 of CALQYR020007479.1, read as the reverse complement.
GTCTGAAGATTCTTATCCTGCAGACCAAAACAACATACATAAAAAAAAAGCTTAAAAAACTATTTTATTTTCAACAATTTCATTAGCAAATAATTGAGGTCAGTGAGTTTGCCAAGTTTGGTTAACAGTATTGAACTCCTAATTAGCATATTTGAGTGTCGTTTGCTCAAAATATGTTGAAACAGCATTAAGTCACAACTCGTCTTGTAATTTTAGACAGGTTTTTAGCTTTGAGAAACAACATTTACAACTTCATCCAGTCATTTTCATACATGGCATGATGATTCTATTGAATATCTTGTCATTCCTTCCTCTCTCTCTCTCAGTCACTCTTCTCTCTTAACTATACATTTATAGTTTAAGAGAGTATGCACATACATATGTCCATCTATTATTCTTTTGGGCACAACTTTAAAAATTCGTTTATTACTAATTCGTCAAGCACTCTAAAGACTCTTCCTCCACCTCCCCACCTTCGTTTACCCTTCTGCCTTTCATTAGTAATTAGCATGAAATCATTTTGCTTTCTGTGATTCTTCTTCTTCTCCTCAATAGTTTCATGACTCATTCTATTATATGTGGCCTTTACTTTCGGAAACAAAGCTTTAAACTCTTTAATGATCGCTCTTCGATGGCATTTTACCCCCATCCATAATATGAATCATCCACTTATTAGCAATGGCTGACGTCACGAATGATGTTTTGCTGTAATTCGTCCTTACGGCATCTCCTCCATATATACATGTAATGTCTGAGATAGATTTATAAGCGATATGCTGCTTCATACAAATTATTATATTTTTTCATATTTTTTGTAAATTTCTGAAGCAGTTCCTATACAAGTAGATATCCCCTCATGTACCGTAGGTGAAAAGCTGACCTTGAACGGCTAGGAGAAGCGCGCTTACATTTCTCTCCGTTTACCACCTTGTACATCCATCGAAATTAAAAGATCAGACAGTAACAATAGTAAGTGAAGATGAGAGAGTTAGAGAAAAAAAATCCTCTCACCTTACTTCATCGTTCCCGTGTTTGAATCATCAGCCAGTTTCAGTCCGCCCCCACATAGCTTCTTGTGCCTTTCTGTTTCTTTGAGAATCTCGTTCCATTTCATTTGATTGTCACAACAGCCATATAAGGATATCACTTGAAAAAGCTTGTGTTTTCCTTTTCATTCTGTACTTCCTTTCAATCAGTTCTCATTCTCATACATTGCATATTAAGAATGAAACTGCTACTGTTTTGTGCCATATTTGGCTTCGTTCAATGTCAGCTGATATCAAAGCCTCAACTTGATTGTTCACGTATTCACTCCATATTCTGTTGTACAACACGTATTCGAAACCATTGTCAACGTGAATGCAATGGAGTTCAGTGTGGACAGCAAGTTTACCAAAAACGTCAGTTTCAAACTTGTTTGATTTTCAAATTTTAATCCTTTAAATGCTTTTGTGAATTTTTTGATTTATTCTAGTCTTCTCTGCTGACCTTAACCAAGAGAGTACTTCCCGAGATGGAAGTGCTGCAATCCATGCTTCATCTCGACCAGGTTTCATCTTGTTAATCTTAACTATAATCTTATCAAATATAATGTGTTAAGAGGAAGTTACTGTAGACTTGGCTCCCCCACCATCAGTTCCTGTGGATATTTCGACGGAACATTTTCGTTCGTCCATTCCAATAACCACAACATCCCTTCCCACTAAATATCCAACCCTCATTCCATTCGAGCCAAGCATTGACGATATACAATCAATTTCGGATAAAGATGAAAGCCAATGGACTACGCTGCAGCCAACAGCAGTGCCGAGAACGGCTGTAAGAAAACTTAAAAGCATATCGTTCAACTAAACATTTTTTTTACAGCGTACGACCAGTTCGCGTAAACGTACAACACCCGATCCCCGTATTATTCGTCCTCCAGAATCTCTTGTAATCATTGGTGATTATGATATTGAAGAATTAGAAAATGTATCTGATCAAGATAATATCAAAACAGCTCCAACTGTTACTTCGTGGAACGGACCTGCGTCATCTTCTCAACTGACAAGTCAGCCTCATTTCGCTTTTCAACTTTTAAACATTAATGAACGGTCGTTCAAGTTTCTACTTTAGCAAATTCATTTTTTGTTAAGTGGATGATTAAAAGACTAATGTATTCTTGTTCAGATGGCCAAATGATGATTGTGAGCAATACCGGTGGCGTCTTTCTACCAACGTCATCTTGGAACAGAGAGGAGTTTGTAGAGACTGAACAGAAATTACACAAATCAGGAGCACTAGGGTAGGAGATGATGACAAAAAATAATTTTATAAAATAATTCTTGCAGACCCCCAGATAATTCATTATCAGTGTCACTTCTAAGAAGAACATCAAATGTGAAAGAAGGAGTAGCACAAATTCCTAATTTCGCTGTCGATGGCATTGCCAGCAAAGACAGAAAGAAATTCTCCTCAAACGGTAAACAAACACAAGTTTACTCGTTGACTGATAATATGCTTCAGGATTCCCTCACGTAATTAATTCATTTAATGTGAAGCCGTCAAACCCAGTTCATAACAAAGATACGAATGTTGTCCAAAACGTAAATATTCAAAAAATGTCCAGTGAAGTAAAATTTTTTTTTATTTTTAGACAACGCCGAGTTTGATTCAATTAACAAGAACGACATCAGGCATTGTTGTTCCACCATTAACTCATCGACCATTCCTGACACCTCCACCTCCACCTCAACCACCTACTGTTAGATGTGGTGTTGCTCCTGATTTTCGGCCTTGTGTTCCCGCTAATGTAGCAAGTACAGGTTTGGCGAACTTGGAATTAATTTTGATTCAATTAACTGAGAATGTGTTTTTTTCAGAACTTTTGAGATGCTGTCAAGCAAAGAATATGCCACATGGATGTTTGCAGCTCTGTCGTTACGATATTACTCAGGCGGAGGCATGAACGAACTTCTGATTGGTTCTTGTAACTTTGATTGCTTTAGGTTAGAGCAGCTATGGACAGAGGACAATGTGGTATACTAAACGTTCAACCATTCTTGGAGTGTGCGGCACAAGGACATGATAATACAGAATGTTGTACATATAAGGGAGTTGCTCGAAAGAGGTACGAGTGTTTACAGAAGTATCTTTGAAAAACTCAACTTCTCCTTTTTAGTGGCCCTCAATGTGAGCAGTTTTGTCGTCCATCTAAAGGCATAACAGCTTTAGGTCTTCAACATATCGTTTGCGGGAATGTCATTGGAGAAATGCTTCAATGTCATCATTCAGGAATTCGTTTATAAGTATAATCCATCGTACCCTTCCTCCCCTCCCCTCTTCACTTCCAACACACATATTCCTTAAATAGTTGGTTATCTGTACATAACTTAAGCAATACGGGTCTTGTTTAACTCGAAATAAACAATTTCAAATTAAAAATTCGTCGATTCAGCAAGCGTTGTGTATGTATGTGTGTGTATGTGTGTGTCAACAAATGCTACTCATTCTCTTCCTCCCTTTCTCCTCTTCTAGTCTTGCTGCTACATCACCTCACAACATCCCTTCTTCGTGTGAAAAAATAGAAAAATTTATTAAAATCTTGAGAAAAAAAAATAAGAGAAAGAGTGAAAGTTTCGAGAGAAAACATTTTGATTGTTACCACACAAAATAAAGAAGAATCGATCACAATGGCAAATTTTCATAGATTTGTTTATAATTTCTGAGATAAAAACAGATGAAAACTGATGATCAGCAGCAAGTTTGAACATGATCCGGCAAGATATAGTCGTCACAATTAGATTATAACGACAAATAATACAATAGAAATGTAATAAATAGAAATATATATATATATATATATATAAATACATATGTGGTACTCTGTAGATGATTCTTTACCGGAACCCGTACCGATTATCTAAGAGAGAGCGAGAGAGAGAAATGAAAGAGGGGTACAGAGAGAGAGAGAGGAAGATAGAGAGAGAGAGAG
>CALQYR020007479.1:753743-860845 GCA_943334845.2 Auanema sp. JU1783 | reverse complement strand
GGAGAGAGAGAAGGAGAGGAGAGAGAGAGGGAGAGGAGAGAGGGGGAGGGAGAGAGAGAGAGAGAGAGAGAGAGAGAGAGAGAGAGAGAGAGAGTTTAAAGAGGAAGAAGAGTTGAAAAAAAAAATAAAATTGAAAGAGGAAGTACTTCTAGAGTTGTGAAACGCAATAAGCTTCATCTGGATGTTTATCATCTGGTGTACATTCACGAACCTGCTCAAAAAAATAAATGAAACTTAGATGAACGTTTAGATGATACCTGATGTAAGTTATTATTGAAAGTCACACGAGTATTACGATCATGATTTTCTTCATCTTGGGACTGAACGCAACACCTGAAAGTTGAAAATGTTTTAATGAGAAACCATTTTTTTGTTGTTGATTTCCTTACCATGCCCTTCGTCGTTTCTGAGTATTTTCATTACTGAGTGAAGAAGCCTCACTAATAGGTGGAGTAGATCTGCCTCCTTCAAATATGACATCAGATTCAACGAATTCCCTTTCCTGAACAAATAAATGGCAATGTGATTGTTATATATCTCAACATACAGTGGCTTTTTCAAGACATTGAAGTAGATGATGATGTTGAATTTCAAAGATATCCTCATCTCGCAATGCGTCAAACGATAATTCACCCCGTTCAAATGCTTGCATACGAGCTTCATGTGCTTTTTTCTTGTTGAATAATGCCTGTCCAGAGGCATTTTTAACTACACGAATACGTGCCAGCCGTGCTTTCTTTTGGGCTTTTCGTTTATCTGCCCGCTGACTTTGATGATAAATTCGTGAAAAGTTGCTAACAATAACCTGAAGAGACATTTATAAGATCAGAATCTCAAATGGACAACTTACAGGAACAGGTAAGGCAATTACCAACACACCGGAAAGTGAGCAAACACCTCCAACAATTTTACCAGCAACAGTAGAGGGTACCATATCTCCATAACCGAGCGTTGTCAACTATAATTAGATTACAAATAGTTCTCGTAAAAGACAGCAGGAGTACTTACCGTAACGATGGTGTACCAGAATGCAGCAGGTATAGATGTGAACCTGAATGTGAGCATACCATGAAAGCGTTTCGAGCATATAAGCATACCTTGTGCCATCAACCTTCTTCTCTGCGTAGTACATAATTGTGGCAAAAATGATAATTGCCATTGCTAATGAGAAAACAAGAAAACCAAGTTCTGATGCACATGATTTGAGTGTATATCCAAGTATTCGTAATCCTTGTGAATGTCTTGAGAATTTGAAAATACGAAATACTCTCTGAAAAATGAAGTTCCGTTTTGTCCGTAAATCTCATTGATGTTTCAATAGAAGGGGGAAAAAAGTATGAAATCTTTGAGAATTTTGTTGCGTTAAGTGCGATGACGTAGAAGGGTGGCTTTCTCATTCCTCATTCACTTTTCGGAAGCATCAGAAATCAGAAGACTAAAGTAACGGCTTGTCTTTTACTTTGTTTCCTTACAGGAGAAGAAAATAAGAATAGGAAAGGAAGCAGAAAGTTTCAGGAAACAGAACGCAGCCGATTGACGAGAGAGCACAACAAGTAAATAGCACTCGTCACGTACATTCCACGTAATATGCAAATGAAGTTGATTTGAGCGCCAATTGAATTTATTTCAAAAATTGCGTAACAGAAGAAAGTGAGCGGAGGAGACGAGATAAAAAAAAGTTGAAAAGGCTGTAGTACTAAATGAAATGAAATTAATTTTGATGAGAAAAAGCAGATGAAGAAGAAGAAGATGAAAAAGAAGCAAGGAGAAGCTGATTGTGAAGATGGAAAAAGAATTTAATGCGCTGCGAAGAACAGAAGAAATGATTGATGATTGAAAAAGAAACAGAAAGGGATCTGCTGATTGTACTTTAACATAACACTTAGATAAACAATAGAAAACAGAAAGGATTTTAAAATAAACTTACGAAAACCCTGAGAGTTACAAAAGCTCCAAGATCTTTGTTATTCGGAAGAGCTAGTCCAACATAATAAGGTAAAATTGCGACAACATCAATTAAACTCATTATGGTTCTGAAATAGGAAGACGAAAAGTTATTTGTTTAGTACAAATTAACTTACATAAAGAATTTACATCGATCTGGCGCTGCATATAACCTCAGTAGATATTCTACGGTAAAAATAATAACACAAGCTGTATCAAGTACGAAAAACTGAAAGATAACATGATGAGGGTGTGATGAAGCAGAAGGATGCAACTGACCTGTTTCTCATAAGCATCTCCACAAGAGACGGGAAGATCATTAACGTACCTGTAAAGTGTCTCTATATGGCACTCATTTACATATATAACTTACCAGCATGGAATTGTTTCAATAATGTTACACATAACAGAAACGGCAATAAAAAAACCCGTCACATAATAAAAAACTAGTGAAATCGACGTTGAATGTGGATTTTCGAAAGCCGTCCAAAGTTTCTCCTATAATAGGGCATTATACATCTTATATGTATATATAGTTATTGTATGTCATACCTGGAAATTCATTTTCAGCTTTGTCGCATGTCCAGGCTCAATCGTTTCTTCGATTAGACGTTCCTGATTTTCTCTTTTCTTATCTTTATAATCTTCATAACAGCAATCACTTATTAAATCGGGCATAATGCCGAAAAAGGATAATTCTTCATCATAAGCTACTAAACATTCATGTCGTGGATACTAAAAACGTTTCTCAGTATATATGAAGGAAAAATAAAGTAAATGAGATACTAACATGTAATTTTCCGGTTCGATAAAATGTTAAAATGTGACGAAAGAGGTCAGGATCTCGATCAAAAAAATATTCTCCGGTATCTTCATCATAAAAAAATTCCTAAAAATATCATTATATATACATATACTATAGATATATTAATTATGCTAATTACCTTTTCATTTGAGCCCAAAAGTGTTTCCGGAAATTTCTCTAACGTATTCTTCCACGTCTCAAACTTTCGACCAGAAATGTTGATGGCCAGCTTTTCATCACTGACATGATCAACGGCAAGATCCTTAGCCTACAATATATAAATTATTAAATACATTTATATATACATATATATATATATATATAGAAAATGAGAAATGTATTAAGTAAATATCCAAAATTAGACTATTTGTTTCGAACACTGGAAGATTTTTAGTTATTTTGAGAATTGCTGTAACAGCTTTAGCTATCTGTCAAGTCAGTGTCTCTCCGTTATCCCCCCCCCCTCATCTTCCCTCTTCACCCCTCAAGCTCTCATCCACACACTGTCTTATACGTTAACTAATCAAGCATCCATCGTCAATTATAATTTCCATATGAAAGTTTCATTAATTTAGAGTGGAAGTAAAATCAAGAAAATAAAAACTTTCGATTCCAACTCATAATTGCTCGATGACGATTCGAGTTTCCATCGTTTTCCGGCCTTCTCTGTTTCAGTTTTTTTCACTGAAAAATTGAGCTCGACAACGACATACATGTATGTATCTGCTTCATTTGGTCGTCAACAAATATTAAAATTGCTATCAAATGGAAAAAGCTGGAGTTGAGACAGCTTCCGGCTCTACAAATGTATCAGCTAATCTTTCCTTATTCACCTCTGTTATGCTTCTTCCCCCCCCCCTTGTATGTTAAGCAGAAAAGCCATCTCAACATCATCTTTTCTACTTCCTAAAATCTGCATAAACCTGAAAAGGGCAGTAACACATGTCGTATAGCGCAATTTCATCTCAAATTTCAAAGAAAAAACAAAATTTTCATTCTCCTAGCACTTTCAAGCAATCAGATGACATGTGATGATGACGTTTAGCAGCCGTCTAAATACCTCAAACGGATTTCCTGCATATTTTCCCGCAAATTTTCTCGAAAAGGCAAAATTTAGGAAAAACTAATGAAAAGACGTCCAAGCAGTCCAAGGAACAAGAAAGAAATAATTTTTGTAAGAAAAAAAAAAGAAAAAGAAAAAGAAAAGAAACGGATAAGATAAAAAGAGAAAGCAGAACACATGTTTGATGATAAGTATAGCTTTACGCTCATCAAACTGATCTAAATACAACCTCCAGCTTTTACAGCTTTTTTGGAATTCAAAAATCAAACGTGAGAATCATTCTTGCATCGTATGCATACGCTGACCGGTTGTGCATATCTTATCCGTATAACTTCAATCAACACACAACATATTGCTTGTTAAGAGATGTTTTCTCAACAATTTTATTCAGAATATCTTAGATGATGAATGACATTCATTGATTCAAGCTTATTCTATCAATATTTGCTTCTCATTTAGTCCATAAATAGATTAAAATCTTCCTTTTTCCATTTAATTTATCAAAAATTCCAATATTTCCACATGTCTATTTCAAGGTTTTGGCAATTCAAAGCAATATTAACAGAAAAAGAAGATTTTCTTTGAAACACTTACACGAATAGCTATGGGAGCTTCTGGCATTGGCTGCCTCGATATGGGAACCCATCCGATTGCTGCCGCTCGAGCAAACGGCAGCCATGCTGCCACCGATGCCATTACCCAGTCTCCAGAACTGAAATCATACAAAATAAAGAAAAACGATAGGTAAGTCAAAAAGTATTATAGAGAGCTTGAATCAACGCGTCAGAAAGTTCAGAGGGAATGTAGATTGAAGAGCGCCTGAGGCGTCATGAAAGAGAAAAGACCACATGTTCGAATAAAAACACAAATTCTGATAATTTTATAACTATTAATGAAGCTGAAAGAAAAAATAAAAAAAGATTGTTATGAGGGGGGTAGAGAAAGAGAGAAAGAGGGTGAGGAAGAGAGAGAGAGAGATAGAGGGAAAACGAAAAATCTTTGTTTTCATATGCAAAACAACGATAGATCAACAATACTAATTAGAGTTTCTTTGAAAATAATCAGTTTTTTTTTGTATGTAGCGACTACGAGTAGACACACACACAGACGGAGACACACACAGAGACAGAGATACACTTGCAACTCCATCCACAAGTACAAGCAATCCTTCAAAGTTCAGAGAAGATGGTGAATACAATTTTCTCCTTTTAATTAATCAGAGAAATGTGTCAATTTCACACTTGAAGCTTTAAAAGGATTTTCCTATATTTCATCTCGAAGACTTCTGTGAATCAACCTAACTTAGAACATTCTCTATATATAGTCATAGAAAATAGATTAAAGAGGAGGAGCTTCATTCTCATCCCTCCCTTCGCCCCTTTCCCTTCCTCTCTCTCGTTTTCTTACTCTCTTACATTCTCTGTCAAGTCATATGCTTCTTCTCTCTTAAACAGGAAACGGTAATTGTCTTTCTCGCCTTCTTATCTTCACTTGTTATCCAAACGTCTCACAGAAAGTTTTTAGTTCGAAGCTTGATCGTACTAATCAATAGCTAAATGCTCTCCCAACCTCACCCTTCCTCCCACTCCTATTCCCTCTCTCTCTTTTTCTCTCTCTTCCCCTATATAGCTATCCGTCTCTGATGCGATAATAAGCTCGAAAATGCATTTTTCTTAATTGAGATTAAATCAAAAACAGAAAACTAATGACTATTTGAAGCTGAAAAAACAAAAAGAATTTTCATTTAATTTGTTTATAATTTTCGTTTACAAACAGAAATAGGGGGATGATAGATAGAAGATGTTACTATGACAACAAAAGAGTCGTTCTCCCCTCATCATCTAGTGGGCCCTTCCTTAGACTTCAGTGTTGAAGATGCATATCGAGTGAAATGGAGATGGAAATCATTAATCGAACAAATGAAAATACATAAGATATCATATTCGTTACTTCTGATTGTTTTAATGAAAATGAAGATTGAGAGCAAAACAAAGGAGTTCCCCACAGCCCACCCTCCTCCTCTCTCTCTCTCTAATTTCAACCAGATAGATTACATATCTCTCTCTCTCTCCATCTCATTCCTCTCTCAACACACACATAAATCCACCATCAACTCCAAAATATTCTAACTCATCAGATTTTCAAGGAACTTTCGGCAAATCGCCAAAATTTCAATCAAAACGTGAAAAGATTATTTTGTGTTCGAGGAGACGTTTGACTAATCGAATAAAACAAAGCAATGTTAAGGATTCGTAGTAAAACGGAAGCTGAATGTGGTCAAAAGTCAAACAATTTATCTTTTCGATCTAAAAAAGGCAAATAATTATGAAAAGATTTGTTGAAAGATCACAAGAAATACAATTTGCAGCCATGAAATATGCGGTGGGAATGTGAACAGCGCTGAAAACTGTGATCTAATTCAGAAGAATCAGAAGACGAAGCTCAAGATAAAGAGTCAGTCCGATAGGAATATTCTTTTGGAGTGAATGAAAAGAGAGAATACATTTTAAAGTTTAATATTGTTCGAAGAATACACTCCATTTATGAAAAGACATTTTCAATTAAGAAAATTGGAGAAAGTACCTCCGGACAGACATATACACATACACACATTCATTCCAAAATCACCTAAATCACAAAAGTATGCCCGATTTTTGAGTTTCTCAGAAAACGAGAGAGCTTCACTCAATTACGCCTATATAAAAAGCATGGGCTTGAAACGAGAAGCAGAACTTGCCAAATGAGGTCATCGTTTAGATGAAAATAAACAACTAATAGCTTCTTTTAACACAAAAACATCTGCTCAGAGGAAGATTCATGGCTTACAATACCCTTTTGAAGACACACGAAAATACTATTTTGAGAAGAGTGATGATAGATCAGAAGGCTGGATATCAGACTATTAGCGGATCTACTCTCTCCGCCCATCTGCTGCCTTCGCACGTTTTTCTCTCCTTCTCTATCTCCTCCTTCCTCTCTCTTCTCACATATTACAAAGCCTTTCACTATCTCTTAAGACAACTTGATGCCCCTACCTCACTATGTTTCTCTTTTCATTTCTCGTTTATCTGCTGTACCTGCCTCTGTTAAAATGGCCGCCTTAGACCAAAATTTAGGAAAGCCGCGAGCAACAGAGTGACACGAAGAGCAATGTGATAGAGAAATTTCAAAGAAAACGGAGTGAAAACGTTAGGAAATCAACAGAGCAGCTGAGAGACAGCAAGTTTAGCAAAAAAGAGAACCATGCTGTCTGTCAAATGACGGCAAAGGACCTTATGATATATCCTAAACGCCAAACAGCAAGACCAACTCAAAACGAATTTTTGCAAAACTAAGGTTGTCTAATAGTTGCACGATCAGAAAAAAACCTGCGTGAGAGTTAACGTGTAAAGTGATCCTTGAGACGACAGCTCATGAACCCTTCAATTTTCAATTTCTAAGGTGACGACGTCAGAATTAAAGAAGACAAGAAGACAAACTCATGTCACATGGAGAAGACAGCAAAACGATCAGAAAATCAACAGCAACATTTAATTTGAATTTATCAAAGTTTTGTCGTTGATGGAGTTGAATGAAATGGATTCAATTAGAATTCGGAGAAAACTTCCCCAAACATTTTTTTCTTTTTCAAAAAAACTTATAAAAACTAGTATATGAGCAAAAAATATGTGGTAGTAAGGATGAGATAGGGAGCGAAAAAAAAGGGAATACTCTCTCACACAGAGAGAAAAAGAGAGAGAGAGAAAGCAATACAGAGAGAGACAAAGAGAGGGAGAGGGAAAGAGAGAGAGAGAGAAACGAAAACAGAGTTGCCTCTTGATTCAATTTTAGAGCGAGGACGGCACCATGGATAACGACTAAAAAGAACATGAACAGGATGACATTTTACCGAAAAAAGCAAAACGAGCAATCGAATTGTTCAAAACACTAAAAAAAAAAGAGGAAAAAAAACTTTTAAACTGTTGACGTGGTGAGTTAAAAGCGACAAATGCGTTAAACTATACGTTATAGTCAACTGAATAAATCACGAGAATATCATTGAGGTTGGCTATTCTTGGATGAATAGCAACAAAACAGAAAGTCGGAAATTTTATGTGAAAAATCTATAAAAGGTGTCACGACGTGTAATTTTAGAAGAAGTTGGATTAGATTCAAGAGTGAAACCATTTTTTGATGAAAAACGAGGAAAGAAATCTATTGAAAGCACATCGCTTAATTGGGAGTCTAGCGAAAGCAATTCTCGAGATTTAGAAAGGCAGATGAAATATGATATCCGTCTTGGAATGTTGCCAATTTTTTTTTCCAAAATCGAGGTTCTTCAGCGCCAGTCTGAGATTAGTTAACCGCTATTGTATTTTCAACGCAAAAACTTTATATGGGCAGAAAGAGAGTTTAAAAGTTCGTTCTCTCCCTCTCTAATGCCTAGGATCATCATAAAGCTTTTAAAAAAGTTCTTTTGCGCTTAAAGATGCGGAAAAAATTTTTTTTGTTACTTTTACCAAAAATAGAAAAAAAATAGCTTTCTCAATGTCAATAGTAATTAGGTATAACTGATAAATGACTGTGTGTGGAGAAAGAAACTAAGAGAGAGAGAGAGATAGAGAGGGCAATGAAGATGTCGAATAACGAAACACAAACGCATAAGATGAAAAGAGAAAGTAATGCGAAGTCACCTAATTAACTAAATACGCTTGCTTTTTCGTATTTGCAATAAAAAATTATTGGAAATAATTTTAAAAAAGAAATAGAAATACTATAGAATGTTATGAGAGGTGAAAGATGTAAGAGTCACAAAGATTGGACTAGATTGCAGTCAAAAAAAAACATCTGCGAAAGTAAAATGATGAATAAGTTATAGTTTTTTTTTCAGCGAAAATATTCAAAATAAACATTGACATGTAAACTGAAAAAGCAAAAATGAGAGTAAAAGGTAAAATTTGAATAATTCTCAGAAAAAAATCACATAAAAAACAGTATTGAATGGTTAATATGTCTCTATCTATATAATATAATGCATAATTAAGAGTGAGTAAATGAACCCTGAACGGAATGCAACCTGTTCATGCGTGATGTAATTCAAAAATTAAAAAACACGCAGGGTGGCAAGCCGTTGGTGACGTGAAACGCACGTGGAAATGAGTCAACGCTTTTCTTCATGTTTCGAGACGTAATTGAACGCAAACAAAAACTATTAGGTATGCAGAGTAAGTAGCAGAAGAGAAAGACAGAAAAAAAAGAAGTTGAAAAACATTGGTTAAACTGTACTTTGAAGAGAATCAGGGGTAGCTGTGATTGGGGTCTCGACAAGAAAACATTAATGTTCCCATAGAGTTGCCAGATATTCAGAAGCATGATAAACGACATGTTTAATTCAAACGACATTGTTCAAGATTTGTTGAAGAGCAGCTAGTTAACAGAATGAAATAAATTTTTTAATATGAATGAAAATGAAGTCAAGAAGAAACAATAAGATGTTAGGGAGTTGGAAAGCTTACGCATCGCTGTTGTGCGTATGCATGTCTGTGTGTGTGTGTCTGTGTGAGTAAGGACGATTTTCATGGAAGAATGATATTAATAATTGAAGAGATGCTGAGTGGCTTCTCACAAGAAGGGATAACAAGAGGACCGGAAAAGGGAAAAGCCGCCTTCAGTCACCCCAGAATTCAGTTCCGACTGGACCAGAGAAGCTGCAAGGAAATGAGAAACAGAGACATGCCGATAAAGAAAGACGCGGAGAAAGGCAGAATGAGCGAAATATGGAAGGAGGAAAGAGTCAAAGCTGGTGCCTGATGCTCTGATGCTCTGAAATGAGGAGAAGCTAAACCGACTGGTCTCAAACCGATCGTCTCTGTGATCTCATGGTCTCTCGTGCTAAACTCCATATGCACATTTTTTTTTGAGCCATGAGAAAAGCAACATTAGGAGAGAAAAAGAATGTGAGAAATGAAGAATATGACAAAGAAATTTGTATGAGGAAGAGGATAAGTGAATTAATAGACATTCGGGTGTAAGAGAGTGAGCCCGCTGCTATCATAGATGCATCATGAATCGAATAAGTTACGAGAAAGTTTTTTTTTCTTTTTTTAAATCAGACAAAAAAATACTTTTGAGACACTGGTGTGGAATGTGCACTTGAGCTCACACCCAAACACAATAGAGAGGGAGAAAGAGAGAGAAGGAGATAGAGTTCGATGAATGTGAGGACAGTTCATGACTATCCAGCACAACAACTCGTTATAAGACATTTCATATAATTTAATTCTCAGATAATAATGATATGTCCTTGAGTTGGTTTTGGATTTCAGATAAAGCTATTCGTCTTCGCTTTTTTTTTCTTTTAACTTCTACACTTCACTTTTGAAATCCTTCAAGTATCTTGCCTTAGGGCAAAGTTAATGTGAACGAACAGAGCAGAATAGGAACAGAGAGTTATGACTTATGAATGGCTATAACAAAGGAAGACAACTGGTGTCCTAATAACTCAGTCGATTGTGTTAAAAACGTCTAGACACTAAAAAAAATGATTTTCCTGTCTCCTTATATGGTCATTTCAATAAATATTTTTTTGGATGTATGAAGTAAAGAACAGACAAGAAGAATTTGCTCGAAGGCAAAGCAGTAGCATCGGATGTCGTCAAGTTCAACAACCTTAAGTGCAATAACGAGAAATTCATCGCCTTCTCAACTACAACATGTGTAAATAAGAAAAGAAAAAAAAAGCATATTAAGTGAGAAAGCTATTAAGCTTGATAGACTTCCATATGAATTTTGAACTGAAGTAGTACTTTACAACTATTGTTAAGTTAGTTTCAAGGAATTTGAATAACATGATTAGTATTGTTCCTTTGTTCAAATACAAATGTCACTGTTTTTTTCTTTTTTTTTCTTCTTTTCATTTTACGAACATCTGAAAGCCAGTTAAATGAGAATGGAAGAAAATTTACATAAGAGAAAGGCTGTTTGGAACAAAAAATGGCTCAAAGCTAGTTAATGAATCCACTAAAGCCACACGGTAGCTATGATGTCAGGATGGAAAGTAATTGATTGTCTACTAAAAACTATCACAAAACAAAATAATTTGGATGAGTAATGAATCTCTGAGAAAGATGGATTATTGGAGTTGAAGTGGACCAAAGTCAGAAAGCCTATTCGAACGTACTTTATTTCACTTGCGCTTTATGTCATTCACGTTTTACTTTTGACCCGGCGTTCGTTTCTGCCTTCTTCTTATACTACGTAATTGGATAGGCACACAGCTGGTCCTGAGGGCATTACGGCTTATCCAGCTGCTGTTATTTGGGGTTCCAACCTCTCTCGCTAGTTATCGAGAGAGGAATATTCTCTTTCTTCTCTTTTACAATTATAACACCTCTACTTGGGTGTGCCATATAGCGCTTTCATATTCAATTCTCACCATTTCGGTTTCTCTCTATCTCTTTTTCTCTCTCTCCTCATCTCTTCAACAACGATCATTTAATTTCCTTCCTTGCCCTTCTTGAAGTAAAAGACGTTGCCCTTTGATCAGAGACGAGCTTCGTTTTTAACGAATAAGTTTTTGACATGTTAAGCCGACAAAGGATTCTTCGCCGATTATTAAATCTTTCTATTTTCGACAATAAAAGGAGTGGATGAATAGGCGAAAGCACTAAGTAAGGAAATAGGCTCAACAAGTTGAATCATTCAAAGAACTAATTTTTCAAATATTTTTCAGGAGATGTTGAGTTTGCAATTTATTTCTCCTCCTCATGGATTGTGAAATGGGCCAGGTTTTTTGGGCAGAAAAAAAAAGAAGAGAGATAGCATTAAGTACGAAGAAAAGATCTCTTTTGAATAATTCGCTATTCAGCCTATTAATGAGTTGAAAAGAATTAGTAAACGTGAGAGTGTATACAAAGAAAGATGAAGCCGAAAGATAAACGCAAAAACCACTATTCTTAGACACACAGCATAAATTACGGTTTAAAAATATAACTCTTGAACTCATGATGAATGGCATGCACAACAGCATCAAACGACTGACAGATGTGAAAAATCAAAAATAGCTGATTATCAACAGTTAGAGCTGAATGCATTGCAGAAGGTAGTACTTACTTTGCAAACACTTTTTTTTCTGACCATATATGAGAAATAACTGAATGGAGCGAACGATTAAATGGGAAGCATGTGAGATGACAAAGATGGACGGAATGTGACGCCAAGCATCACAACTACTCCTGAGCTATGAGGTCTATAAAGAAAAATGAGATGGGCAGCGTCCAATTAGTAAGTCAAGAAGCCGTAATAGCCAATATCTCAACAACTTAAGCTCTTGTCTGTCCAAGCATGTGCTTACTTAAGTTTGCTCAATTTGTAATCATTGAAAGTTAGAAGGAGAGGAAAGGAAGAGAAAAAAGTCCATATGAAGAGAAGCAATGTCGCACTAAAGGGGAATAGAGACAATAGCAGAAACAGAAAGAAGAAGTAATATGGAAATATTGACAAAAAACGCTAAATGAACAAAGAAACAAGCACAAGAAATGAACAGCCATATATGTGAATAATAACTCAAACTTGACGACTGGACAGGTTGCAATTAATCTCTGCTGCTCTAAGAGCTAGAAAGCGTGTATCGCATCAGCTTTTCGAGAAATTCATGTTAGAAGCAGAGACAATAATAATTTGTTTCTCACTGGCGTATGAAATTGCTTTCTCAACTTCACTCCATCACTATATATCCACAACATAGCAGCATTAGAAACATAGATGAATGTGAAACACCGATAGTTACAAGACAACACAATTAAGTTACGAACAGTGATAGGCAAGCACGTAAGTTGTTTTGCAATATTATGCTATTGGTGTTCATATGCCAATAAGACAAGTTGAATAATATTCAAATGAGAGATTAAAGCATCAATGAACCGCTAGACATTAGGGAGTTCTACCATTATCTTTTTTTTGAGTAAACTATACTATATAGTCAAAATATGAAAGGAGATATACTTCAAACGAATAAAAAAAAAGATACACACCACGCTTCTATAAATTAGTTTAGTTTTTGTGAAACATGAAAAGTGAGAGGAAAAAACAGAAACATCTCGTTGTTCGAAAAAGATATTCAGAGGCCAAAAACATAACTAACTCATATATATACATATGCATAAGCTTCACTCTAACGAATAATTATGATATAATTAGATGAATGTATTAAGATTGTGGGAGGTGTACTTATCTTTCACAACTATCTAACTCATAACAGGCTTAGAACTGTTTGAAACGAAAGCACAAAGAACGGATTTCAAACTGAAATGCATACATGCCCTGAAGGCTGTCTGTAAAGCAAGAAGTCTTTGACTTTTCAAATACATGAATAAAAATAGACAACAAAAAAATAGTTAAGATCTTAAACTTTACGTTGCCCATTCGATCTACTAGTCGGAACAATATGATTTACGTCATATTGAATTACCTAAGTATATGGGGTTTGCAGAAAGGGAGATGGATGCCAACTCATATGTATCTCATAGAAGCTTAAAAATTTCCAATGATAATGTTGAATAATGCTTTCTATTTTCACCTTCCTCAAGGGAATCAAAATCGCTGTGGTGGTCTCACCAAGCTTAAATAACGTGAGGACAAACTCTGTATGCATCTCTGCATATATAGAGATATGTTTGGCTGCTCATTCGTTGAATAGCCGGATAGCATCATTGCCTCGAGTTGTATTGATCCAAGCCATTTATTAGATGACACCCATCGAAAGGCCAGAGTCCGAAAGAAGCTCAGACTGTGAAGGTTCGTATACCAAGTAGAAAAAGAAAAAAAAGATAAAAAACGCATCGAACTTAAAGCATATGAATCGAGGATCGTCATTCAGACTGCAGTACGCCCATCAAATATTAAATATGGGTGCATGCGTTCCATGAAACGTTCTCAAAATTCTCGATACTTGGATGTAATGGCATTGCTGAGATTACACAGAGTGCTTTTGTTATAAATAGTATTGAACAGTATATACTAGTGCAGAATGAAGTATGTGATTAAAAATAGCCTTGCAATGAGATTTAGAAAGGGAGTATGTGCATACGAGCTCAGAGAATCAGGAGATCTGAAACTCACTGAACTTGAAGCTAGTCCTCTTGAGAGGATGCTCATTGAAAAACTGCATCAAAATGTACCGATTGTTAAGACTGCATCTTTTCTTGGTTACCATTTTCTCATATTCCTGACGGAATCTGTGAGAAATGAAAATATCCAGTTACATTTGCACCTTTCATTCATATATTCTCCTCATCTGCACAAATATTAAAACAAATGAATATATACTAACACTCTATACTTCTGAAGTTATTCAGCCGAACATTCACAAGCAACAGTTTTCTATGCGTCGAGATTACAATATGAAGTGTAAATCTATTAGTTCCACGGGAAACACGTATCTCGTTTATGCTAATTCGATGAGCTTTTTTTGACGCATTTCAACATCGGAGACAACTCGGACTCTTTCTTTCGAATAGGAAATAGGTTTAGTAATTTGGAGATAAGGATTATTGATAAGCAGTTCAAATTGGAAGAAGCAACAAAGAACGAACTTAACATCACTAGTTCATTCTTTATTTCCTAAATTTCAGTTCTATCAATTGTCTTCCCATGAATGTTCTCAATCCTCACCCTTCTTTTCGTTTCCTTCCAGATGAACTCATTTTCGTGGAAGATAAAATTACTACTTCTCCTACCCTTTATGGTAGCTGTTACCGCTGATGGTATTATAATTACATTTTTAAAAATTAAAATCAAACTAATTAGAATAGATTTCCGAGTAGGAAAATGTGACTCTCAGCGATATCCAGCCTCTTGGTTACTAACATCAGCAACTGGTATTACTAATTGGGCAACTGCTAGTTATCCTCTTGGAGGAAAAAATTTCTGTTTAGAGGCACACATCAACTATTATCACTTTCTCACTTCGAAATTTTATAGGGAAACCATACTGAGAAAACTGTAAAAGTTGCTTATCATGTTGACACCCAAGCTGAACTTGTTTCCAGAACTATTGAGTTAACTTCTGATAATCGTTTGTTTTTTTTACTTTTAGACATAGTTAGAAATAATGGGGTTTTAGCAAACAATCTATGTGTCACTGATGATCCCCGTATCCAATACTGTTTTGCATTTTGTGAGGAGGAACGACAGAAACAGGTACAATACTGACTACTGATATCAACACATCTCCATGCACTGCTCAGGTGATCAATAATGCCTTAGCATCCGGTAATTTGACTGTGGTGGCAAGCAAAATTGCTCGCGATGTTCACGACCGACAATATGCAGTAACAGTTCTCGATGTGAGTACATGAGCTCAACTTCAAACAATACAACTTGATAGGTGGACTACAACGACCCGAATACCAGACTCAATGTGTCAGTATTTTTGGATGCAGCTTGGTGTTCCGTGTACATTGGCATCAATCCCAATGAAGGAACTCCATACTTATACGAGATACAAGTCGCAAAGATTCTGATTCTTTGAAATAAACACTTCCTCATAAGAAATCACTAAAACAAAACGAAAAACGGTTAATTAACGGCTGTAAATATTCATAGTGAAGAACAATAGTACAGGTGAGCAGAACAAAAAGACAGATAAAAGAATATACATATGTAACATCTATTCTATTGAAAAAACAACAGAGCTCTTTACACAAGAAAAAAAGTTATTAATGAAGTTAAGAATAATATAAAGCATGAAACATGCAAAGAGCAACCACAGAAGATTAGTTATGCAGTTATTCACTAAACTCTTCCAAAGAGAACAGAATTATTAATGTGACAGGAAGAAAACTAAGCTCTACAAGTACTCAGTTAGAAAATATTCACACTGTAGGCATACAACACGAAATGCATATTAGAACTAAAAAAACATTTGAAAACCCATTATTAGTCAAACTTTTTAACGATAGGACTGTGGGATAGGAACTGAACGGTGAGTGGCCTCTCTCTTGCTAGAGTAGGAGTTAGGACTCTTGTCCAAAGTTTCCAAAATCTTCTTTCCAGAAGAATATCTGAATTTCAAGTTTATAAAATATCAATCTCTTTTGTCTCTCACCTCATCAGCCGCTGGCGGTTGCTGTTGATACGTTGCTCAAGTTTAGCGAACCAAGTCATGCGGATATCCATGTCGCGTAACTCTTTGCCTTGACTAAAAAATAAACAAATAGATACTTCATGGCACATTCAAACAACCTTTTATCACGTGCAGCTTGAACACAAATGTTCAACATGCGCTGAACAACATAGTTGCCGTATTGGTGGAAAAGCATTATATCAAGCGCATCTTTGCGAGTTTCACTGAAAGATGTCATTTTAATTATGGCTAGGGAAATAATTTCTCACGGATGAGGAATATATCCATCAAAAATCTCGTCCATCATATCTTTAAGAAGGTGAGGTGGAGCATGCTCCAAAGCTTTTTCAACAACGTGAGATGCATACTTCTCTTGTGACATAGAAAGAAGATTGCGGCTGAAATGAATATATTGAAACTATTTTTAATTCATTTCCACTTACAGAAGACACTTCTCTATAATTTCGTCGCGGAAATGAGGTAAATCTTTAATGATATGTTGGATAACATAGTTGGCGAACTCGTTTTGAGACAAGTTTTCGCAGTGTTGGATGAGATGTTTCATCAATCCTGATAAGAGGTCACGAGCAACAACATCTTCCTTACTCTGCAACAAGACAAAAATCTCAATTTATAAAGATTAAAGAGACGATACCTTTTTCGAAAGCTGCTCAATAGAGAGCTGAACAACACGACAACCGTACTTGTTTTTTGCAACAGCAAATAAATGATCAGAGTCATTTATGAAATGTTCAATGATGAAAGCCCAATAACTAAGAGGAAACGCATGCATAATCTGCAAAGAAAGTTTAAGAGGAAAATCATTAAATAGTTAACCTTTTGAATAACATGGTTTGCGTTTTGGTCAACAGCCAATGCAACAAGATCTCTAGAATGAAGCTCTTCGAGCAAAACTGCTTTACGATCAAGATGCAATTTCTCAATGGCAGTTTGTACTACTCTACATGAATATCTATTCAGACACAGTTCGTACATGTTGCTCATGAGCAACCCACTGATGAGGTATTCCTCATCTTCGGTGGAATTTTTTATAATGCATTGAATGAAGAAATTTCCAAAGACATCAGCGCACAACACCTTAAAAAAATGAAATCATAAGTTTGCTTTTCTCGAGTACAAGCTTACTCTGAAGAGATCTTGCTTTCGAAGTACAGCTTCCACAACTTTGGCACGAGCGGGAGTTCCTTTGCTTGGATAATTTTCTTGCAGATGTCTGTATGTTTTATACTTGATTTACATTAGTTTGATTCTAACTCACGTGCATCCCTGTTTATCTCTAGCACATTTCTCGATTTGATCGTTTTCCAGAATAGCATCAAAAGACAGAACAATTTGACCGTTGTCAACAAGTGGAATGCCGCTCTTGGAAGACTTCATGTCCCCATATACGGACGAACTGCCGTCAATACTGTCATCCATGTTCAAACGCGCAAACTGAGAGCTCATATCAGAAGGTGAGTCTTGAAAAAAAGTAAATATACATTTCATAAAAACAAACTTACTCATTCGTTGACCGCTGTATCTATTAGATTCGAATCTGTGACCACATCTTGTCATGTTAGGGAAATGCACTGTATCGTAGTGATCAACGCATTTAGAGTCGAATGGTACTACAGAAATGGGACTTAATTCACCTGAATGAGTAACTAATTGAAGAACAGTGAGAGAAACCCACCTGAATGGCTCTTAGAGGAAGAGTTACTGGATTCTGAGTTGTTTAACTTAGGATCATACAGCGGACTATCATAAGCTAGATGTCCAGCTGCTGCTCCATAAGTATAAGACACATCATTATAATGTCGAATACCATTATTATACAAAGAAAAACATGCCATTTTTATTACGGAATCGGAAGCACAACCGCCTCTCAATGGTACAAGAACTGAAATTAATATTTTTAAAATAAAAATGATTTAAAATTTTGATTAAGCCAAAACCAAAAAATTCTAATTAATATAGTCGATTCTCAGACTTCAAAAAAATTAAAATTAAAATGCAAAAGCAGAAGCTAAAACTATTTAGGCCCGGAATGTCATCGAGATAACTTAAAAAACTGTAACTTGTAAAGAAGCAAATATTCCCGCCCAAAATGCTATAGGCAGATCAAACTCTGGATTACGGCCAATGAATTATCATTCAGTACGGTATAACGGAAAGCAATAAGTTGATTTTATGATCTGTTTATGGTTCTTAGCGCTCATTGCGTAATAGATTTCATAAGAGAGAAAATGATTTGCTAACATTTGAATCTATTTCTTGTAAGTCACAAGATTACGGATGGTCCAATTAATGAGATGTAATGTGACCAATCATTTACCTGTACTACGGAAGTTGCGGATGGTACTGATGAAGATTGACAACGGCGTCGTTCTCGGGACAAATTCGAATCCGTGAATGTATGCTAATTTCACGTGGATTTTATTTCTATTATTCGCGCGGCAAAGTGGTTGTTTTCGTATTTGAGCTCGGAAGTAGTGAGTGAGTTTTCGAATATCTTTTCTTTCGACAATGAGAGGGCTTGAAATCTTTATCTGATATAACTTTTAAAATCTGTCGTTCATAACTAATTAACAATAAAATAGTGAATGCTTCGAATCATAAACGAGAGTAAGATCTCAATAATGAGATGTAAAGACATGTACAGGAATAATATAAAGCGTGCTTTCATAGTTAGAGTCACCAAGCTTAGTAATAATAATGAACTAAATTAGATAAATCGCAATAAACATTTGTTCAACAAACAGCGAGGCATAGCGAAATTTATTATCTTTGAAGATCATTTGCATGTGTGGACTTGAACGTCGTCTATGCACTCCTTACATTTTACTTGGCAACACCACACGAATTTACACTGACACTGTGACTTTCGTCTTTCCATTCTTGTATTATATCCTCTTCCACAACATAAGTGGTCGCAGCTTTCTGTGCTGTACGAAGATTGGAGACATTCTCTTCCTGTTGTTCCTAGTATGCCTAAAGTTTTTCTGTTCGAAAAGAACATCTTGTTGAACCGATAACCTAGTGTTTCGTTCCGTTCGCAATAACTGGGTGATCGTTGAACATAAGCCATTTCATTTCCGCGTAAAGGTGTCTGTCTTTCGCTTCTCTCCTTTCTTCTGAGGCGCTTCTTTGCTCGTTTCGTTACCTTTAATGTATTGTTTTATAAAGGAAAAATGGGTTTAGGTGAGAAAGATAGATTTTTCTGAGAGAAGCAATGATCAGTGTATGCGAAATTAAACGAAAGAAGTGCATGTGCTAATTACATCCATCTCAACCTGAACGGCGAAGTGATCGTAGCGCTTCTTTAGCATGGTGGCCACTTCGTTGAACTTCGGCATTTGCAACCAACAAGTTTTAAATTCACATGATCCTGATACCCCATGACATCGACATTGCTTTCTGATATTTTGAGCTATAGCCTGTAGTTTCGTAGTTATTGCGAGAAGTTTTAATTAGCCTTACTTCTCTTCCGACGAAATGATTGTGATTTCGAACCAAATGGCTGACATTTTTCTCTTTATCGAACTGAGTTAGCTCCCATTCATCCAAGAATCTAAACTGTTATGTTATTCTGTTAAGGTTTCGAAAATTCTTACTTTTTGGCGAATTTGATACCATAGGGGACATTATCACTGCAACCACCCCATGAGAACTGCTCTTGTCGTCCAATAACAGGAGCATCCTATGAAATTAAAATCTTTAGATTGACAATCGTGATAAAGCTTACCGTTTCCACGTATCTTTGTAGAGCAGGTTTGCTGTGACAGCTGCACTCAGTTAAATTTCCGGAGTTGCAGCCTTTTGTAATAGCATGGACTATACTAGCTGATGCAACAGCTGTGAGGAACGCTGTTTCTTTTGTGGCTTCAAAGATTCGAAGTGTGTTTATCATTTAAAGCAATTTACTTGATCTGAGCGTTCTTCCTAAGATGTCTTGGAATGTCCCATGAGCCGTTGATGCTATCTCCCTCAAATCAGAGCAGTTCCACCTGTATATGATAATTGAAAGCATCTTCAGGGTTAATTACCTTTCATATTTGAATTGCTGTTGACATTCATATAGAGCTTCTCGTATACCGCGTGCCACGAATGGCATACTGAATGGATACTGAAGAATGTTACCTTGTGCACTATTATCTTGACAATTCATACCTGCTGACAGGTAGTTTTCTGAATGGGATTCAATCCCACTAACCGATTGCATAAATCTTCATAATATCTTTTATCATATTGCCCAGTTTCTAGACGAGTGGGATTGTATTCCGATGTGCTTAGAGTGGCCAATGATCTGAATAATTCAAAACATTCTGTATTCAATGAGCAAAAAGAGACATACAGCCAATTATATGGAACATCCGCTTGTACAAACGTTGAACTAAACAGTAATAAGATGACCAGCATACTGAAAAATTCGAAAAATTAAAGATTCAAAAGACGCTGCAATGAAAGCCTAGAGTGTCAGAGTGTGAAGTACAAATATACGGTAGACGATAGGTGCAGTTATAAAAAGAGAACGTATGGAAAAAAAACAACACAAAAAAAATTGATTCAAATAAATTGGTTGCAATACCTTATATGGGATGAAGAAATAAGGCTTTGAAATATGGAATCAATAGGTTTGGAGGGAAGAACGTGAATGGGACAGGGGACAGACCATTTACGTTTATGGCCATTACGCCTTGTATGGAGACGTGTGTAAGGATGTACATGTGTATGTGTATGCCCTTCAAATACCAAATAAGAAGAAATAGACGACGACGAGCTGAGGGAGAAAGATGAAAAGAAAAGAACAGACGTTGTTGTAAACGGAACCGTAGGTTCTGCTAGCCCATGGTTTACAAGAAATTATGCAATATACAATGCTTATATGGATGTTATGGATGAGAGAAAAAAATGTTCACAGTTATCTGTTGAACAGGTGGGTCTCCATTGACTCATTGTCATCTTTCGCTGGGGGGTTCTATTGAGGTGAGGTTGAGGTTATGGGAGGACCATAAAGTAGTCGTTTGATGTATTGGAAAAAGCGGACCTGTTATTGTAGAGACGATGAGGTTGTACCAACTCTAAAGATGATACTTGCAGACAACCTGATATATATTATTTCAAACTATCTTGTTTAAGGGAGAATGGTTTGTACAAGACCGAAAGGCATCACATGGTAAGGAATGCAAATGAAGGAAAAAAGATCAAAGATAAGTTTCAAGAACGAAACATTCTCAAACCACAACCAAATGCTGTCTGAACCAATAAGCATGGAACTATAGAGCATCATGTAACATTGGAGAAAAAACTCAAAAAACGTCTTCAAGTCGCTGAAGTTGAAGAAACAACTCTACTCTGGGTAGACAGATGGAAATTGAGCTCAGGCGAGGAGGAGCAGATGCCTGTTGAACAAGCCGCTTGGCTTCTGTGGCCTCGGATTTATGTGAATTTTATGGAGAAACGGCGCTGTTTTGAGGCACATTAATCGAAGAGAGAGAGGCTGCTAACAGTAGGATAAGAAAGATGAAGTTACGGAAGCAGTATTCAGGAAATGTGATTGATTTCAGGCAAGAGAAGTGTTTTTAAGGCTTTAACTTTCGAAGCTTCTTCCAGAAGATTAATGGAGTTAATTTTGTATGAAAACTGATTTATGAGTGTAAGAAAGACGACAACTTAGACTCCCTTTAAAGGTTTTCCCAAGTGGAGAGAGAGATGTTTTATAAAAGACAAAGACACTTTTTTTTTACAGTTTCACAGGTTTTTTACTCTGTTTATCTGACCGAGAACGTTTTTTTCATTGTAAGTAGAGATATTAGAAACATATGCTGCTTAGCTTCATGTTTCTTAATCTGTTGACTCATCAAGAACAAAATTTTGAAAACCACGTGAGGACAACGTCGAAAAGACAGTGTTCAGACCGGATACAATTGAAGTTTATGAGCTGAAACGAATTCCAATTCCAAAATGAGGACAACATGAAAGTTTTGAGAAGGGAGGGTAACATCCAATTTATGTTATTTTAGTAACTGAAAAGAAGAAGGGAGATACACTTACATCAGATGTGAGAATTTTTCAACAAAAAAAAATGCATTACAAAGCTCGAATGTAGTGTGTCACAGCAACCTAATTCCCAGAAGACTGTTCGATGTCCATGGTCCACTGATCTTAAGACTATTTTTAAAAGACAAGATGAACGGTGGCATGGCTAGGTTTTTTTGAAGTTCGATCAGAGCTGGCATCTGCTTTTCCAGATGGACAAATCTTCAAATGTTCTACTTCTCTTGCCATTGTCCGATATTTCATAATACAGCTCTCTGAGTTCTCTTCAATGGTTCGAAGTTTAAGTTACATCTAGGATATGCCTAGCTCTTTTCTTCTATTCATTCATCTGAAGTCTCATAAAAATACATCGGCTTCATCAGCTCCATTGGTAGAATCTATTGCGTTTGTCCCGAAGTTCCATTATTTATTTATTCAAAGAAATTATTTTATTTGATTTCTTTCCTCCAACTAAACAATTATCATGTCATCGACTAGGAGGAAGCTGAAATACGGAATTAACGGTAGGGCTTGTACTTCCCCTGCTTTACTATCTACTTCGATTAAATGGCAAAGACCTGATACGGACAGTCAACTATCCAGGTTTCATTTTTGAAAATACGCAAATAACATGTTCCAGGCTCGCATACCAAGCTTCTCGCGGGATTCCTCCAGATCCTGCTCACTCCACATCAAAAAGAAACGATGTGCCCAAACTATCAATTTTACAAAGACCTTCTTCTTTGAAACGTAATGATTCTTTCGTTTTAAAACCAACGTTATGATTACAGAAGTGGTTGAAACTAAAAACTTGGTTCAGAAGTATGTAGCGGATTCGAAGGACAGATTGGATCGATGGGCTCAACGGAATAGTTCATCTATCACTTCTCTTCTAAAAAAGTAAAAGATAGCATAAACAAAATATTATATAACAGATGAAAACATTCAACCGCTTTCGCGTTAAATTCGAATAAAAATAAAACGTGATAGCCGCCGAGCATACATTTGTTCTGAAATGAATAACGTTTGATTTTAAGGTGCGTCTCTCCTACTACAACGTCTACGGCAGTTAATAAATACGAACCGAAAGCTGAACTTGATGTAACTTACAGCAGGCCTGCAGGAGCTACATATGGCGTGAAAACTAGGTAAACTACTTTTCTCAGATAAAAAGCGAGAGCCCGTTCATTCAGAGATGAAGACAAGAAGAATGATATTTTGAAACCAAGGCTCAGCGGAAGCGATATCAGAATCAAATGGGATGTGAACTGTTCGGAGAAAAAACCAACTGGAAAGACTTCATATATTTCCCAAGGTATTTGCTTTATTTTCGCGTTTTTTTTTGAATGAGTGGAAGTGCGTTCATTGAATGAACAGAATTCGTTTCATCTGAATGTCGAACGTTGTTCCTTCCTTTCATGCTTTCATCCTATAGTTTGGTCACATTGTGTCCAATAGGAGAATGCTCCTTTGCTTTGTGAAAGATTAAGACTGTCAACGCACAAGATAAGAAAGAATTGACTGAGACGTAGGAAATACAAAGAGAAATCGACAGAATATAACAGGATGAGAGAATTTCTGAAGCTGCCTTCAGCTTCTGTTTGTCCTCCTTCAGCCATCGAAGGGTGTATGCAGCTCATTGTGATTTTGGTTGGGATGAAGAGAGAGCTGAGCAGAATGACTGCGAGATAGATAGAGAAATGATAGAAATATTTGGAGAGAAGGATGCATACCGATTTCGAGCTCTCATACTATCTGTCCTTCAAGAGCATTCTATCTGTCGTTATACATTTTCTTCGGCAATCTCTCCTATCTGTCTCACTTATTCTCTCGTATTTCTATGTTCTATTAATATATGTTCCTCTTAATGATGTCTGTACCAAAAATTTTGAGCTTTCCAACGACGATATTCAACATCTCTGATTATCCATCAGGTTATTAAGCCAAGGTTTTCGACTTTTACTTCAAATCATCTGCTTGTATCCGTACCGTACTTTTGCCATTTGTAGTGTTTGTCTTTGATAGTTTTATCTAAATATTACTTGTCTTCAATTACTTTTGTATCTTTTTCTATACTTTTTGATGTTTCTTTTACTGTTTGATGATCCGCTAACAATCTCCAAAATTCTATTATGTGGTTAAGGACAACTCTCGTGTGAACTAGAGAAGCGAAGTTATTATGTTCAATGACTGGAATCGATCATTAACGAGTAAAGATCAGTATAAGATGACATCAAGCTGAAAAGAACGAGAAGAAGAAGTATACATGTCTTCTGTTTGTTTGACAGCATCACTTCAAACTTCTCCAATACATTTCATTTTTTTAACTCTGGCTACTAGTTCTGATATATGAGTTTAATAATTTGCATCTGTCTTGTAGATGCTCAGAGAACAATGCGTGGTTAGGAGGTTTATGAAAATTTGAGAAAAAAAAGTTTCTTATAAAACGATCAGGAAAAAAGAGTATCAGCTGTCGTCTTAATCTCTATATCTCTTTCCAATTTGAAATGCTCTATGCTATTCCATCTTCAACTTTAATAGATGAATATGCTTGTCCTCTAGTTATGTTTTTCTTACCTCTTCATCTTGTTCTATCTTCTTTTCTTTTACTTTCTTTCCTTACTTGCCAAAGCCTAGCCAATAGAAACCTGTTGTTGTTGAATTTGAAGACAGAACTCATAGGAAGAGCTTAAACACAGCTCATGATATTCGTCCAGATCGGAAAACTGACGGAATCCGTCGGATGTCTCTGTTGACAAAAACTAAAATCTGGAGTTGCGCTCGAAGGCAAAAAAAACGTTCTAAACTCAAGCTCAGGCCACTCTTGTCCTTTGTTAAAGTCGTATAATCGATGTAAATCAATCGATAAATGTCCCTTCCAGGTCCTCTTCTTCCATTTCTTTCTTCTATAGCTTCATCTTCTGAGGTTCCACAATGATCAGAGTTGGGGTGGTAACACCATGATAGAAAACGTGAGAGATGAGAGTCTCAGAGAAGAAGACGAAGAAATCTTTTTCTCTCGCAGCTGCTAATATTTCAACATCATTTTTACACAGCTATGTATATAGGATTTAAAATCGATGACGTTAATTTCTTATATTCCTATACTATCTTACCTAATTGAGTTGCTTATGAGAATGGACATAAATGGAGTTGAACAAATTGTGTTTTTGAAATCTCTTTTTTATGGGGTTACCTGGGAGGGCAGGAAGAGTGTAGATTGATATGAGAAATATACAGATGCCAATCACATTGAACTGTAAAGCAAGCTTAGTCAACCGGGATTCTTGCCATTGTTTCTACAGCAAAGTATTACAAAGGCTGTCTGTATGTTTTCTGGTGTTCCACTTAGCTGCCTTGCCCTCCTCTCTGTACATGTCTAACTACCTCCATCATTAGCTATATCTCTTTCCATTGCTCTTATCCTATTCTCTGTTCTCCTGTGCAAGTTCAGATCTGCAACTCTACTGTGATCATCTGCATTTCTTTATTCCATTAATGCTTTTTTATTTTTTCGATTCTGTGTACAAAGTTTCTTCGTCAGAAATTAAATCTGAACTTATCTCAGTTCAATGTACTTCTTACCGCATTTCTGATAATTAATCAAATCGATAATTAATCGTTCCACCTACTGTTTGTCTCGAACTCTCAGTATTTCGTCATGAATTCCGTTTTACAACCTTTTTCTAAACTTTATTTTTTATATGATTCATATAGAAGACTGTTTGTGTTGTCCATCGCCCACAGCTACTCAACCTTGTAACTTGAGATGTTTTCTCTTCAAAAAACACCGCAGGCAATGATCATCTGATAGAACAGCAAGTTCATAATCGATTGTCGGTCATTCTGATGATACGTGACTCTAAATCAGATGCTCCTAACGTACCAACCACCCCCACACCCTTTTAACCAACTGTTCTTTACCATCAGCTTTGGGGTCAAACTTCATAACGAGAGCAAGCAAAAACGTAAAAAAGAAAAATTGTTAAAACGATGGTCATTGATTGAGGCATATTTCGTGGCTACTTCCGTAGCCATCTTTAGACCGTCGATCGGATTCATCGTTCATATTTTTCTTCTGTTTGTCGTTCTCCTTCATCACCTCATCAGACATTCTTGAAGTTATGCTTTTTCCTTTTTTTGCAAATCTGCGATCAGGATCGGTTCTTTCAACCCACTAGCTTTTATCTTTTTTCCCTCTTAAAGATTTCGGTGTTTTTATCAAGAAACTCTCTTGCATGAAGCACAGTTTGGGATAAGAAGCATGCATTGATAGAATATGCTTCGAGTTCCAACTAACGGAGTTCAGATTGCGCGATCAAATTATATCATGTCGTAACTTCTGAACTCATTTGAACATTTTGTTCTGTCCTATAAAAGAGCTGAACACATCTCTCGCCCCCCATCGGCACAGTTTATAGCTCAAAGGCTCTCTCCAAACTTTCTGTTCTTACGTCCATCACGTCAGCTGTCGTCGTTGTGTCGTCCCTCGGTTCTGGAGCAAAAGGTACTGATGAGTCGTCTGCTCGCTCCAGGTTCTTCTATCTTTCCCTATCTTTTCTTGCAATATCAGACAGATTAAGTAAAATATAGAGTGAAACAGAAGAAAAGAGAGAAAGCTGGGAAGAAGGAGAGAGTAACAAGGGAGTGTGACACATCCTCTCGACCAACTACTACCTGCCATTCCAGTTAAAACTTTGGTCATTACGGGTTCAATTGTAACTTTATAGATGTTTTAGTTGCATTCATTATCCTTTTTGTGACTATTCTATCGTTCATCTTATTCTTCCTTTTATGTATATGTAGATTCGATCATTTGCAATCATTACACTTTTCTACTGAGTAGAGCGGTATTGCTGTGTACAAACAAAGGATCCAAAAGTTTCTGGACCTTGTTCTCTCCTCAGTATAAATCAGCCGGTGTCATGATGTCATCCTTGTTATTCATCTGTTACTTGTCTCATTCTTTCAACACTTTGCTTAGATAACTTATATCGATCACCTTCCATCACCACTTCCCACATTTTTTATTTATCTTCTTTTCTTTTCAGGATCCATCGTCTTGCGTATGCCTGTAGCGGGCACGTCTTCCCGTTCGGGTAGATTGGCTCGCATCAGCCAGAGCAACATCCGACCATATGGCTCCGGTAACCAAGCTCCCTCTACCCATAGTGGCATTGGTAAGTTTCCTTTTTGAGCCTCAATGGCCTTTTTTTTATCCATTTTGGGTTTTCATCGACGTTATTCTGCTTACATATGAATGACATGCCTTGAATTTTTTTTGATTCGCTCAAGCTCTAATAGGTCAGCAGTTGACCATCGAATTGATTTTATGTTTTCATATTCATTATTCAGTGTTTTCCCTTTCTTCTTTTACCTCGTGTATGAATAGAATAGATGAAAATCCATGCTCTGGTTGTTTTCACTTTGTTTGTTATCCAATGATGCCAAGAGTTGCCTTCGGATATTCTTAGAACAGCCTTATCCCCCTTACACGTGTCCAAATCTGACTTCTTCTTTTTTTTTTAAACATTGTTTGTTATTCTTCAGAGCTTGCTTTGGTTAGAAGTTACCTTTTCTATCTTTTTGTCGAAGCTTCACAATGACATACGACAAAAACACCGAATTTTTAGTTGTTGAACGAGCACAAGTCCAGAAATTCCTATTTTGAGACAACTAAATTCGAAACTAAAATTCAGCTCGTCATATGCTCTGAAGTTGGAAGTTTTTCTAACAATCTTTCTTAGCCCGTCATTCAACCCACTTCATCGTCTTCTGCCGTTTTTAGCATTTTCGGTGCGGGGTTTCAATATGCCCCTAGGGTATTTCAGTTTTGTCGCCAAGCACTCCTTGCATGGCATTCTAGATATTATCAATTTCTTTTCCTTATTTGAAGATGTCTCCTAAATAATTTACATAAGCATTAAGTTCATTTTGTATAATCTAAGCTATGATCTGAAATTTTTTTGAAATCTTATCAGAACTGAAGTTTAGCCTCAATGGTTAATGTCATTCGTATGTACATCAGGATATGTTGCTAAACTACTTAGACGAATACTTTATGGTAATCAAGGAAGTATGTCATACTGGAACCCCCTTTCACATAAACTAATATGCGTTAAAGATGTTTCAACCATTTCAGGTGGCCAGCCATTACCAGGTGTTGATGTCACGCCTGGTGCAGGTTCCAAAAAAGAATTCCGTCATAGATTTGAAATAGTTAAGAAGCTTGGTTCGGGAACGTATGGTAAAGTATCACTGGCTTTCGATCACAAATTTGAAAGAGAGGTACGTATCTATTTTCAATGTTTGTGTTTGTTGTTGTTGCAACTACAAGTATGAACATGCGATGCTCAATTATATTTTCTTGAACCCTAGAAGAAACAAAAAGAAACTCTTGCAGCTTAAAACAACTCTCAAATCCGAAATGACACAAAATTATGCCCTTAGGAATTCACAAAAAAACAAATGCCTTCTAGAAATTTTTTTTTATCAACAGAAGCTTTTGAATTGCATAAAATTTTGGGAGCAGAAGCTGATAATTAGCATATTTGAACGGAAATATAATGATCTCCCTCTTAAGGTTGCCGTGAAGTTGATTAAGAAAAGCGCCATCGAGAACAAAGAAGATCTTGTTCGTATTCGACGAGAAATCAGAATAATGTCAGCTTTGAATCATCCTAACATCATACAAATCTTCGAAGGTTAGTCACAGCCTAATTAGCATATTCACTGGTGTATAAGTACACGCATTGCGTTCCCACGTAACCTTCCTGAACATTTGAAAAAAGCCTTTCATTTGACATATGAGGGCATCACACACATCTCTTCACATAGTGTACTGTTCTTTAGCTCTCCATTTCAGTGTTCGAAAACAGAGACAAAATCATATTGGTTATGGAATATGCATGTGGAGGTGAATTGTACGATTATGTTTCCAAATCCGGATCTCTTCCTGAACCAGAAGCTCGTAGAATATTCCGTCAAATTACTTCAGCTGTTTTATATTGTCATAAAGTAAGCTTGATGACTAAGAGTATAGAAGTTCAACTTCTTATTTCAGCATAAAGTCGCTCATCGTGATCTTAAGCTTGAAAATATTTTGTTAGATCAAGATAATAATGCAAAAATAGCTGATTTTGGTTTGTCAAATTATTTTTCCGATAAAGTAAGTTGTCATACTCTATGAGTTTAACCTTGTGTTCGTATTCCAGTCATTGTTGTCAACATTTTGTGGCAGTCCTTTGTATGCATCTCCAGAAATTATAAACGGAACTCCTTACCATGGACCAGAAGTAATAATCATATCTTTCATGAACTTGCTCTCAAATATAACTTTTCAGGTTGACTGTTGGTCTTTGGGAATCCTACTTTACACATTAGTCTATGGCTCTATGCCTTTTGAGGGTCGAGATTTTAATCGCATGGTACGGCAGATAAAACGGGGAGCTTATTATGAACCAGATACACCATCAAGTATGTTTGAACTTGAAATCTGGCTTTGTACAAATCTGTATTACTTTAGCTGCATCTATGCTAATTAGAAACATGTTACGGGTCAATCCTGAGAGAAGAGCCAATATTTTTGATATTGCTTCTCATTGGTGGTTAAATCTGGAGGAGAACATGCCTGTCATTCAGGAACTCCCAGAGAATCAAGTAATCTACTTAAATAATTAGATGACTATATCTCTTTTTATAGATAATTGATCACACACCGTTAACAGAAAGAGCTGAGACTATGATTGTTCAAGATTTGGCTGATGAAACGGACGTGTTCATGGAATTCGGTCACCTGAGCAACGAAACAAGACATAAGATTGAAGAGTTTCGTCGTAGAAGGAAAGAGGCTGAGCACTATATTGATAACTCTCCTGTTAAGCCACCCAAGGTAGCTTGTAATGAATCAGAAATATATATATTTGGTTTTCAGGCTAGAAAAACAGATGGAGATGCTGAAGTTCCAGAAATGCGAACAGAAGAAAAAAGTTTACGAGGGTACACTGAGAAAGAGAAGGTAAGCTTAAAAAATGTTTCGAAATCAAATTTATGGCTGTATAGGAGAAAGAGATCAATGATCCTTTGGAACGGTTACGACAAATTGAAAATCGGCTGGGTCGATCAACTCAACCAACACCTGTTAAAACTGCCCCACAAAAGGTAAATGTTTTGTTTAAAAAATTGTTTATTACTATCAAATTGTCACATGAGTTTTATTATCGACAACTTTCGTACATCTCTTGAACAATCATAGTCTACATTGCATACAGGAGATTAAACCATTTCATTCGTCAATACGACAACGACGAATGCATGCTAAGCTTTCGTCTCTAAGACGTTCAACTTCAAACTCTGGATGGTTCTTGATCATCGCTATGTAGAAATCGGTACATTTGTCTGCGCAAGTCATTGCCGATTCATTACTGAAGTCTGGGCGCATAGAAGTTAAAACTTCTTCGCTTGATTTGTTCTGCTTTACAGTTTCAACTGCTTTTGTGGTTGTCTAGAAATCAGAAATTGAAAGGAATGATATCGAAGACTCACCTCAGTTCTTTTGTTGAAAAAATTAGGTTTTGAAAAAACCATGACTGTGAATGATAACAGTAGAAAGAATGTCGTCCAACGTAACATTCTCACCTGAAATAGAGTTGAATGAGGATGAGGATTGATAGAGGAATGCAATTTTGCAAAAAGTGCGAGAATATTGAGAATAAAACAATATGATTAAATTCGAATAAAATAAAAGATTGATGAAGTTTCCTGAGCAGAGCTGCCAGTCTTCTGCGAGAAAGAGATATCCAAAGAGAAAGATCTATTGATGACTGAATAGATAGATTTTAGTTTTCAATATCTCACTCTTCTGATCCAAAACGATGCAGTTACTAATTGAATCTGTATTTTGTATTTTTTGTCATATTTCATGCGATATATCATAGCGTCAAGAGAAAAAGAGTTGAATAAGTACTTAATAGATTAAAACCGGATAGACTTTGTGAGTATAGCAGCCGATTTATAGTCGGCGCAACCAAAACATATTGTAATGAAAAACTCCGGATATCCGTCCCCTTTCTTCAATGAATCATTATTTTAATATTTATTATCTGAATAATCCATAATATTACGCAGAATCCAAAAAAAAAAACTCATTTTCAGTTTTTGAACTCAGGTTCAAGTATCACGTCTAGCATGTGAATTTGAATTATTCCACGTGATTCCACGTGTCGTTCAAAAACAACTATATTGTATTAGTTTCAATAATGTATTCGGTTGATTCATGCAAAGAGTCTTTTCTGAGTATTCACATTCATCATTTCAGCCTGCAGCGAAAGTTGAACAAGTTCCTGAACCTCCAAGGCAACCATCCGTCAAAAAAAGTAATTAATATACATGTTTATCAACCACGTAAATTTTCTTTTTTAGCTGTTGAAGTTGTCAAGCCTACACCTGAGCAACCGGAGGATCCCGTTACTGCTAGAACAGAGTATGATTGTTCTGGAAAAAAAACTGTTAAATTTATTTTTTGTTTCAGTGGACAAGGCAATGAAAGCCGAGCACCATCGTTTGTGCCAGTTTCGGCAACGGCGTCTCCTCCACCATATCGCCGAATGTCCGCTAGTACGTACAGGATCGAGACAGACTCGTTGAATATGTTAATGAATCAAGTGCGTTTGTGATGATGTTAGCTTTAATCTGTTTGAAAATTTAAGGTGTTAGAACAAATGGATAAGGGACCAGTTAGTTTGAACTTAGTTGCCCGTATCAAGGCACATCCTCTATATGATAGTAGACCGATGGTTAAAGAACTATTAGAGAGTATTATAGGTAAAATAGAATTTTCTTCATATGTTCAGCTTCTTCTTTCAGCAGCTCAACCACCAGCAGTTCAACGTCATGCTTCTAAGATCATCGAACAGCAATCACAGGTAATCATTTATGCAATCAAACATGAACTATCACAGCACATTAAAAAAAGCATGTATTCCCCTACTCATATGCAATCTAAACACATTTAAGGATGGTGTTAGAAAGACGTCAGTCGGAAATTCTACTGGTACTCTTCCGAAGAAAGATACTAAAAATCAGCAAGCACCAACGTCCCAACGTCGTAGCGAAGCTACCAAAAAAGCAATGGGAGAACGCCCATGGCACAGCGTGGAGGTTTGTCTAGTATGCATGTTGTTTTCGAATTATAGCACGGAACTCTACACTTCTAATATAACTTTTCATTTAAGCTACTCTAATTTTCATGTTTTAGGTTGGATTCGAACAAGATGATGAATCAGAGCTCGAAGATGCTATGGTGCAATCAGTGCGAAGCACTGCTACGGAAGTTACTGTACAAGTACTGAATTATTTACAAATAAATGAAAATTAACATGTTCTGTTCAGGACACTTCGTTCGAAGATAGTGACGATCAAACTCAGCCTCTTGAATCTCCAAAAACGCCAATTGTAAATGTGGAAGTACGCGAAACTCAAACTCAAACTATCGATGAGGCTGATTCGGAAGATGAAGACGAAGAGTATACTGATTCTGAAATGGAAGACCTGGCTGATGAGGTAAATCTTTATATATATCTTAGACTTACTTGCTTGTCATAGGTTGACAAGAAGGAACCATGTGCAGTCCCAGTTGTTGGAGAGTTCTTAGAAACTCTGCCTCCACCTGATCCTGCTACTAACGTTCCTCCATTGTCAGTTTCACCACAGTATCTCGATGCATTCGATCGCGGATTGATTAAGAGACAGAGCAAAGGAAAATATCAGGTGGGCTTTTTGTAATTTAATAAAAGTCTAGTCTCATTAACAAACTGTTGATTGTACTACAAATGTTAACGGTCCAAACATTCATGAGAATAATTGAGTTAAGATGAGAAAAAGTGTGTTAGAGTGCATGTGTAACTGTACCAGTTTTCGTATCTCAACCTCTAGAACTGTTTATAACAGCTTGCATGAACTAATTGATGTGCTTGCCAAAGCTTCACGTCCAGAATATGTCTGCGGCAATCATCGAAGCTCTTACAGCATAGTCGTGTTGATATGTACGGTAGAGGAGTTTCTACGGACTGTGAATCTCCCACTCTTACACGTAAACATATGGGAGGACCACAACCAACTCCTGAGCAATCACCATTTCTTTTTGATACGGTATAGTTACTGATTCTCACAAATTTTTTTCTTCTTCTCTCGGTTATATCTCATGCAGTTAGCACGTTAGGAATGAATGAGCATGAACACACTATCTTTAATCACTTCTTTCTTTCTTCTGGGTGTCAGTTGAGAAGTAGCAAAATGTGTGCGCGAGACAGATGAATAGTTTATGTGCACTTTAATATGCTACCTGATTCTAGGCGAAAAAGTTGATAATGCAATATCCCACTCACCCCGATCCCAGACTCATCGAAAATGAACTTCGTGTGCGTCGTAAGAAAGATCTTTTGAAGGTTGATGGTGGTGACTCACTAATGAACAGCAGCAGAAGTATGACACCCACAAGGTATTTATATTTTGTCACAGCAAAAATACGGTTTTATTAAGTCATGTCGGGTCCGTACCTCCTCGGTCACCCCCTCCATTGAAATCAGACAGTGAAGATGAGGAAGATGAAGATGAAGAGGAAGAAGAAGTAAGGATGACTGACTTTTGTTTAGTTTTGTATATTTGCGATTAGATTGATGAATCCGAAGAGGAATCTGAGGAGGAGGAAGAAGAAGTTGTTGTTAGAAGACCTCGAGCTCCTATTATCAATGCAGTACGCCGTGATGGAGGTGAGCTTTATCGGTTCCGTCAAACCATCCTAAGAGTCTTGTCTTTTTACTGTCGTTTGTCTTAAGTCTAGTTTGTCCTAATTTTAGATAAAATTGAAACAACTACGGCAGTTTTGAATGGTCGCCGTTCCTCATACATGCAAAGTGCTCCTGCTAGTATTCATGCTTCTATGTCGCCAGGTTAATTCAGCTTATAATCATACTTTATGTATCATGTTTAATTACTCGTTCGCATCATTAGTTACGTAGTACTAATTTCGAAATGAGGCTAGATATACATGTTTAGCAGCATGAAACATAGAATACCATTGTTTAATCGAGAAAAAGATTACGCTATTATATGTCATTTAGAACCTGTACGGGCTGTCACTCCTCAAACAGCATCAAATGCAAACTCCAATGCAAAATACTTCGTGACTGTAGCTGAGTTGAAAGTTAAGCCATCTGCTAATGCAGCTACTGAACCTAAGCCGTATAGGTAACCAAATGACTCATAATTCTTTTTTCATAAAAATATTTCTCAGTCGTGTTAATAAGCAAGGAGTGAATGGCACGAAAACAACTACCGACAAGAAGAGTACAGAGTCTCAACTTAAGGAAGAACTGAAAAACGCTCCAGTAACCGGAACAACTCAACCATTGAAAGCATCGACACCTGTTAATCAACTTCAGAATGGCCAACCCAGGTAGGCGCTTATACCAATTTACTGAAAAAATCTTCCAGTTTTGTGTCAAAACACTTAATGTGAATATTAATGTCTAATAGAATTTAGTCATTAATCACTAACATTAATCTTTTTTTTCAATTTTATGTTCAAGATTCTGTTATTTTCGTTTTAGATTCTTTTATACGAATTTGTTGTTCCGTACAACTGAAATTCAACCAAGAAAGTTAGTTAGTTTGAAAACAAAAAGACGTACAGAATGGTTGCTTTATCAAGTTTTGGCTTTTGACTTGCTTTTGATTTCGTAACGCAAATGAGCTAAATTGCCTCCCTCTTGTTTGTATCCATAATTCCACTTAGCTAATGCTTGTTGTATTCCTCGGTTGTCTGATTCCAGTAGTCAAAGCCCTGAAGGAGGTAAAGAAGCTTGGGAATCTGCAGCAGCTTATATTAGGAGGAAAAATCGTGAACGCCGAATTCGCAACTTAACCATCGCCGCACCGGAAGAGATATCACGGTATTCATAAATGTTTTGTGTTTTGGTTTCTTTGAACTATGACGTTGTCATGCTTTTTGGTGTGATCCCCGTTGTTATTAAACAGCCTAATGTGTAAGACTTATTAAGAAATATTTTCTATTTTTCAGAGCCACGGAGAGATTAAATGTAAATAGTGGAGGTATGGTTTCATTGTTTTTTGTTCTGTTGTTTTGATTCATTTTTTTTTTGCAGAATCATCCCCTGGCTATCACGGTGTGCCTTCAACAGCTGGAGATCAGTTTTACACTCATCATACGAGTAACCTATGAAAAGTTGAACAATAAAACAAGAACAAATATTCCAGGCACTTCTGGAGCTTCATCTTTGCTTAACTACATCAGGCCAAGATATCATGATGATGTATACCGCAGACGTGGAATTGACTCTGATGATCGTTCAGTTTCACCTAACCGATACAATGTAAGTTTTTTATAGTTTTACACATGTTCTGGGGTTAAAACAATTGCTCCCGGTGAGGCTCGAACTCACGACCTTCAGATTATGAGACTGACGCGCTGCCTACTGCGCTACGGAAGCACGTTAAGTGACAGTCGGGTGCCATACAAATTGAAACCAGTTTATAAATGAAACTGATTCCAAAAATTGTTTGTTAAGGCTTGTTATAGTAGATAAGCCGGTATCACTTTAATTCGAATTATCTGAATGGGCGAATTGGTTTCATGCCATCTAATTTCCAAACAAGGGAATCAGCTAAAAGAAGAGGCGTGTCCTAAAACTTAAAAGCTGGGCGGGAAGCTGAAACCTGTTGGTTATAGTTGATTTCTCCAAACCTCAGGTGTCTAGCTAGGCATTGGTAGTGTTATACCCGTGTAGAAACTTAACCGCTTACCGTATCAACCGTTCATTAGAACCATTCTCTATACTATACCTAATCTTAATCTTCAATATGTTAATTACAAGTGACGATTGGGTTTGTGCATTTTTTTGTTAAAAAAATGAATTTCATACTTGTCTCATTACTCGTTCCTTCATATCTCTCTTACAGACTGCAGCTGTTTCGCGCGAAGAACGCCGTAGCTCTTATAACAACATGCATGAACTCTCACCAGACCGACCAGATTACAGGTAACATTATATTTCAAACGAAAAAAGATACAAAAAGTAGTATGTGCTTATTAATGATATAAGAAAGTGAAAAAAAAATACTTAATCTGCCAGTAGCAATCTCTGTTTCATTCCTGTTTCAATTGCGGAACAAGTTTTTGTTATCATCAATGCCAGGGACAGTTAATGACCGTTCTCCCTTTTTTTGATCAAAGCTTTATTTGAATATCTCTAGCATTTATATGAAATTGCTAATTAATAGTGTCGTAAAGCCATGACATTTGATTGACACTTGATTTCTTAATGTACTTTTCCGTTCAAATGTGAAATGACAGCTCTTGATAACTAACACGTCGTGATTGGGATGTGAAATGAGAAAGAAATCCAAACACGGTACCTATCTGAGAAACTCTCTTTCTAGATCATCAGCGTATGGGGTCGGAGACACCCGAAGTTATTACACTTCCAATGCCAGTCCTAGCTACACAAGAAAGTTTGAAAATGAGGTAAGGGGGGACGAAGCTTTAAACTCTTTTTCATCTATCAGTTTTAAGAACAAGTTTTTGAAATTCTAACATTGGTAATATAATGTTGTGATTGTCACATGCTTTTCCTTAGTTATTTGCTTGGACCTTTCTGATTAGGCTTTTTCAGTTACAATCCTCTTCTTTACAAACTTGGG
This sequence comes from Auanema sp. JU1783, assembly GCA_943334845.2. NCBI lineage: Eukaryota > Metazoa > Nematoda > Chromadorea > Rhabditida > Rhabditidae > Auanema > Auanema sp. JU1783. The sequence continues at coordinate 824,170 of CALQYR020007479.1, read as the reverse complement.
CAGCAGAACCAAGAAAGTTCGAAGTTTACAAAACAAGAGCTGAGCGTGATCGAGAAATGCATACTATGCACACCACACCGTAAGCATAGCAAGGGAGCATAGCCAAACTGAAAATCATTATTTTTAGAACTGCTGCTAGTTCATATCGTCCTACTTCATACTATTCTGGAAGTGATAGACCCTTGACAACATATGGGTATAGAAGTCAAGATGTTCGAAATGATTACCGTGAACCATATCGTAGTACTAAATATGACGGAGATAATTATGGATATCATCGAAGATCAGTGTATGATTATGATAACAGAGCTGGTAAAGTTAACTTCAACAAGCTATTATAAAGTTCTTCTTACAGTTACACCGGGAGTTGATACGTCATCCATTCCCTATTCTTCAGAACAAACTAGCGGGTGAGTGTGTAGAGCTTAAGACACTTTTACTAATCATAACATGTAGGTATCGTCCGGCAGCACGACGAGTAACATCTGCACTGACTGATGCTGACAAACGGGCTTATAATCACAGAAGCAGATCGATGGATCGGAAGCAAGTCTCTAAAGACCATGATTACTCAGGTAAATCAAAATTTTACAAATCTCCACAAAAATCACTTTTAAGCACAACTACGTCATAGACTCATGACTCCAGAGGCTGCTAGTGGATCGGACTTTAGTTATGTAAACTATCACGATTCCTCTAATGGCCGGGCTAGTCAAGGAAGAGATGACAAATCAGGTGCTCCAAGAGGAATCCTTAAAACACGTCAAGTAAGCATGAGCAATTGTTTCTTCATCATAACTTTTGTTCCTTCAGAGTAGTGAACAAGATGCAAGAAGCTCAGTGGATGCATTAGCTCCAACAACTGGTGGAACTAATACTTCAAATTCGGGAAACGGTCGAGGGTTGGATGGTGGGACAGGGCCGGTTCGCTCGGTAATCGATCGTCTAAGGAGACATCTTTCACTCGAGAAGAGCTCCTCTCCACAAAGACAACAACCGGCTCAAACTCAGGCTCCGCAAACCCTGACGACGTTGGGTCAGGTAAATGGAGTGCGCGCGCCATCCGCCGGCGCCAATCCGAAAGACTTGCAAGGCCTCCACAATGGAAGTAGCAGGGATGAAAGTCAGTTTTCTCAAATCAATTTTTTTTTTACCGACATCAATTTGAGGTCCCAAAAAGAAACGATCCTTACTTTCCTTTAATCGGAGACGAACTAGTGAAGTTCGTCTTGGAGCAGATGGAAAACTAATCACTAATGGGTAAGTATATGCATGAATATTTTTTTAACCATGGCTTCCAGCGTTGATGACCAATACAAAAGACCTAGCTCTCCTATAGACAAGATAAAATCCTTGTTTAGAAAAGGAGACGGGGCTACCCAAGATCCGTACTTTTCAAGTCGTTATGTAGCAGGATCAGATAAATCCTACGGTTACCCGACAAGTAATGTGGCATCTACCCGCGATCCATATGTTCCTCAATACCGAAAGTTCCCAGGTTTATTTTAAAGAAATGCGTTATGCAAACTGAACGTCGTTTCGCAGGTTCAACCCCTCGGGATACGAATGCAGCTTTGAATCGGTACAGCTATACACCAGGCTTAACAGAACAGCGTCGTCACTGGTTTGACGATCATAATATGTACTAAGCCCTATTGCTGCTGTTGCTCTTCTTGCCTTTGATAGTAATATACAGACTTTTATATTTCCTTATGAATGTAAAATCTCGAAACCATCACACACAGCTCACTTGATTGCTCAAACCTTGGCTTTCATTGAACATGTCTGGTTGACAGACACAATGACTTACATTCTGAATGTCACGAATTTTTGTAACAAAACGCGGAACGTTAAAAACGGTAGGAAACATGCATTCTTCCGATAATACAGAAGTTGTTCCAAGTAGAATCAACACATTTGTCGTTTTGTCAACTTGTCAAACCCACACACCCTATATAAGCTGGTACTATGCAATTTTTGTTTTTCTGATCAATTCAGGTGGTCTAAACGATTCAGAAATTTCAGTTGTAACTTTGATAAGCAAATCTAATTAAAGTTCCTAAACTAATCTCTTATAATCTGTGTTTCTTTACAATTCGTTTGGTACGGATAGGTTCTCATATGAACCTTTCAACCAACTTTTCTAAGTCCGCTACACTCACCAATCACATACTCCGCGGTGTTTCACGAGTAATCCTTTTTTTTATCTTTGTACTTTCTGAAGTCTTTTGTAAGAGACAAGTATATCTCCACCAAAACTCCATAGCAATGAATTATTCGTTGTGACCAAGAATTCTCTTAAGATCCGCTATTATCTGTGCTGAAATTTAGAGTTCGAATAAATTTTTTCAATTATTGTCAACTGAAATGTTACTTTGAAAACTTCTATAATGTGAAGAAAAAGATTTCATGCTCTCTACGCAATTTAGAGAATGAGTAAGTTGAAGACAAGCTAATGGTAATCTATTATGACGATGACATCAGGGAATAACAAACCTAAAAATGGATTCAAAAGCTTAGATTCCATAATATTTGAGAATCGTAGAAGAAGAAGCTCGAATTGCCAATTTCGACAACAAAGACGATTTTATTCCAACAGTGTAGTAGAAGTTCAAGTGATAAGCAACGCTTTAACTTTTGGCGGGAAATTTGCATATCTTGAAAAAATGCAAATTAAGTGTGCGTGAAACCACGCCGCATTCTCCAATTGTTTTTATGATACGTGGTTGTTTTGATTTTTGTACGTTGAATTTACATTTTTCTTATTTTGTTATTGTTCCAAACGAACCGATAGCAGCGCTTTTAAAAGCTCCCATCATAACTGGCCTTTGATTTATGTGTAATTAGCTGGCAAGAGGATTCCACCACTTTATTGTTTTCAGAAATATCAAACGTATTAACACTCATGTCAAGCCTCAATTTACTTGACTCTAATTCATTAACTTCTCAAGACGATTCACACGATGAAAAAATAACGCTTACAGAGACCATCAAAGTTCCTGTAGAAAAGTATCCAAGAGTAAGATTTTCGTAATGGTTCGTCTCTAATGTCTTGGTTCTAGTATAACTTTGTTGGACGTATCTTGGGACCTCGGGGAATGACAGCTAAGCAACTAGAAGAAGAAACTGGTTGCAAGATAATGGTTAGAGGAAGAGGCTCTAGTAGAGTTTTGGTAGTTGCGAATATCTTGTATTTTTTTAATTTATATCATTTATTATAGAACAAGAGAGAGTGTAACGGAGAAGTGGCTCCACTCCATGTGGTCATACAGTGCGAAGACTTCAAATCTCGGGCACATCAAAAAATGAAAAATGCAGTTGACGCTATTAGCCAGCTGTTACATCCTCCGGTACGCATCTTTTTTTCATACAAGTTTTTACAAAATTCCTTGAAGCCAGAAGGAAAAGACGAGTTGAAGAGAAAACAACTAATCGAATTATCCATAATAAATGGTACTTACCGACCAACATCTGCCACAAAAATACCTCAGCGTATGACATTTTTCAAAACTGTTAACCAGCTTTTTCTCAGAATCTCCCAGAGTGCTAAGCCAGCACACAAGTAGTACAGATTCAAATCCAGAGTCCGAATCTACACGAATTATTTCTTCTTTGATTGACTCGTCTGCAAAGCATTCTCGTGTTTTGGGTTATAATCAGAAGCGTTTGTAAGCAGCGTTTGGTGAGAGAATCGCTCACACTATAATTGCAGTGATCCCATTCCTGATCAATCTTCACAGCAGTTGGCATCAATGGCTCATATCCTGTCTATGCTACCTCCTATGCAGCAGCAGGCTATCAACTCTTATTTGCTGTCAGAGTATTATAAATACTTATTATCGTAAGTTATTATGATTTTCGTTGAAATACGATTAATGCTATTATCTAGTTTCCCCCCAAGTCCTGATCCAAAAAACATTTCATCATTTATGCCAACTCAGCCATTAGAGGCGTTCAACAACTCAGCCTCAGCGCTTCACCCTCACTCCATTATCGCACAGGCGAATTTACAACAGTATTTACAAGCAGCAGCCATGTTAAACTCCGTACCATTTATCCACGATGGCTCAGGTGACTTTCAGAAGCCAAAGCGCCATTAGCTTTAATAATTTTATTCATTTCAACTGTTACGTCACTTCATTAGTGGTGCTATTACTAATATAATTTATATATATAACCATTTTCCCTTGTGAATTTCACAAATTCTGTACCTTTGTTCATGTAATTGTTTGTGTTATGTGATTTATTCTACTTTTTGGCTACTTTTTTGCTGTAAAAGATTAATTAGAATCACCCTCTTGAAGAAGAACCTCACTTTTTTTTTACACTGTATGAATAGTTTCCTGTTCAAGTTGCATCTTTCTCTCGTTCTTTCTGGTCAAGAAGACGGCTAGACGAGAAGAGAAAAGTTAGAGACGCAGAGGACCCAAGATTCCGACGATGCTAGGCCGCAAACCTGCAGTTTGCGACTAGTCATCGTTCGTTTTATTCTTGGTCATAAGTGAAACGTCATCTATCTTCAGAATAACATGAAAATCACCTGCTGATTTTACCTCATAGTATTCCCTGTTTTGCCTGTTTCTTTTACGATTGCTGCATTTTTTGCTCTACACTGTCGAATTTTTTTTCCGTAATAAACAGTTTCAATAACTAATCTTTGTATATTGATTTTGATTTTCTTCATCGTTTGATAAACTCTTTGATAGTTTCAGACATGGCTGACTTATTTAACAAACACATTAAGAAAGCCACTACTCGAACAAAAGAAAAAGTTTGTATGATTTTCGATGTTTGTGATAAACGTTGTTTTAGCTCTTGGAAGGAATCGGGAAGGCAAAAGCTACTCAAGATGAAGTTTTTGATATTCACGCAAACAATCTTATGAAACAAAGTAAAGCATCCGAAAAACTGTATAAAGATGTCAAGGTGAATCATTCCACTGTTTTTTAAAGTTATTTTCATTTTTTCAGGGTTATACTCAAGCTTTAAAATCACTCTGTCAGGCTGAGAAAGTATTGAGAGAGACTATAAGAGAAACATATGAATCTGATTGGCCAGAGAGAGAACAATTCACTGCTTTACTTGATGTAAGTTCCAATTTTTTTCTCATTCCACTAAGAAGTTGTTTCCTGTTAGTAAAGTCTCGTGAACTTCGATGTAGTTGTTGGCTGCATTTTGTTTTTAAAAATCAGCTGAAGCGGTTGTGCATGAAATCCTCTTTGTTTTATCGAAAACTTAAATATTTTTTTTGTAGAATCTGGACATACAAACAATTCAACTTGAAAAATCCGTCGGTGACGATTTGGTTCAAAATGTTTCTCAATATGTTAATCAATTCGGTGACCTCAAAAAGAAGGTAGATTATATATCCGATTATATAGTTATAATCATCGTTATTCTTCAGGTTGACAAAAGAGGAAGAAAACTAGTCGACTATGATCATGCTAAGAATACGTATACTTCATTGACATCGTCGTCAAAGAAAGTTAGCCGTTTCATTTTCCTCTTGTGATAATCCAGTTTAACTTCTAGAGCAGTTCTGATCCGAAAGTTACCAAGGCCTTGACTGAACTTCAGCAAACTGAAAGGAATTACAAAGAAATTAACAACGAATTATTAGAAGTTTGTGCAACATTTGTGATTGAGCTCAAAAAACAGGTTTAGATCCTTCCTGCTACATACGATGGACGTATCACGTTCTTGGTTGATACTTTGCAAACCATGTTCAATGCTCATAGTATTTATCAAACTGAAGCGGGATCTGTGAGTTTTTGGCGGTACAGAGGCTTTTCCTATTTGCAACTTTCTTCAGACAAATAAGCAAATTGTCTCCCAACTTGATAAGCTAGGTCAATCAATGGATTATCTGCGCGTTGCGCGTCCTGAACCACGTACTTTAACACCAATAGATACAACTTCTGACGTTTGTATACTTCTCAGCTTTGTTCAAAGATTTCTTTACTTTAGAATGCATCTGCATCCCCAGCAAACTCTCCACTACCGCAGAGCACTCTGTCTGTGCCATCAACTCCCCAAAACTCAGCAACCACACCAACACCGGTTTCGCCGTCTCCTGCACCTCCCGCTTCAGAAGGATCAAATCCTTTCGATGAAGAAGAGGAGAATGTTGAAGAGGAAGTGTGTGCGAATCGGGTTTACCCGGTATGTTATTTTCCAAACGTAATCGAAACATTTCCGTAGGGCTTGTGTGGTTCTAGCTCGAACTGAAATGTAAATTAAGAAGATTAGAGTTTCCCTAATGTTCTAATGTTATAAACTATGAGTTCTGTTAACGCAAAGCCCAAAGCTGAAAATCATAATATTTGTACAAAAGCCTAGTATCAAACACGTAATGTAAACAATCATATGATTCTCCTTCATTTTATAATCTTGTTCCAAAATCAAGATATTCATTGTTTTATTTTACAGAAGATTACTGCTACTCCTTCTACCAAAGCAGAAGAGATACCAGCAAGACGAGGAGAGAAGGACCCAAATAATCCCTTTGACGAGTCAGAGGATGAAAATCCAGGTGTTGACGAAGCCATAACATATAAACCGGAAGAGAAAAAAGTTTGTTGATGAGTATTAGCCATTTTCATTATACGTCATTAAGGTGCTTTATGTACTGAAGTCAACCCATGCATACCAAGCAAAGAACACGGATGAGTTGAACTTCACTCCAGATATAGAAATTAAGGTTTGGTTTATTCGATTTGCTGAGCAAGCCACATAGTTATTGTTTTGCTCTACGATTTCAACCTATTCAAGTTGTTTGTTGGAAAATCGGAATCATTTCCAGGTTTTGGAACCCAAATCTCCTGAATTGTTGGATGAGGGATGGTTGATTGGTGAGCTTCCCGATGGCACCATTGGGTTTTTCCCAGAAAACTTTACGAAAAAAATTTAACGCGTGAGCTGCTTAAAAAATGAGAATAACGAGTTGGTGGACACGTTAGTCATGTTCTTGTCAAGTCTACTTATTTCCTAATCAAGTTAATGAGTTCAGTTCTAAAATATGATAAACCATAGATTTTTGATTACTTATAATGATTCATCATACTCTGGGATAGGGGACTAGAAAATCTTTCCTTATCAATATGTTTGATGGTTGTGCTCTTCATTTTTTCTTATGAAGTCCTCTTTTTGAATGCGCTGATTGAACTGCGTTGAACGATTGTGCCTTTATTGCGTTTTTCTTACAGAAATAGATGCTTATAAATTTTTATAATTGCTTGACTTCTACCAATCCAAGATCACAGTAGAGTACCATTAGCAGCCGATTCGTACACGCTCAACTGAAAGCAGACGATAGCTCTCAACAAAAACTTATTTCAATGCTCTCACCAATGCCGCTAGTTCTTTGATGGTTCTTATTTTGCTCATCTTATAAGGATTGATATTGCAGAAAGTGACAGAAGGAAAATTCGTTTGTTTCAGGTCAAGCTGTAAAAAGATGGAAGACTTTCCATAGAAATCAAAGTGGAAACAAACATTTAATCTGACAAGTTTCTCAAATCTCAAATATTGCATGAGAGTGTTGGAGAACAAGTAAACGAAACCGACAGCACAAAAAGCTAAAATTACAGACCAGATGACCATGGATATGACCTAATAAAAATTATAACTTTATAGGCAAAAAGAGAGAGAGACAGTATCAAACCGTATTAGCCTGGGACAAGTGTGGGATACCATGACAAGACGAAGTTTCTCCCCATTCGCGAACAGCACACTTGACTTTCCTAAAAAAAAAAGATTCAAAAACTCCAATTTTTTACGAAAACACTTACGCCCAACGGCTGTTAGGGACATGGTCACCCAGTTTATCATTTTCAATATCCTGAACGATGTTGTCAACTTTCTTCTCATCATCTGAGTCTGTCAAGAAATCTTCATCAGAGTCCTGAAATAGGAACTATTAAATTTTCATTAAAAAACATCACAAACCAGGTAAGGATTTCTACTCTTCTTTGCTGTGTCAGTTGCTGCCATGCTTGCTGAGAAGGAGAATGACGAAGAACATCTGAGAGTTTAAGGCTTCAAGCGATAACATTACTTAGCAACGAGTGTAGGCTGGTAGAAAAATTCTGAATAGTTAACTATCTTTATTGTGTATTGCTTAGAACTTTCTCTAACGTAGGAGCAAAATTCAAAAAGCAGAAAGAAATGATGAAGGGCGATGTTGAGATTGTTTACAATGACATTCGGATGTCTACGTGATAGAAGTCAAACTTTTTCAGAGGATAGGGCACGGTTTCTTCATCTGGTTTAATGTGTTTACGATGACAACGGCATCTGTCATCCACCTTCTACTGCTCTCAATTATAATAAATCAATATGAAGATGTTATCTAATGAACAACTAATTTACTTTCCAAACGTTCACTTCCTCACGTACTTCACGTGACGAAAATACGTGATAATTGCGTGACCTATTTGGTTCATTTCTTCAAGGTTGCAACGAAGAATCGGTTGTCTTCACTCTTTTTCATAAACTCACGAGAATATCCATCCACTCAATATGGTTTCACTTATATGGAAACCACTATTCATTCTACCATGCGCTGATCGCGTGAAGTCTGAGCAGAACGCTATGTTGATCATAACATCCGTTCTTTTACAATCCTTAGTCTGAGTACAGCGGTCTTTTCTTGTAAAAGTAATCGATATTTACAGAACATCCAATGATTTGTGGTTCTTTATTTCTGTTTTTCCTTTATTAACTCAATGTTTCAGTCTTTTGAAGAAGAAAAAAACAATGTTTTCGTTATAGTCTATTTCTTGTTTGCCTTTCAAGGTTTTCCTATGAAATAGTCTTCGTTCAGAAGTTTCTAGAAGATGTCCACGTGAATACGTGACGAAACTGGCTCTTCAGAAGCATGAATGGTGTCAAACTTGCGCGTTTTCTTATTAAGTCACCAGCTTTCATCCTCCATATAAAGCTGCTTGAGAAACATGTAAACTCTGTTTCAATGTCCCTACTATGCTTGGAAGTTTCTTCCAGCTTCTGATTTCTTCTTTCAAAAATAAGAATGACTGTCGACTAAAACAATACTGCGACTTCTTCGTGACCCGCAAGTTATCCAGTGAAATCTTTTTTTGTCTTATCTCGTTATCTGCTGACTCTTTATTGAATCTGTTGGTCAAGGATGGATGGCCGCTCCTCTCTCTTTTTCTCTTTATTTCCACCTTGGCAGCTAAATGGGTAGTTGCACGTGATCTCTTTTCCGAATGTTGCGAATATTACCATTTATTAGAACTAGCTTACCTCACTCCAATGTAATTCTCACATATCTGACCACGCCCTGAATATCCTTTAGCCTCCATTAGTTAAGGGGCCGTTTGTGTAAAACCTATGTCCATCTTCTGTCCTATTGACCTCTCTTTTCTATTTATTTAAATTTCTCACGTTCACATGTTTTCTCTGATCCAGAGCTTTGACCACTTCTCATTGGATCAAGTTGTTGTTTCCTGACTTCTTAGGAATTTAGTCTTTCTGTTTTCTTTCCTTATGAAGTTGAACGTGTTCTTGCCTATCTTCTAAAATCTCTCTTTCTTTTTTCTCTTGTAGTTTTCTTGAATGAAAACTCTCGACAGAGATTATTTGGATGAACAAAACGAATTTTGGTGGTTTTCGTCCTTCGTCTCTCTCATTTTCGTCTTCATTGGGATTTGTTCTAATCGTGCACTCTTCAATATGTTCTGCCTCGACCCATTTCAGTTTTTTTTTCTAAAATCGTCTCTATAACTTGAGGTTCCACTTTTATCCAACATGAAAGCCGAATCATAAAATATTCTTTTCAACGTTTTGTTTCTTCATCCCTTTCTCTTCCATCAATCTATTATTTGATGAACTTCTGCTCTTCCCGTTGTTTCTGACCCCGAAAATTAGTTGACCGTCTGTTCAGTCTCTTTGATTCTTCTGCTACTTGTAGGCTTAGAAGAATATATATGTATATATATGGTGATTGCTTGTGTTGCGATTGTTCGAATTCATTAACGTTTTCCACTTTCTGCTTCGTTTTTCCGGAATTCGGTTTATTGATCTGTTTCAAACAGGATTATGTCCTTAACTTCACAAGTTCCACGACATATGTTCCTCTTGGAACTGATGTGTCGAGATATTCGTTTTTTTCTCTTTTTTTCGTTTTTCTTTTCATTATTACTTCTTTCTTTTGTGATTACCAAGCACGTACTGTTTCCAATTATCGCATTGAATGCTGAACTTGATTTTACAAAAAAATCAACTTAAAAATCGGAATCATTGTTACGTTATCGATCTGTTCATTCGTTCGTCTTCAAACTTTCTTAATGACATCCATATAAAGCTATATCTTACAGTCTTATTTCTTAGATTATGTCTTGTCTGCCATGGATGGCCTTTGTTGGCCTACTGGCTCTTGCTTCAGCCGATCTCTTTACGGCTATCGCTGATATGGAACGTATGTTAGGCCATGAGAAGGATGTTACTTCCGTTATTGATCAGTACATTTCATCCGAGCAAGAACGTTTGAAGGAACTTAAGAAGTATCAGAACTATTAGTTTACTTATTAACATTCCGTGTTTTTAGGTTCGCTGAAGAGTACGTCAACAGAAACAACCATGCTGCCAATGTCGGACCAGAATTCGTTACGAATCCTATCAATGCTTTCCTTCTGATCAAAAGACTCACTTCTGAATGGAAGAAGGTGCGTCACGTTGCTTTGGGCGCTTTCATAGTTTTGGAATGTTATAGGTTGAGGAAATCATGAAGAATAACAGAGCAGATTCTTTCATCCAAAATATTACCGAAAATCGTCTTCGGGGTCAAGTAAGGCATTTTCTATTTTCTGTATTTTTTCTGATTTTTCAAGGTAAAATTCCCTGGTGAAGAAGATCTCTCCGGAGCAGCTATTGCTCTTCTTCGTCTTCAAGACACCTACAAGCTAGACTCTCACGAACTATCCAACGGATTCATGAACGGTGAGAAAGTAGGACATGCTTTGACTGCTCATGATTCATTTGAGGTTTGCCATTCCTTCTCGTATTGGTAATTAATTTTTTTCTAGATTGGAAGAGCAGCTTACAATCAGCATGATTATTATCATGTTGTCATGTGGATGCAAGTTGCTTTGAACAAGTTGGAGAATGAATCGACTAAGACCATTGATGAATCAGAAGTTCTTGAATACTTAGCTTTTGCACTTTACAAACAAGGAAATGTTCGAAGAGCTCTATCTTTGACTAAAAGATTGGCTGAGATCTCACCAAAACATCCTCGTGCTAAAGGTATATCAACGGAGAGAAAAGATTAGCATTCATACTTCATTCCAGGAAACGTCAAGTGGTATGAAGATATGCTTGTAGGAAAAGATCTTGAAGGAGAGTTACCTCCAATTGTTAATAAGGTATTCAGTCACTTTGAAACTCTGACCACTTCTAGTTTTAGCGTGATGATAACGACGGTATCGATGAAAGAGATGCTTATGAAGCCTTATGTAGAGGAGAAATCGAGCCTATTGATCCTGCTGAGGAGAAGAAGCTTCGTTGCTACTTGAAGGTGCAGAATCGATAGATTTGATTCAAACTGTTACTATTTTGTTTAGAGAGATAAGCCTTTCCTGAAACTAGCTCCAATCAAAGTAGAGATTCTTCGCTTGGACCCTCTAGCTGTTCTGTTCAAAGAAGTCATCAGCGATTATGAAATCTCTGTTGTCAAAGAGCTCGCTTCACCAAAAGTAAGCTTTTTGTAATTTATATGAAAAAAGGCAAAGTTCTGACCCTTCACGAAATCCAAGATGATTCGTTCGAAAAGAATGCCTTTTTTTCTTGAGAACAAGAGATTATAATTTGAATTTTGAGCTCGAGAGAGCAACCGTCCAAGGTAGTAATGGGGAATTAGTGACCGTGAATTATCGAATAGCCAAAAGGTATCTAACTGTTTATATTGGCGTTTGCTCTTACCGTGTTCAACCCTTTGTGTGTGAGAGTTTTGATTGATACTCGTCTTTTCATTAATACTTGCATGGTGTTTGTTTCAGTTGAAGAGAGCTACAGTCCAAAACTCTGTTACCGGAGAATTAGAGACTGCCAGTTATCGCATCAGTAAAAGGTTTGAGTTGTTTTCTTACGTTTCTGTCCGTTCCGAATGATGTTTGCAATTGTCTCTTTCCTTGTCTACGTTGTTTTGATTTTTGTTCAAAGAAACAGTTTTCAGCGCGTGGCTGAAGGCTGTGGAGAGTCCTGTAATTGAGAGAATTAACCAGCGTATCCAATATATGACGAACTTGGAACAATCGACTTCCGAAGATCTCCAGGTATATCGTCATTTATATTTTCCTTTTAATTAATAACTTTGAAGGTCGCCAACTATGGTCTTGGTGGTCATTATGACCCTCATTATGACTTTGCCAGGGTATGTTAGAAGTTTTTAATTGAGCTCAGCATGAAAAGATATCAAAGCAAGATATGTCAGCCAAATGGGTTACTCCTTGACCGGGAGTGCTGAAGTACTTCCCGCTTTTGTATTACTCGTTCTTCCATTCATGGAAAAGAAAAACACAAAAATTATGATTATAGAATCGCGGACAGGATCCGTACAAAAGCGGGAATGGCAATCGTTTAGCCACTGTTTTATTTTATGTAAGTATCGGACGACTTTATTAAGGTTTCTTTTATAGAAAGAAGAAAAGAACGCATTCAAGAACCTCAACACCGGAAATCGTATTGCCACAGTGCTATTCTATGTGAGCTAACTTGATATTTTTGCATAATATCGCCGGCCTCGTTCAACCTTTTGTTTTTTTTTCTAAAAGTCACGGTTTCGTAACTTTTGTCTGTTTATAGAGATAGATCTCTGTTTGAGCATGTTTTGCACCCTATATTGCCTGCCTTACGTTAGACATCAGAGCTTTTACTCATAATGATGTCTGACGAATCCTTCTAACACTCTCCACACACTTCTTTTGTCGCTCACCTTTCTGTGACCAACGAGGCCGGTGATTCGGAATTTGGCGATTTCACTGTCGATGTTAATAGTTCTTAACAAAGTGTCGGAAGAGCACTGAAAATTCCGTTAACTGACGACTCGGAAGTTTCTGAGTCTATGGTTGCGGAATTTCCTGATCCGACTTCAAATAAAACAGTTTTCAGATCTCTTTTTATACGATATTGTTTCAGATGAGCCAGCCAGAGAAAGGAGGCGCAACTGTTTTCAATCATTTGAACACTGCTGTTTTCCCTTCAATGCATGATGCCTTGTTTTGGTATAATTTGAAGAGAAATGGTGATGGAGATTTGAGAACAAGACATGCTGCTTGTCCAGTTCTCCTTGGAGTCAAATGGGTATGTTTAAGCTGAGGATTTCTGGTATGAAGCCTAACTTAATTCAGGTTTCTAATAAATGGATTCACGAGAGAGGCCAAGAATTCAACCGTCCTTGTGGCTTGACTGAAGATATTCAAGAGCAGTTCGTCGGAGATTTGACACCATTATAAATGAACTATCTCGGATTGTTTTAATTTATTAATTTTTTTTAATTTTCGCATAATATGGATTGTTTGTTAACATCTCATTACTTATATCATCGTTTAAACTGTTTTGGGTAGTTTAGTAGTTTGAAAACTACAAATCCTTGCCTTATGCTCTAATTACGGTTCCTTTCATATGTAATTTCGTTATTCCAACAATATAAGTTTTTGTCTCCAAGATAAACACTAACAATGAGAAATAAAAGGTTTTATTCTGAAATTGAAAATGTTCACGTTTTTCACGTCTCCGTTCAATTTTCATTTTCAAGCACTTGCTGATAGAGAGCGGTTGTGCTTTATTGTAACGTATATCTCAAACACGGTATTGCGTGATGAACATGAAAATAATATTTTTTTCAGAACCAAAATTGAAAATATTCCAAACAGTTATGCTGAATAAGGCATTTGTCTCGTTTTCAAGCCTTTCGTTGAAATTGAGCTTGATAAGATATAGGTGATTAATCATTTTTCAAAAGTCTCTCTTATGATGTTGAATACCAAATGATAACATGATGGATTCTGATCATATTCATTCATCTCTGGTCGATGGGGTGGAGAAGACTGATTATAAATTTTTGTGAAACTTATCGTTCATTTTGTTTGTTTTCAAAGACTGGGCAAGTTCGCCGTTCAGTTTCATTCTTGATTCGTACGCACATGTCTGAGAAAAGAAATAAAATAGACGGATTTTTTGTCCTCAAATAGTTCTATCATTAATACGTTAATGTGCTTAAGAGGATACAAGACAACATTAGTTGCATAAGAAGTTCATTCTCTTTAAGTTTTTCTCCGCTCTAAGAGTTATTGGATGACTTCGAAGCAGTTTTATCCAGCTTTTCCTCGTAAACGTTAGTATATAATCATGAGTGAACAGGAGATGCTATGACGACATACAGCTGGACGGTTTCAACCGTTTTTCTGTTTCACACGAAACAATGCTTCAAACGGAATATGTTTGAAGCTGACGTGCATTTTTGTCATATCGAAGTTGCAAATCAGGTTTCGTGTGAGTCGGAAACTTCCTCTGATTCACTTTACTTCCCTTAATTATTTAAGATAATCACTTCTCTGTTGGTTTCTCGAAGAGAAGAATAATGAAAGGATATATCATAATATTTATCTGGTTGATTGACTTGTGGAACGATAGTGAATGAATAGAAAGAGAGAGGATAAATCTGGAATTAGGCGAATGGCTTACAAAAGAATAAAGAGAGAAGGCAGTAGCCAATCAACATCTTCATCATAATCATCATCATTATCATCATATTCTTCATATTCTTCATCATTAACATGTTCTTCTCGATACGTTTATGAACGATGAGAGATGAACAAGTCCTCATATGCTAACCTCCGAGACTATGTGTGCATTCCATCTTAATCATAACATCTATTTATAGTTATCAAGGGAAATCCTCGCTTTGTATCTCCCTATCGTTGTTCAAATTCAAATTCATCTTTGATTCGATCACTAATCGTTCAGTTGCCTTTCAGACTCTGTCTCGTCTGAAGAATATGAACGAATAACTTGTATCATTCATCTTCATCTCTCGATTTGGTCAGCTTCAAGTACTGCCTGTTAGCTTAAAAGATAACACTTCTCTGCCTTCTTTTCAAGATTCTTATCAACATTTCTTGGCTGAAGCTTACCGAATATCTCTTGTTCCAATCATTTCAATTTAGCATCCGCTCCTGTAAACATCCTCTCAGCTGTTGTTTCTCATTTACTATGTTCTGTTTTAACTTATTTCATATCAATACTTTAACAGGTTCATCCATTCTGTTCATGGGGTGGACTTCTTTAATAGCTCTACTGCTAATACCAATAGCTTCTGAAGCAGCCACCTATCCATGTGGTACCAGTTTCACACCATGTCCATCCAAAGCGTTTGGAGTTCGAACAGTACCAGGTATTTAGAACTTTCAGCATACTCACGTCTCTAATCCTTATAGATACCTTTGGTGGTAAGGATTTGTTGTTCCACAAAGCAAAAGAGAGTGATCGAATAAAACAGAAAGAAGTATTCGAAACAATCATTGATGAGATAGATATGTCTGTTTTAGGCCCAGCGACTTGTTTCGTTCTCTCAGATCTCTTCCGCAGCTCGAGAAGGTGTTCGGGAGATGTCATACATGTTTAATAATACTGAAAAGAGTATGATGAAATCAATCAGAGGTTTTTCTATACTTTTCAATTTATTTTCATACGACAACATGTTTCTCAGGTTCTGAGTTGAATCCTTCTGAAGTTGCATGGCTATCTTTCATGAAAGCAGATCAATATGCTAAATATCTATCGTATTCTGCACTGGTCTCTTTAGCAGCAACTAAAAAACTCTTCAAGTAAGAGAATAGAGTTGATAAACATCTTTAAATTAAGTTTAGGTCAGTGTCTTCTATGGACACTCTTTCGTTTTCAAACGTTTCCGGAACGGACATTGAGAAGAACTGCCCTATAAATCAGATCGACGAATGTGTAGCTGGAAAATATAGGTACTGCCAAAAACAGTTAAGTCAAAATCTATTCCCTGTTCTTGTATCAGATCTTACTCTGGCCACTGCAACAACATTCTCTCTCCGCTAAGAGGCGCTGTTTATGAGCCAATGAGGCGAATGCTCTCTCCTGACTACGCTGATAGTAAGCTTCTTTTTCATTTCGGAAATCAGATTAGCAATAACAGTCAGCTAAAGTTACAAATTGATAAAATGAAATCAATTTGAAGTACCTTACACTTGAATTTTAAGAAATATCTGATCCCCGTGTTGCTACGAATGGAAAGGTCCTGCCATCTCCCCTTGTACTGAGTACACTGTTCACTCCTGCCCCAGCCGGTCATGTTAGTTGCTCACTCATGTTGGCCCAATGGTCGTCTTTCTTGTATGATGATTTGGCCCACATTTCAAGTAACAGTCTCTTCAAAGGTTATTCACATCGTGAGGTGTATTATTGACATCAATTTTTTGAAGGAGCGTTCTACAACTTGAACCAAGAATCAACTCAGGAACATATCCCTATGCCATGCTGCCGAAACAATGTCACACATTCCGAATGTTATCCTATTTTGAAAAACGGATCTGACGGTTTGGAAACGATGATCTCTTCGTTAATAAGTTGTATATAGAATGTCTTTCCTATACAAGAACGATACCTGTTCCACGTGAGAACTGCACTCTTGGATTCAGAGAACAAGGAAACCTGGTACATATCTCATAGAATTCTCCATTGAATCAGTCCTTCTAGGTTACAAGCTATCTGGACGGCAGCCAAATCTATGGCTCTTTTACTGAAACAACTAATCGGCTCAGGTCCTTCCAAGATGGTTGGCTTCATAAGCTCTAATGTTCTAAAACTTTGTTCAGGTAAACTTGCTATGCGAGTTTGGCCTAGCTATCGAAATGGAATACCAATGGATGCAAGTTCTTCAGATGTTTTCTGTAGAACAAGTAATCCGTCTTATAAGTGCTTTTTGACCGGAAACCACAGGTAAGAAGAGGAAGGCTTAGCTTACCCGATTACTGACTTCAGATCAAACTTCCTTCCCAGTTCAAACTCTTTCTATGCCTTATGGATGCGTCAGCACAACAGAGTTGCTGAAAAACTTAAAGTAAGATAGAGAATTTTTAAAATCCAAAAACATAGTGCGTCTAGAAGCTCAACACTGAATGGGATGATGAGCGTCTGTTCCAAGAAACCCGTCGTATCATTGTAGCTCAAATTCAACATATCACATACCGAGAATACCTACCTCTGATCATCGGAAAAAATAATATTGTGAAGTATCAATTATCCTTGAGAAGCCATGGATATGACAGTTCATATGATATAGTAGGTTATCAAGTAATCAGTCAGAAAAAAATTTTCTTAGAAAAAAGACGGATCAGTATTCAACGAATTCGCTACAGCTGTCGGACAGATCTTTTTGACTCTTCTACCTGATGAGTTGCTCACAATGAACCTGGATGGCACAGTGACTAAACGTCTCAGATTAGAAAAAGTATGCCAACTTCCTCGATTAAAATCCAACATGCTTTAGGTGTTCAATGACCCTTCTATACTCTATGAGAATGGTCGTATTGATAGCATTCTTCGTGGTCTGTTACGTTCTCCGATTTTGAAACCAGGCTTGCATATGTCTGATCAATTGAAAAACACGTTCGGTCAAAGTAAGAAGCCTACTTTCACTCTTGAACAGAATGATCTTCAGATGTAAAGCAAGGAATAGATTTGGCCGCGATGCTCATCCAAATGGGTCGTGATCATGGGATTCCAGGTTACCTGAAATTCAGAAGATTGTGTCAGTTGGAAAGTGCTGAATCGTTTGGAGCCTTATCAACTCAGGTTTTCAGTCAATGCTCTCTGCTAAAACATTGACAATTTAGTTCAAAGACTCAGTGAACATCACAGAAATTCAAAACATTTACGAAGATCCAAATGATATTGACTTGATAGTTGGAGGACTTGCTGAAAAGCCTGTTAGCGGTGCTCTACTCGGACCCACGTTTGCTTGTCTCTATGCTATCCAGATGCGTGATGTGAGATTTTTAATGGCTAAAATGGGTTCAAACAATTAGCATACATTAAGACTAAGCAAGGTGATCGCTTTTGGTATGAAAATTTCTTGGCTCCATCAGCATTCACTGTGAATCAAGTTGATGAACTGCGTAAAACAACGCTGGCTCGCATTATTTGTGATAATACGGATAACATTGGCTTAGTTCAACCTAATCCTTTCTCTCTACCTGACATCTATGGGTATTCCCACTTCAGATTTGGTTAACAGTTCTATTATTTAAGTAACTGTCCAATGACTTGTGAGTCCGCAGTTCTTCAAGGACCCAACTTCCAGTTGTGGAAAGAAGCAGAACTTCCTCGAAAGCTCCCTACAACTAGAGTATGACTGAGATGCATCAGCAATGAGATCATTCATCAATTTCAGGCTACACTGGAAAAAGCTATCCGTTTAGGAATAGAACAGTATGCAAGACTCCAAGAAGCTGAAGGAAAACGTTTGGCTGAAATACCACGTAAGGCTTGTAAGATCAGGTGTCTCTATATATCCAATCACAGTCACTGTTGGACCATCCTCGCTGTTCTCACATGCAGCACTCCTAGCACCTAAACAGAAGTCTCTTGATATCGCTAAGACCGCTGGTGTTTTAAGAGAAGTTACAAATATTTTGATAACTGGGTTTTTCTTCTTTTTTTTTCTCATAATAACTTTCCTATTATTCAGAGAAGGGCTCTCTGACGATGAAAAACTACCAGCTGAGTTGGATGTTCTGACTTTACAAAAGCTACTGCCATCTATTGAAGTCTCATCCATTATCGGAAACTTCACTCCATATCTTGGTAAGTTACCTTTGGAAAAAAAGAATACAATGATCATGTTCAGGACGGGATCCACTACCCAAAGAGCAATGCTTGCCTCAACCTTTACCATGTGATCATACAACTAAATATCGATCATACTCAGGATGGTGTAATAACTTGAACAATCCTAAGTACGGAAATGCTTTCGAGGCGATGAGAAGGATCATTGAACCATCTTACGATGATGGTACCTATTTTGAAAATAATGTTAACCGTTTGATGTACTTACAGGGTTTGACAGTCCACGAATGAAATCAGTACTTGGAGGTGATCTTCCTTCTGCACGTAGTATTTCGAATGCTGTTCATAATGACAAGCCCATATTCCACACACGTTTCTCTCATTTGCTAATGCAGTTTGGTCAAATCCTCGATCATGATATGGCGCATTCACCTATTGCTCGAGGTGACTAATTGCAATTGATAAGCACTCTGACTTGTGATTTGTAGGTGCCAACAACACTATCCTCAACTGCAGTCGTTGTGACTCTTTTGATACTCTATCAATTCATTGTTTCCCTATCAAAATTGATGAAGGCGACCCATTCTTCCCTCATAAACATGCTGATGGAAGCCCTAGGTGTATACCATTTGCCAGATCCCTTCTCGCCCAATTGACATTAGGATATAGAAATCAGGTTTGCCAGTAGCCGGTGAGATTATCTTATGATAGTTTTTTTAAAGCTTAATCAGCTGACTTCATTCATTGATGGCTCATTCTTATACGGATCAACAGAATGTGAAGCAAACAAGCTCAGATACTTCAGATCTGGAAAAATGAATTTCACCAACTTAGGGTATCACATCATATTTTTTTATCTGTATATATATTCTATTGCAGTTTTAACAAAGAAGCACTACCTCAAGGAAATCAAGAGCGTGATTGTCGATCAACATTGCTCCAAGGGAACAAAAAGTCAGCTAGAGAAAGAGAGAAGACTCTCATGCCTGAATTTCAGATGCTTCCAAGCCGGTGATGAACGGAATAACGAACATCCAGGACTGACAGTGATTCATAATATCTTCCTACGTGAGCATAACAGAATAGCCACAAAGCTTGAGCGTTTGAACAATTTATGGAACGACGAGATCCTGTTCCAAGTAAGTTTCTACAGAATTCTACTTATACAGTGGTACTATCTTCCCAGGAAACGCGAAGGATACTTATTGCCAAGATTCAACATATTGTTTATAATGAATGGCTTCCGATTGTTCTGGGATGTAGCACTATGGAGAAGTATGACTTGAGACCATTAGCGAATGGCTATTATGCTGGTATACCACTAAATATTAACTGTCTGAGATGAATGTAATCATTTAAAGGTTACGACGAGAGTTGTGATGCTACAATGAGTCAGGAGATGTCAACTTCTGCTTTCCGTTTCGGTCACACTCTTATTCGTGCAGAGTTCCCACGTATGAACGATCAATTCAGAAATGTTACTTCTTCCGTGATACTAAAAGTAAGCAACAAAACAATCAGAATTAACTAAGAGATATTCGATAGGACCATTTTTCAAACCCATCTCCCTTGTATGATCAAAGAGAAGGACACTTGGAATCTATCTTGATGGGACTTCTCGGGGCAGAAAGGTTTTATTTCACAAAATAATTTGATTAGCTCATTTTCTTTAGTATGGCATTCGATCGTCATGTTATCGACGCGTTGAGAAACCATCTCTTTGCTAAACCTGGAGCAACTTACAGTGGAATTGATCTTCCAGCAGTCAACATTCAAAGAGCCCGCGATCATGGTGTAGCCGGGTACAACAGATACAGGTAAATAGGGGTTCCTTAATTTCCTTATTGTTCATGGGCATTGTAGAGAAGTCTGTAAGCTTCATCGTGTCCATCGTTTTGAAGACTTGAAAGATGTTATGGACTCTCAGGCTATTCAATCATTGAAGTCCGTATACAAACATGTTGATGACATTGACTTGTTCCCTGGAATCATGAGTGAACGACCAATGATTGGTTTGCTCATCTTCTGCTTCTTTCACTTATTTTTATTAATTAGGAGCACTTGTTGGACCGACGCTCGCTTGCTTGATAGCTGAGCAGATGAGTCGGTTAAAGAAATGTGATCGTTTCTACTATGAAAATGACAATCGTATGACTCGCTTCACTCCCGGTAAGATACAAACTGAACATTAAGCTTATAAAAAACCTTGCTCAGATCAATTAGCCGAGATTCGGAAAACGACAATGTCAAAGCTAATTTGTGAGAACAGTGTTTATGCGAAGAACGTGCAGCCCAACTCATTTTTACTTCCTGATGACTTACAGTGAGTTCGTTTTTCGTCTAGCAAACTTATCTTTCTTAGAAATGCTCCCATGCCATGTGCATCGTTATCAGACACTGATCTCTCTCCTTGGGCAGATAGAAGTGAGTACTTGTTGTGCAATTATTTTTTCATCATTTTTCATCATAGAATTCTGTATTATTGATGAGAGGGTAATCAACTTGGGCCGAACGAAACGAATAACTCCATGCGTATCATGTACCTGTACCATTGAAGGAGTGAGTATTACAACAAGGTTTCTTATAAAACCAATTTCCAACAGGCTGAATGCCATTCCATGACAATTGAGAATTGCAATGATTTAGTCCAATCTTACACTAAATCCGATTTATTGAAGGTTTGATAGATATAGAAATTTGTGAGAAATATCTCTAATTTAGGATCCCGTTTGTCTGGTTCAGTGTGCTGCATTCATCACACGAGCATAAGCATTCAAACTGTTTTGAAGATACATATGTGTTTTTCTTCATTCTGCTTAGAAATCATATTGATTCATACCATTGTTCCTTCTGAACACCTCAGCTTCTCATCTCATTCACTTGTTCAGAGTTCTGTGCTTCTTGATGACGATATTCTGCATTTGAAACTCTGTACATTCTCATGACAACAGTATTTTGTTATATATGTTAATATAATAAGTTATTCATTAAATGATGGCAATATCCCTCATCTCTCCTTCTTTCTCTCTCTTTCTCTCTCCCTCTCTGTATTCAACTGGTTTCATTGATATAGTCAGTGTAGTCAAGTGTAGTCAGTCTTGATGTTCGTTTAACTATTGATTTATTGTAGAAAAGATTGTAATATAAATAAATATATATATATATATCAGTTTGAACGTCATTGATAAGATACTTGCTACTTTCATATTTCTTTGCTCTTTCAGTTTATTGCGTACACCATTTAAGGCATGTCTATTTTCCCAAAAGACTTCGTTTGGGGAGTTTCTACTGACGCTTACCAAATTGAAGGTGGTGGGCAGGCAAATGGTATGTTTACAATCTGTTATTGCTTCATTTCGTTTTACTCTAGGTAGAGGAGTTAGTACTTGGGATGCAATCCGGAAAGAACCTGGAAGGATACTTGATGGTTCTGACCCTAACACGAACATCAAAGGCTATGAGAACTGGAAAGAGGATATTCAATTAATTAAAAATCTCAATGTATAGTCGTTTGTTGTTATCTTCTACATATTCTTTAATCTACCAGGTCACTCATTATCGTTTATCTCTCAACTGGTCACGAATCTTACCATATGGAGATATCAATTGTATCAATGAGGAAGGTGTGAAGTATTACAGAGCACTGCTGGAAGAATTGGTAGCCAACAACATTGAACCAATTGTTTAGTTGATTTCTTATCTCTTAGAAACAGTAAGATTATTTTAAGGTCACTCTGTACCACTTTGATATGCCTCTTCGGTTATACAGGAACGATTCGTGGTTGAATGAGAGTTCAATCAGCTGGTATGAAGATTTCTGTCGCTTATGCTTTGAAAAATATGGAGACTTGGTAATTATATAAATCAGTTCGTAATAATTTTGGATATAATCTAAGGTTAAACTATGGCTGACGTCGAACGACATGCCAATGCGAGCATGGAATGAACTATCTAAACTGGATGTATGATTTGTTATCAATTGATGTCTATTATAAGCTGTTCATAGGGAGAAGCCTTTTTTGGAGTTACCGGAGTTTTCGAAGAGAACGTGAAGCGAATACCTTTCAAAGCTGCACATCATATGCTCTTAGCTCATGCTAAAGTCTATCGGATGTATAAGAAAGAGTTTTTCGACAAACAAAACGGTTTCTTAATCAAACTGGGTTAGTATAGTCATGAAGCACACTTTCCAGGTAAAATAGGTGTTGGCCTAGGAGGAGATTGGTTCTATCCTAAGACATCTGATGATGTGGAGACTGCACGTCGAGCCGAGACTTTCTCCTTTGACTGGCTGGTCAGTATGGCTCAATATCCAATATCGTATTAACTCTGTGTTGATTTTGTAGGTTCAGCCCATTTTTGGAAAAGATGGAGATTACCCTCTTGAAATGAGAGAATGTCTCGGAAAAAACAGCTGGGACTACTTACCTGAATTTACAGAAGAGCAGAAAGAAGAGCTAAAAGGTTCGGCTGTTTTGATTCATGTTAAGCATGCTTTACAGGAAGTGCTGATTTCCTGGGATTCAATTTCTACCGACCCACTCTTGTTGAAAGTGGTGTAGGCGAATCAACAAAGGAAAAAATCGTGCAGTTCAAGTATTCTGAAGATGATTATGAAAAGTAACGACAACATATTCTATTCCTAGCTATTTATTTTGCTATCACAGGCTATGTGGAAATGATTTTTGGGTGAGATATAAGCCAGAAGGCTTAGAAGATCTCCTGAACTACATAAAAGATCATTATAACAACATTCCTACTCTCATAACAGAGAATGGTGTTGCTGACTTGTTCGATGAAAGTGCTGATCCGTTACAAGACGATCACCGCATTCGGTACATTGACGGCCATATAAATGCTGTGAAAAGAGGTTGGAAAAATGCTGATCTGCTTACTTTTTGTTTTTTTTTCAGCCATCGAAAACTCTTGTAATGTGATGGGTTTCATTGTCTGGAGTTTGATGGATAACTTCGAGTGGAATGATGGTTTCGCTGTTAAGTTCGGTTTGTACAGGTATGAACTTCATATCTATTGAAAGATCAACATGTCACTTGTTGCAGCGTGGACATGGCGGATGAGAATCGCAAAAGAACGGCGAAAAAAAGTGTAGAATACTACAAAAATCTCATACAAGAAAATCGTCATTGATAGTTAGTTAGCTATATCGTTTCATTCATCGTTCATTCATCTTGCAGACATCAGAATTCTTCCAAAAAGGAAAAACTGGAAAAGTAGAGTGTTTTCTTGAGATTATGTAAGTTTTTGTTTCTCAGCGGGTGTGAATGAGCACGACCGGTGTGAAAAATGATTGAAGCTGAGAATGAAACCATCTGCTGTTTCATTCCTCACATTCAAGTTCTCAGTGGCTGGTCGTTCTTCCGTGAACAACCGCACACTCAAAACATCAGTGCAGAATGAAAATTCAAACCTTTCGTTTTTTAGAGTTGGTATTTCTGGTTAGCGGTCCCGTGCTTATGTAAAAGAATGAAGCATTTCTTCTCTCGGAGTTGCCCGATTCCACTAATGTTTTTGTTTTTGGCTCTGCCACATAGAAGATAATCTTAATATATGACTTTTCCACTAAAAATGATCAGTTTCACATCAATAGCGCGTAAAGGTTGATACTCCTAGATTTCTCGTTGAGCTTAATTATTTTTTTGTTGAAATAGGATCAAAAACATAACAAGGAATAAAATGAGAATTTTATTTGCAATCGAAGATAAGAAAAGGTAAAACTAGAATAGCTCTTTCCTGAAAGTATCTTGAGCTTGTTGATCATCGTCGGAGTTCAACTTATACGCGCTTGGCAGCTCTTCTTGCTGCAACCTTGGCTACAACCTTTCTTCTGGCGATCTTTCTTCTAGAAACACGACGAACAGCAGCAGCATGACGGTGCTTATGGCTGTACTCATTTCCGACTGAAACCTTAGCTTCGACAACCTCGCCATCTCGTGGAGGGCAGGGACAGTATTGACCGTCACCTCCTGGTTGTCCTGGCTGTCCAGCGAATCCAGGTTGTCCATCTGAGCCTGGTGCTCCTGGCTGTCCGTCAGGTCCAGCTGGTCCTTGAGAACCTGGTCTTCCTGGATGTCCTGGCTTTCCGTCTGATCCTGGTCCTCCAGCACGTCCAGCAGATCCTGGGAGTCCGGCTGGTCCTCTTCTTCCAACTTGACGTGTTCCATCTTTGCCTTTTTGTCCTGGAGCTCCGGGTTGTCCTGGTCTTCCAGATGGTCCTTTGTCTCCAGCTGGTCCGTCAGATCCGTTGTTTCCTGGGTTTCCATCGTTACCAGGAGATCCTGGGTTTCCGTTTGGTCCTGGAGATCCAGCTGAACCTGGTCTTCCTGGAGGTCCAGCTGGTCCGGCTGGGCAGGAGAGACAACCAGTAGCAGGATCGAGAGGAAGTCCTCCATTTCCATCATTTCCATGTTGTCCATCTGGACCATCATGTCCATCTTCACCGCTGTTTCCTGGGGCTCCTGGTGGACCTGGTGGTCCAGGTGGGCATTGTGAAGCAGTAAGTCCACAGTTGCATTGTGGAGCTTGACGCTTGGCACGTCCGAAGATAAGATCAGAAACAGTTCTTTGCTTCTTCACTGGAGCCATTTGAACAAGTTCGTACCATACAGAGTTAGCATCATCCTAATAAGTGGTATAAATTAAAAAAAGAAGCATACTAGTTAAACATACTTTGAAGATTTCCATATCATGGATCACTTCATCTCTGTACGAGTTGATATCATTGTAAAGATAAACAACTGTGGAAATTGAAGCCAAAAGTGCCAAGACACTGGCAAGTGAGGTGATGTTAACCAGAAGAGTAGTCGAATTCATTCCGATGCAAACACCCCTTCCTTCCAACCTTTTATAGTCTTGATCAAGTTCCAGTTGCAGAAAGCTATGGAACAGTTCCAGTATTTTTTTCCCTCAAAATCCAAATAGTTTGATGATCGTTTAGAAAGTGAGTTTAACAACGCATTTGAAGCCTCTTGTTTCAATTATAAACTGTAAAATAAGAAGAAGATTAGCTATTTACTTCCTCTCCACCTTTATTAATTTGATTCTCAGCCTTAGATACATTTTGTTCTCCAAGATTATAATCGACTTTTGAAAGTTCACCCACTGAACGATCTGAATTGAACTTGTTCTAATTTTTTTTCTTCTCATCCCATGGTCATAGTGTATGAAACTATTCACATCACAAATACATAGCAGCGAAAATGATTCAAAAAAACAATACAAAGAGAAACAAAATGACAACGATCAAGCTTTCAAAGGACAAACAACGTGCTAAGAGAAGGAGTGTGTGCTCTGTTTGTAGTCACTAATAGGTGAGCGTAATCATCTGAGTGGATACAAAGACATGTGTGATGTATGTGATAAGATGTTTGATGCCAGGAGTCTTATTCTCTAAGACACGTTTATCTATCCTAATATAAATGTATTTAATATCATATGTATGATCCTAACACGAATTATCTGGGCATTGCTATGATGCCTGTTCTCTGTTTTCGACCAAGAGATCAGAATATTCTTTGTAGGCCTCGGGGTGTTTTGCTATTCTCTCATACTAAATCCTTTCAATCTTTGATTGATATTAATCCTTGAAGAAAGAAAAAAGAAGAGAAGTGTCGACGTAGAATCGCATCATCGCAATTCAGCGATGGTCATTGATTAATCGATTATAATAGTTGGCGGTACGAGCCAAATAGAATCAAGAGAAGAGACCCCCGTTAGAAGGCTGGTTGTACTATGAGCCATACAAGGTAACATAATGATAAGAATCAATGCTTTATCACCTTTCCTTCAATAATTGATGTCTATGTTCTATGCCCACAACACTACATGAGATGTGTTATGTATGTGTCTGTGTGTTTGTGTGTGTGTGTATGTATGTGTGTGTATACATGTTCATATATATTTTGTCTGAATGTTTCAATATTTCAAAATATAATAAGCATTTCCAACAACTGCATGGATAATATCAAATGTTTAATCCATTCTCATTGTAATCTCTAATATTTCATCTAACTATCTATACTCTCCTTTCTATACCTCATCATCTCATCTATTGCCTCCCACCTCTCATTCCATTCTATTATCCTTATTGAACCACTTTTCTCTTCTTACCTATGTTCACACGAAACGTAAATGAATGACGATACCGCAAACTCACTCCTGTTACACAACTAATCGAGAAGTTCCATATTTGATTTCTTTCTACTCCTCTCTCTTTCTCTTTCCCTCTCTCTCTATCTATCATTTTCATTCTGCTTCTCTGTCTGATTTTGTTCATTTCTAACTCAATTCCCAAACCTTATAAGCAACTTCATCGATGGTTGCTTGGTGATGAGACCATGTGGGCTGAAAATGTGATCGTTCTCTGCGTCTCAATCCTTTTTAAATTGCACGTACGAGCATAGCATACATATCTATCTATATCTATATCTATATATCTATATCACCTAGAAAATATTCATTTTCTTAATTGAACTTGTGGTTGCCCGCCTCTCGTCTCTGTTTCCATTTTCGTTTTTCTTTTTTATTTTTCAACGCACAACGAAGGTTTCCTCTTCTTCAGCCAACTATAATTGTTTTTTTTTCTTTCGTTTTCCTGATTATTTCTTTCAATCGTTCCTAATCACTGATATGTCGTTGATGTCGAACTATTTTCATTTTATATTTTCTTTTTTTTTTTCATTTTTCAATATTTTTACTGTTCAATTCGCACATTCCAGCACTTCTCGATGGCGGCGACGCGCAAAAAGCTCTCCCAACGAGAATAGTAAAATGATAAACAAATACAAAAAAACCTTGACTATCTCTTTTATTTTTATAAAAAATAAAAAAAAAAGAGAAATTTGTAAGGCAAAACAAGTTCCTGAGACTGCGTAGAGAATGACGTGATAAGCTCAAGTCAAACACCAAAATTTTCAAAAAAGGCACTCACATTCACATGTACGCATTGCTGTTGCCTCCAGTACGTTGATGTGTGTGAAGAATGTTTGAACGGCATAAGATTATCGTACAAGTCCATATGCAGCTTTGTTGTTCTTCCGTTTCCATGGAAAGCACATGTTAACTACAACTGGCCTATACATTTTGATTGTCAAATATGAGTTCGCAGTGTTCATCTGTAATTAGTTATCTTTTTTTTCTGCTAATTACTCATTATTGCTTTTCATATTTTGCCTCGTTCTTTATGCTTTCGCAAACTATCGTGTCTATTGATTCTCTTCATATAGCTGTAAATCTTCGTTCTGATGATATTAATAGTCAATCCTACAGATCGTGAAAACCTGAATCTTCTGAAATTTTGAGCGAAATCTTCCCACCGACCATCACGGACATGTCGTCCTGTGCTGTTTGTGGTGATAGAGTGTATGGAAATCGCTACAAAGCACCCGCATGTCTAGGCTGTATTGTTTTCTTCCGTCGTTCAGTATGTAGAGAAGCTAAATATAAGTGCTTAAAAGGAAAAAACTGTGTCATCACAAGTGGTGAGCACTATCATTGCATGTCATCGATAATCGTCATTAATTACAGAAACTCGATGTATCTGTCGTTATTGCCGTTTGCAAAAATGTCTGTTAGTTGGTATGAGTCCCGAAGGTTTGTCAATTAAATATATGTTTTGTATAGCTTTGATGTTCAGCCATTCATCGTAGAGATATTATGGGTCCAAGGAAAAAGAAGGTACCATCCGTTAATTCGCCCTCTGATACTTCGTCGTTCGCGGTCGATACACCGTCAACAAGCACTTCGATACATTCTAATTACGGTAAAACTTATTTCAAAGTGATGGAAAGATTTTTTATAGTTGTAGACAGTCCTGCTCCCGCTAACACTTGGATGCTAGATCAACTTGTAAAACTACAAAGTCGACAACGAAGTCAACACTATTCGTCCGCTTGTATGATGGAAGACACCATTGGATGTGGTTCTGATATTTTCGATAAAATTTATAATTATGTGAGAATGTCACCTAGCAGAAAACAAAGACAGACAGAAATTTTTTAAGATAGCGAATCCACCATTTCGTCGAGCTAGGAAGAAAGATGTTAACTTCATGCTTCGAATCGCTTTGATGAACGCGTCAGAGTGGGCATTACAGTTTGTGCCTTTTAAGAACTTGAATATGAACATGCAGGTATAAGCCCAGTTTACTTTTGGTTTTTCAAATAGATCCTTCTAGAAATCAATACTTCTCGAATATGGCTTTGCTTTCCTTCTTGTGGATCAGGGATGGTTGACATCTGAGCTGAACGAGAACTTCAAAGACCTCTGGGTTATTCAAAACAACACTTATATGAGCCCAGATTATCTCAAAGGTCTACCAGAAGTTGATTGTTATGACAAAGAGGTTCCTACAAAAGTAAAGTAAGAGAGAAACTGATGTTTTGGATACAAACGATTTTGAATCTCAGACTGCATCCGATTTTTGTCCGAGACGCACTGGATTCTGTAGGAAAACCAATGCGAGAGCTTCAAATCGACGAGTACGAAACGGCTGTTCTTAAAACTCTTCTACTCCTTTCTCGTAAGTTGAAAAGGTGACGATGGCTTCTCTCAATAACGACAAAGGTTCTTTGTTGTTGCACAAAGGGACATCGGAGTCTGAGATGAGCATAAATGATTTTTCATAGATTCTCCTTCTACAGACAAGTACATTTTCGGAGCGGAACATGATAATGATGTCAACCACCTTCAGGAGAGGATCACGTCCGAACTAATGCAATATTGTAAACGAAAAAATCCCAGGGATGCCGCTGTCAGGATGGGATCAATCCTCCTTCTCATTTCTGGTGTTAGAGTAAGTTCAACCAGCTCTGATTTGAATGAAACGAATACCTTCAGTGTGCTATAAGGTCTCTATACAACCAATTACGGGTTTCCGATGTCTTCAACTTCATGGAATTTCATTCTCTCATACGGGATGTATATCTAACCTAAACACTCCAAAGCAAATGGTCTCAAACAATCCAACTCAAGAACAACTTACTTTGAATTAAATTTTTCATTTCTACCTGTCAAACAGGATAAATATTTAGAAAAATCACAACAAATCTATTCAAATCAACAATCAATCAAAATCAACAAAAACATGGAAAAAGCTATTGTCTCGCTATTGCGTTCCTCTTCCTCTTCATATCTCGATAGGCCTCGATCACCTTCTGTCGGTCTATCTCATTTGGTTTAGTCTTATTATCCTCCAAGTACTGTGTTTTTATTCCTGTTTCCTTTTTCATTATGGAATGTAGAAGCAAGTTTTTGCCTCCTGCCTGGAAGTAAACGGTTTACACCTGGATCAACTTCACGTAGAAATCACCTTTGCCATTAGAGGATCAAATGTCTTCTTGAAAACACCTTCAAACTTTGGTGGAGCATCACATCTCTCTCCGAACTTTATCACTTCTGAATGTGGCTCACTGTATCTGGGAAACACCTCAGACTAACCTTTAGAATTTATTAATCCTTCCAGATGCTTGGCTTTCTTATCGATCGCTTTTTCCTCTTTCCTCTTTTCAGCTCGTTTAGCGGGTTTATTTGATTTTGTAAGAGGTTTTTGATCTCTTCTCATAGACTCTGGAATCACACCTTCTTCATCATTCTTTGGCTTTTCTGCTTCATGCTGAAAAAAATAAATCAGCTATAATATATAAAAGATCACAAAACTTACTTCCTGGTCCTGAAGCTCTGCCGCCTCTCTCTCTAGTCTTCTCTCTTCTTGTCTTTGTCTTTTTAGCTCCTCCTTCTCCTGAAAGAAATCATCATATGAGCATCAACTGAATTAATCCATACCAAAGCAATTTCTTCCTTTCTCTTCCGTTCCTTACGAGCGGCTTCTATTTTGTTCTGGACTTCCCTCTTCTTTTGTTCTTTCTGTTTTTTTTCTTTGTCTTCCAAAATTTTCATATCGGCCTCTAATTCTTTCTGGGATTTGGCTGCAGTTCCTTGTTTAACCTAATTATTCAGTTATAATAAGCTGCATAAATAAAAAGTAACCCACTTTCACACCATGCTCTTGAATATCCGAGGAAAGCGTTCTCAGAACTCTGATCATGAACTGTTGCATTCCTTCAAACCTCCCTTTTACTAAACCAGCTTTTTTGGCTTCCTCTGCAACGAAAATCAGTTCTGATGGGGAAAATTTCCCTTACCCAACATTCTATTTGATTCTTTTTTCTTGGACTTTGTAGTTTTATCAAACACGCTTTTTCGTGCTTCTTCCAATTCTAACTCGGCTCTTGTGAGAGGCTGTTCATCACTCTTCGGTTCATGATTAAACTTTCTAAAAAGAAAAATGTTTCTTATGATTCTTTTTGAACTTCTTACTTCAACGCCTCTTTTCGTATAGCTGCTCCTTTCTTGTTGAACGGGTCAACTTGTTTCAACTTCTTACGATTAGCTGTTGGTATTTTCTTATGACGCATCTAAAATTATCAAATAGAATAACATACATGATAACATAATCACAGATATTCAACAGGTTTTCAACCTATTAACTTGGAAGCAATGAAAGAAAATACAAGCTTTATTCAGATGCAGTTATTGTGGTTGGAAGGTAACCACGACATGATGCTGTCCCACACAAGCATTTCTTCAGGTTATTCATCTGTTCTGGTAATCCGTAGTCATAAGATAACTCCTCACCAATGTCAATGTCTCTAAAACACAGCAAATTATTACAGATTCCTTGCATACAGATAGTAAGAGGAACTGTGCTACTTACCTAGATGCAAATAGTCCGATAAGAGGAACAGGCCTAGATACTCGAACAGGCACAATGAGCAAGTTCGGTTCACAACTATGGTTGATGAAACGAGCTAGATTCCCTCTGTATTTAGGATCTATATAAGTGAAGTTAGTGTCTCCTAAAGAAACAGTATGATCAAAGGAGATTCTACCAGCTTGACGTACCATTACAATGCTCTTTTACAGTAAAAACGTAGTTATGAAAACGACGGGTAGTAGCTCGAAGCTCTACTTCCTCTTTCCCTATTATTTCCCCCGCGTACTGACATACGAAACTACCTCTTTTAATGAGCTCGGCAGCTCTCACGCCAAATCCTTTGCCATTTTGGTGAACAAAAACCTGTAAACTTCAATAACAGGTAGATGCAACAGCCGTACTTCAAGTTTCAGAGTGATGCCATGCTGGAGCATCCTATTAGCACAATTGGACAAACATCTACAGTTTTCGCCACATTCAATAACGGGAGCTCCACTCAGTTTCTCTTCGTAAATCTTTTCGGAACTGTAATTGTCCTTAAATAATAGTGAAACTATTCGTGGAAAACTAGATTACCTCGGCTCCTAATAAACAAGAGCATCCTGAAGTAGAGGTGCATTGGTCTTCACACGAACACCCTTGCAGCTCTTCCTCGAACCATGAGGACGGACAACCAGGTCCGGGAATGCATTCAGCGCTGTACTCAAAATCCAGCCTTGGGAATAATTTAATGATATAATATAGAGATATGGAAAATATTTCAGAAGTATGAACTTCCCGATACAATTGAAACAATGTTGAAACTTAAAGATTCTCTTAATGGTTAACAAGTTAACAAGTTAACAACTTTAATAAATAAGGCCACGGTGATGAAATAACAATTAAAACTATTAAGCGAATTCAAAAACATGACCAGCTTTAAAACTATAAGGAATAATTGCATGGAACTGTCCAATGTCTGATAGCACACTGGACTTATTTCATGACCTGTTAAGGCTCACATAGATGGGTTCAACCCAAAAAATTAAAAACTTTCTGCCTGCAGCATATTGTATGAAACACGTATAGTACGAAAAGATAGGAATCGTTAGAGGATTAGTATTGAACTATTATACAATTATATTATGGCCGGTTAAAGCGAACGTATGTGAAAGGAACGAATCCTACTTTACCGTCGAGTTCAGCTTGATATTGACCGTTATCCATTTTCTTCATTATTTTTATGGTATGACCTTTCTGCAAAAAAAAGTTTGTGTGATGTGCAGCTAATGCGACTAACCTGCAGTTTTAGCTGAGTAGAATCATAAGCGTTAGGTTGTCTATCAAATATTATTTTTGCTATCGACGGAAGAGATGGCTTCAAAGACAGTTCCTTTATTTGGGGCAAACATTTAGACTCAATATACCTCGAAATGGTCCTCCTGGCTATCACTGCCTGTGGAGACTGCGCTACATCTTTCATCACCCGCAGAACTTTCATATGAAGACTGACTTCGTACCTTAGCTTCCCTATCATTATCTATCAACTGAATTTCTTTATTGTTAGACTTTCAAAATTCACAAGTACTAACAGATGTGACATAGTTCGCAGGTATGAGACCAACCAGGTTGAGAGCGTTACGAGCTTGCCACCACTGGTTTTCTGTTTTTTCTATAATTTCCAGCTCTTCTCCAGCTTCGAATGGTAAGTCACACTCTCTTTCTCCATCAAAACGATGGATCGCGACAACCTCAAAGAGAACGATATGAACACAGGAAAAATTAAAGTGGATTACCTTCTCGATATGATCCTTCCTATAAGGTACTGTCAGAGAAGCCTGGTCTAAGATTCTCATCTTATAATGGTTCAATAGTGTGGCAATATCAAAGAAGTTTTGCTCAGCTATCTCAAAACATGACTTGCTTCTATCGCTCTGGTTGTTCAACTTACTTTCACTTCGGAAGTTCCATCTTCTTTTTCTATTTTTCGGATCAAGTAATGCCTTACCATGTTTTCATCATTTGATTCTCTAAAGACAACTTGGAATAGTCAAATGATCGGCTAGCCGAAATACCTAACACTCAGAGAAAAATCACCCGGGTAAGAACTATCGCGTAATAGGAAAGTGCCCACAGCAACGCCTTCACGCGATAGTCTTCGCTGAGCTTCATCCCTACTCATCTTTCCGAAATAGAAAGATTGCCAGTCATATGGATCAAAGGTTCCCCCCGGCATTGTTCCCTGCAATTACAGGTTATAATACTCTGAAAAGTTGAATCAAGAAAGTAGTAATGTGTCGTAACACTTGTTAAGCGAAAAAAACAGTTATTGCTCTCAATTTATAGTCTACCAATGCAACCTTAGACGAAAAACTCATTGGTTGTGAATGCGTAAGTACTACATCAACATACGAAGACAATCTTCAACACAGGATCATGAATTCAAAACAGAATAAATTATAAAGAGTTGCAACGGTGCTTCTGGAAATTGTGATATGAGGTTAAAACCGGGGGAACTCGATGAGAAATGAAAGAGAGATCCGCAATAGCAACTAACAGGTATGATCAACAAACAACGAGAATAAGGAAATAACAGCTATATATAAATTATATATAGTTACAAGAATTAGGAAGTCAAGGTTCTATAACAATTTCTTAAACTGTAGTATCACTCATTAACGGAGGCCGTTCAATCGATGGAGCAGAACACTGAGGGGTGAGCTTAACTGTCTCAGTGATGGAGTTGCTGACACTAATCTCGAGTCCAGAGAAAAAGCTGATAATAACGCTTCGCAGCTACCAACCAATTCCGCCCTTCAAATTTTCCACAGTACTTTCAACAATATATTCGCATGAACTCACTTCCTTTTCAGGTCGTTAGGATTCTCCAACAGCGCCTCAGCATGGCAAATACCCACTTTCACTATGTATTTCTGACCGAACTCGTCCTTGGACCAAAATGGGTCTCCGTTTCTAAGAAATCTTTGTTAGCGTTCAAAAAAAGCATTTACCTGTACTCATCTAAAAGCAAGTTGAGGAATTGGTTGGAAGACATTGAAACATCCTTGATTAAATCAAAATAGAAAGACGGATCAATCGTTCTACTCGTTGCACCTTTAGCCAATAAACGGCGAACGATCCACTCTGCAAGCAAAAGAGAATGAAAGATAACTACCATCAACTATACCTGTTGGGAAGTATTTGGTTCGATTGAAAATGCTGTGCAGTTCTTTCAGAGAACATCGTAGCCTTTCGGCAGGGTCATCGTTGATATTCAATTCTAAGAAATACTACGTTTCTAAGCCAGAATTTTATCATTCTTACCTGAATCCAAAATTTTCTCCCAGAGATCCATAATAGTATCTTCATGATACAATCTTCCGCAATGATAGATGGAAAGTTGAATTTTGAACAAATCAAGAGGAACTGCGAAATTGAACAGTAAGTCTTGAAGAGGAAGAATCGGTCCATCCAATGTACGAATAGCTTCCCTTTGCGCAGGTGATGGATTTGACAAGCCTTTCAAGCAGTCTCTGTAAACACAAAATGATCTGGCTATATAATTTTTTTCGGAAACCGTATAGAGATTTGGATTCGAGCAACTTCAACTTTATCTCTCAAGTCTTCTAAACATGCACGAGTTTTTTCGTCATTGCTTGCTTCAGCACACATAATAGCATGTGAGAGATAGGAAAACCGTTGAGAAAGAGAAACTTCTGGCCTAAAAGTATTTCTGTTGAAAAAATTGCTTCGAGCAATGCCAACCGTGTGCTATCAGCCAATCGTGAAAGAAGAGTAGCCGCTTTATCGTAGTTTCCACTTTTCTCGTACCATCTCCATAAAAGGTCAAGATATCTCTGATCACGTCCGTTTGAAATCTCATATGTCAAGAACTTCTCTACATATGGCGATTTACTCTGGAAAGTTAATTTTACATAATTTGATAAATCCCTTGCGATTTCATTCCGATAATTCGCCAACCACTTTAAATCTCTCGATTCTCTCACACCCAACTCATCTACATAGAGACATGAGAAGTCACAGACATGAGCTGTGAACACATGACTCAGCAAAGAATATCACTCGTTGGAGTAATAGGCCAATGTTTTTTTTTTGCAAAATTTGCATCTAATTCGTAAATTAGACGAGGATGATGTTTGATGATTTTGTTATCAGTTTTGAGGATTTGCCCATAAAAATTCCATCAGCGCTCCCATTAGCTTCCCCTGATGAGTTTTCAATTTCACGTTTTTGCCTCTATTTTAGCACCTTTCACTATCGCACGTATTTTAACAACATAATTTCTGTTTTTCTTTCTCTCGGTCTCTCACTTGAAAGCAATTTCGTTTCGTTTCTTCATCCATCTCCATTTGTGTTCGACTACAATTTTCCTCAACTGGTCAAACACATGCCTCTCACATCATCTGGTTCAATGTCTCAGCGTTGTTAGTCACATACATGTGACTCAAACCATCCCTATTCTTCACACGTGTTATTTGTTTCCGACACACCAAAAATGTCTATGTGTCTACAGATAATAAAACCGAAAACGTTCACAACGCATATGAACGCCATTATTGTTGTTGTTGCTTCACTCACACACATACACGACACACTAGTTATCCCACACGCGAGCTCAAGCTGAATGCGAGTGCTTGCCGGTCGTTATGCTATTTCTCCCTCTTTGGCTTCCTCACTGCCTAGTTCACGATTCCTATCTATTGTATCGTCAGCACCTCTGTCTTTTTCTCTCTAACCACTCACACACACTCTATCGCTCACTAGCAAACGTCACGCTCGGGGACGTCACGTGTTCGCGCCATTGATTGTCGACCTCGACACGCACACGCACACGCACACGCAAACGTCGTCACACATACCACGCGAAACACGTACTTTACTCAAACTCTATTAGTTTTTTTTTCGAATTCCTCTTTCATCTCGTATTTTCGTTATATAAAGAAATTCCACCATTCCCCTCGACCCTCACTACACATTCAATGTCTGTATGAGTGTGATCACCTTTAAGTTGAGTGTTATAACAGCCACGTGTCGGACATGCTCACACTAACTCATCATTTACATTACAGTAACATATGTCACTTCACTTTTTCACTTTCGTGTGTGAAGTATTATTGTATTCTCACGCTTGATACCCCTTCCTAGCTTATTCACTTCGAAAAATCAGAAATTGTTGTTTCAGGATGGTATATGTGATCGTGGAGATCGATAAGAGTGATGTCGGGGATATTGTTACAAGATTGGTAATCATTCAATGTATATGTATTCTTATTCCTTATTTTAGCTAGGAGCGAAACATAAAATTACTGTAGTAGATGACTTACAAACAGCCTGTGGATGTCACGATAATCCAAAGAGGAAAAAGATAGAAGCACCTTCACAATCTGTGACAGTTTCATCAACGAAACAAATTCCACTCACTAGCATTGGAGGAGTAATAAGCGGAGAAACCGGTGAAACGTTCGAAGAAGAAGATGATGAGATGGAGAATGAAATCACACTCATGACGGCTTCTTCAGCGTTACTTGATCTGTTAGAAGATCCCCTTTTGAAAGTTTCAAACGCGTTAGATGATAGTAAGCCAGATGTTAAAAACAACAAGAATAGACGGAATAATGGAGTTCCGTATCATCCCGGAACCCTTTGTCCTCAACTTCGTAGAGGTGGAAGTGGTGACGGGGAAGAAGATATCAAAGATGAGTATCAGGAAGGTGTAGATATGGCTATTCGTTGTATGGTGAGCAGATTTCAAAATTATATACATCATGATAATTTTCAGGTATGCACAAAGATAATAGCTCTGGGAACACGTCCAGCCAACTATAGTACAAGGAAGTATGCACATGCGCGTTCTCATGGATTTAGTGATAGGTATGCGACTATTTCGAACCTATATACTTATCTATACTTTCCTAGATTTTCTTGCAATATTTGCCACGCAGTATTTAAAAATAAACGTTCCATATACAGCCACCAAAAAACATTTCATGATACGGACCCCAACTTTAGGATAGTTGATAATTGGTTCGTTTGCATTTTCAAATACAATTTCTATCATGAGTTATTAGGAGTGAGGAATCACAGAGAGAATTAATGAATATGGTTATGAAATGCTTTCCAAAAACTAATAAGCCATTCCCAAAAAGAGTGTTAATGTTGGCCGATGACGGGTACACACCTCCCAACACACAATCACTCACAGATCAGCTCATTCATGCAGTTAATCAACAGGAAGAAGCGATGAGAGCGATAAAGAGAGAAGCGGAATAAGTTATGATCTCAATACAACACAATTTTATATTTGCATATGAAAAGAGTGTTAATTATCTTGTTGTTTCATCGAAATTGTATTTTCCGATTTATATTTTATGATAGAGATAATGTTAAATTATGAATAAAACTATTGACTCTCCCCGGCTAACCCTTTCGAACCCGAAAACTGATAAAAAAACGTACTTGTAATATGAGATTTGATTTGTTTTTCTCAATCATCCATCTGAATAATGAAGCATGTGCTAACTCGTCATCAGAAGATATAATTCTAGTTATCATCAAATCTCTATTTAATGACTGTAATGAGATGATTGAACAAAAGCAAATTATACGTATTTTACCTGTTCATTGCTCATTGGAGAATTACTGCTGATGCAATTCTCTAACTCAGTCAGAACATCGGTGAAAACCCTGAACACAAACGTTTAAAAATAGAAAGTATTCACATGAGGAATTACTTGTAAGCTTTCATCCTCTTCTCAAGAACTAAGTTCATCTCAACATCATCGGTGCAACTGCCTTTGTTGAAAGCTACAAGCGCCAATTGCCTTGGGTCTTCTTTCTTGGCACGGAGTAAACAAAGATCAACCAGTTGCTCGTAACCATTCACTGAAAATGAGTCATAAAACGTATGAACGTAAGAAGCCAGCATACATGGAATCAAAGTTTGACTGATAGATGGCAAGTCTACTTTGAGTATTGAGGACGACAGCATTTGACAGGCATTTTCAATCAGTTGACGACGCTGAGGACCAGGAAGTATGCTTGTAGCGGCTCCTAACTGCTCCATAGCATTGGTGACACATGCGTCATCCTACAAAAAAAATGAATGACGGGTTAGCTTCAGTGTATTACCGCCGAATAGAGAGTGGGACAGTCTTTTCTCAAACGATCAGATAACTCCCGAGTTCCGGCTTCATCTCCGAGGAAGTACCTTGAAAGCGATAAACAATTCGAAATAAAAAAGAAAAACATACTTAATCAAAGCTCTGATTAAATCTGCATTCAAATGATCAGATTCATTAGCTAATTGATAAAAACGTCTGTTCGCCAGAAGTTGTAGGGTTTCTGTATTCATGCCAGCTGAAACAGCATGCAAATCAAAACTGTTCGCTATGGACCAGAGTGATAATGTTTCCTGTGAAAGTGATAATGAAACTTTGAAAAACAACAAAACATACAGCAGAAAGAGTGACCAACTTCCTCAGAACCAATAGAGATTGTCTTTCAGCGTTGGAATTATCATCTAGAACAGTCAAAACGTAAAAATAGATTTAAAATCCTAGTCACTTCTAATTCTCCCAACAGCAGTGTTTCTAAAACCGGCTTCGGTAGCAGGTAGTAAACGATACTTTTCCATGACGTCACAGAGTTTACGCAACTCATTAGACAGCCAATCTAATTCATCCTTAGAGAGTAGAGTGACGAGCTGAAAAGTTCGAGATATAAAGCATTAACCCTAAGAACATACCGATTTGTTTGTTATTTTACAAACTGAATAGGTCCATATTGAAGAGACTAAACGTGAGAAATATAAGTACAGAGCATCGTGCCTATGAGTTGCGTTCAAAGCATGTGGAACACCTCCTACCATAGACTGATTGCCTTCAAAGATGATATGAATACGAATTAAAGCAAAACAAAATACCTGTTGGTGATTTACAAGCCGGTGTAGAGAAGAAATTGGGAGAAGCAATGCTGTGCTCGGGGGTTGAAGCGAAAAGAGGAGCTGAAGAGGCAGATTTCAGAGTGAAAAAAAGTTAATTGAAAAAACTCACATCTCATTCGATTAGCCCAGTCAGCAATACTATCTTCGGCTGGATTCCAGGAGGGGTTGTGTGTAACATCTCCTTGAGCAGTTGGAAGATCTTTCAACGTGTAGAAAAGAGCAGCAGCCTAAAGTAATCAATAGAGCGGGAAAAAATAATAAGAAACTGAAAACCTTATCCTTAACACGTTCATCCTTAGGA
Source organism: Auanema sp. JU1783 (assembly GCA_943334845.2). Classification (NCBI taxonomy): domain Eukaryota; kingdom Metazoa; phylum Nematoda; class Chromadorea; order Rhabditida; family Rhabditidae; genus Auanema; species Auanema sp. JU1783. The sequence continues at coordinate 784,360 of CALQYR020007479.1, read as the reverse complement.
ACATCACTGCACAATAAACGGAGTGCCAGAAATAGAAGCTCTGTCTGGCCAAATTCTCTCAAAAGATCAGCAGTAGCACGTCCGTCTGGACCTCCATCTTCCAAAGCATGCCAAAGAGCATCGGTTGGAGTGAACTGCTCAAACTCGTGAATACCCTACATCATAATGATTAAAGGTAATGGTTGATGACTCAAACCTCATTTGAACAAACTAATAAACGGGAATGTCCGATAATAACTTGTCTTAAGAAGTTATGGGCAAGAGCTCGAGGTACGAACAACTTATCAGTTCGTGCATATGGTAACAACTGAATTCAAAGATATGGTTACGTTACACTATCTCAAATACCTCTTTGTACAAGGGAGCTATTGCCCAAACATTTCCATCTACAATCAACTCGCTCTGAAAACAAAGTGATATAAACAACAATTTTATAAGTTTTTCGAAATGCAACCAGCACTCGAGAAAAATAAATAAAAGTGACGCTGAATAGAATACACGTAACGTGAAAATTAGGAAGAATAACATGCAAATTTACCTTGGCTTCTCTTAAAAACTTGGAATGAGGGAAGTATAGATCAGACATAGACCAAACGATTTTCCTGTTGACAGTAGCCATAACACATAGTGCTGAATAATACATTTTTATGATTAAAAGAACTTGAAACTCACAATGATCAGCATAAGCTACAGAAACTCCTTGCATGCCCTGTCCATATACAGAGGAAGGCACGACACCAGGAGCGAAACGGATATGAGCAACACGTAATTTCTGCACTCGAGCTTCCTCTTGTGTCAAATTCTGAGTAACAAATGAAACCGTTCAAAAGAAACTAGAAACCTTATGATACACTCCTTGATCATTTCTTCCATAGAATCCTACTTTTCGCTCCAAAACAGAGAAATAAATACGAACTCCTTTCGAGGTTACAGCAACCTAAGAAAACAATTAGAAAAGAGACTTAGAGATACTTACCAAGTTCAACTGATTAGACTGATAAGACTCCAAAGCAGAAATGGAAACAATGCTCGAAAAATTATTTTCTTCATGTCCGTATTGTGTTAACAAATTGGCTTGCGCCTTAAAAGAGCTGTTCACTTAGTTTTATGAGTAAAACAAACAGAGATTTGTCCAGACAATAAAGCACAGGCTCTCGTGCATTGCTGACCATCAAAACCAAGATCAAAAACTTGAATGGAGCCATTACGACCTAAGCAATATAAAATATGTCTGGAATTGTCAACAGAGAGCTGTTCAATATCTTCTGAAACTAGAAAATAAAAAAAGAGATGAGATCAGAATCACTAGCCTGCGGAGGTGCCGAAGAAAGGAATGAGAGTGGATAGAATGCTTGCAGATTGGTTCACGATTCTGCATCTCTTGCCATCTCGGAACCATCCTTTCTGATTCTACACAAACATATAGGCATAACAGAAACAAACTGGGACTTACTTCGTAAACAAATTCATAGAGCTTGTCGTCTGCTGAGAAAAACACTCGGCCACTTTCTGTACTTATGATATCGTTGACAGTGTTGTGTTCCAAGGCAACCTAGAGTTGGTCTTAGAAAAGAAGAATGATAGAACAAACTTTGAAGTAATGCGTTGGATCAATAGAAACATCAGATTGGACAATCATAGGATAAAGAGTCAAGTCGGCAATCGTACCAACAATCAAACCGTAATTAACAGGAGCCTGAGCCAAACGACTATACTATCTTTCCGACTTATGGACTTACCGAAAAAATTCCTGGTTTTACTTTAACTAATGCTATTTTCAACACTGTATTCTGAACAGCATCGAAGTAAGCGAGATCATCACTACAACTTTGATATTGACAAAAAAACACAGATAACAACTCACTTAGTTTCATAATTCCACATGAATATGTCATGATCTACGATAACCCATGCTCGTGAAATCTCTGTGAACAATCCCATACTGAACTGACTTCTCATATCTGCAAGCTCGTACAACAGAGTGAAGAAATGAAAGCATCCGACTCACTTTTAATTTGAAGTTTCAACTCTTCAGGAATGGGCAACTTCCTTTTCAAAAGGAACTCTGGCTGTCCACCTTCTTTATAAATATTTCCTCCTAGACCAGAAACTGCTGTTGTTCCTCAAAAAAAACCATGTTAATCAAGAAGTCGGAGGTGAAACTGACCATTTTGTGTTAAGCGATTGTAAATATCTCCAGTTTCTATGTCATTCTCGATCTGCTCCATCACTCGCTGGGCTGCATTATCCGAAGATTCGCCAACCACACTTTCAGCCATCCCTTATAAAGCTCTATATTAACCACGATTTCATGAAATAATTAAGCTAAAATTCATATTATCGATAGAAAACAGGGGAAGATGGTTTGAAAATTGCGCGCGATTTTTTTGACTATAATTGTGTAATTCAGCGTGTGTGTTCCTTTGATGCAAACGGTAAACTACGGAAAAGCTTTCATAACTTTTCATATTCAGATTAAAAAAGAATTTAATAATTGAAGTTCCTATCTTGTAGATAATTGAAAAGAAGCAACACGACAGCTCAAACTCCAGTTGCTCGTGTTAATTTAGAGAAATGGGAGTTGATGTAAGTCAAATATAGTGTTCGTGTCAAGCAATTTATTGTTCAGAATAATATATTTTCAAATGTGCTCACAAGTAGAAATGATCTTCTTGGGGAAAATCTGAAAGCAGGTGCCGACGCCAACTTGCATGATGACGGAGGCCGAACTGCTCTTCATTACGCTAGTTTTTTGGGGAATATTGAATCAATTGAATTGCTTATAAGTATGAAAACAACACAATAAGAAGTTTGACAATCATATATTCAAGAAAATGGAGCTAAGTGTGATGCCAGAGATAGAGATGGCTCTACTCCACTCCATAAAGCAGCAGCTATGGATAAAATCAAAGCAGTTAACAGACTATTATCAGCAGGTTATACAACGAATGAACATTATGAACAATCTCTCTAATTAAGGCTGTAAAGTCAATCCTAAATGTAAAATTTCGCAAACTCCGCTTCATGCATGTGCTATTCATTTCTCATACGACAGTGCAAGGGCTTTATTAGCGAAATACAGTAACATGATAGGTCAGTATGATCTCTTCCAGCACCTTCTAATGTCTTGAAACACACAGATAAACAGGATATAAACGGGTGTACTGCTTTACATCATGCAGCATATTATGGTCATTGTCAATTAGTAGATTTGTTCTTACAAAACGGTGCCGATGTTACCATAGGGTAATATCTCTTGTCTAAGGTTTTTTATCTCTAGCTTTAGAGACAAGAAGGGAAGAACAGCTGCACATTGGGCGGCAATTGGAGCCAAGACACAAGTCTTCAATTTACTTCTGAAAGCTGGAATTGATATCAACGTGGACACATATGATAAACAAACTCCATTACATTATGCTGCGATGTCATCCTCCATGGAAATGGTTGGGGTCATTAGTGCTCATGTAGATACTCTTATCAACGCCGTGGATAACAAAGGATATACTGCTGTTCATTACGCAGCAGCTGATGGTGGTTTAGACATGATCAAGGAGTAAGTTCCTATCATTTATCTCTTATAATTTTGTTTTTCTAAAGACTTGTTGCTGCCGGCGCTAAGTTGGACATCCCAGCTGATGACGGCACTACGCCGCTTCATGTCGCTGTGAAATATGCTGATAGAAGTATAACTAACTATATCATCACCGTGAGTATTTCTTCAGAGTTCATAACTATCATGGAGTTCTAGAATTTGTCCGTCAAACGCATCAATGATATCACCAAGAATGGAGCAACTGCCCTCCATCTAGCATGTTTGTCTGAGGATTATAAAAAAGCAATGAAGCTATTATCAGGTTTGTGTAAATTTCATCCCAGCATTTTTTTTGTTCTGAAGTTGGCGCTCGTGTGGATGCGAAGTGTTGGGATGGAAGTACTCCTTTACATTATGCTTGTTTGAATAACCAATATATATTAATTAATGCTTTTCTACAAGCAGGCTGTGATATTAATGCGTAAGAATCCACTTAATCTCACTTAATCATTTCCTTTTATAGAAAAATGACCAATGGAATCACTCCTTTGCACGTTGCGGCTATGCATTGCTCAGTGGAAGCTATTGATTTACTTATCAATTTGGGAGCTAAGATTGACATGAAGGATGAAAACGGGATAACACCTTTGATGCTGGCATCCAAAGATCCTGAGAGTACTGCTGCAGCACGTATTTTATTGGATAACGGCGCTGAAGTTAATACTCGAAGTAGAAAAGGGTGGACAGCTCTGCACTTTGCTATTCTCAATTCTAGTAGAGAGATGGTTCGTGTTCTGATCTCTAATCTTCAAGTCCAATCAATTTTATTTAGATAGGTTGTTTACTCGAAGGAGGAGCAGATATAGCAGCTGGTGAAAATAAAAACAGGACTCCACTTCATTTTGCTGTTCTTGGACAACGTGATGACTCTAATGTCGTTATAGCTAAGGTTTTTTATAATTTAATTTTTCATATTTGGCTCTAAATGATCCTCTTTTAGGCTTTATGCGAGTTCAAACCAGATCTTTACATGACGTTCGATTCAAGTAGGCTTCTGCCTGTTCACTATGCCGCTGCTTTTGGAAACTCAGACTGTTGCATACTCGTAAGTAACATGTGTTCGAAACACTCTCTAATAACATTTTCAGTTCTTGGAGAGAATGTTCAATGAACACAAAGCAACGTTCTACCATTCAGGGTTAACACCACTTCATTTCGCTTGTATGCACAATAAACCCGATGTTGTTGACGTTTTATTGACCTGGGAGGTTCGCATTTCTTTTTTTTTTTCGGAGTTTAGTAGACCAAATCCTCTTTGCAGAGAAATAAAATCACCCAACAATCTCTTGCTCAACATGCTGATGCAACTCATAAGATTCCGCTTCATTATGCTATGCAAGCTGGTGAGAAAATTTCTTTCATGAGAAAAATACTGTACTGTTAAGGTCATCTTGAATGTGTCAAACTCCTTCTTCAAGTCAACCCAAAATCTCAATTGAACTGGTACGACAGTAATGGAGCAACTCCACTTCATTTGGCTGCAGAAGCAGATCAAACGAACTGTATCGATTACTGCTTGAGCTTACCTCCAGAATATTTAATGGTTAACATTCTGGACAATTCAAAAAGGTTCTTCATTGTATTACATGACAAACATCAATCATACAACTGAATTTAGAACTTCTGGTATGATCGCCCTTACCTCATGCAAAAAACCATCGTATCAACTTATACAATTGTCTAACAAACATCTTGTTGATAAACATGGCAGAGGGTATCTTCATAGAGCTGCTGCTAGCAAAAGTTCGGAATGTTTCGAATTACTTCTTGGCTCTTGCGACTTGAACGCCAGGTTCTTAGAGTTTACATCTTCTTTTTCATAGTTCATTTACAGAGATAAGCAGTTGGTTACTCCTCTTCATATAGCTGCTGCGTTAGGAAATAATGATTTCGTTCTTCAACTCATAAACGCTGGAGCGAATGTTGATGTATTTGATTACAGAGGATTATCTCCTGCGGATTGGGCTTCCTGTCATGGCCAAGTATACATTGAAACAAAATTTCAAATTCAGTGGTTATGATTAAGGTAAAAGTGCTGAAGCATTTAATGGATCCATCTAAATGGACGAATGGTCAACTGCAAGCAAATGTCAACAAAAGTTTGTTTAAGATCAGTTGAAATTTAACATTTGACTTTTAGGTCCTTTATCGGATAAAGCATTGATTTTGGCAGCTAAAGAAGGACATTATGAAACAGTTTCTTATCTTCACGATGGGAACTACTGTTCATTAGGAGCGACAGATCATACCGGGAGAACCGCCTTACATTGGGCAGCACAGAACGGACACTACGAAGTGGTGGAATACTTGGTCGAGAAAAATGCTGATTTGGATTGCTTGGATAAAGATAAGAACACTCCATTAATGCTCTCAGTGAATAAGAACCAATATTCTACAGTCACAGGTAAACGAAATTGTATAAAATGACGAAGTTGTTCTTTCTAGATCTACTTATCAATAAAGGATGTGATCCTATGATCCAAGATGTAAATGGGAACACAGCATTACATCTCGCGACTTTAAACAAAAATGAGGAGGCAAGTAGGGTAAGAATAAACGACATTAAATCCATTATAAATGAAATATTTAGATAATATTTGACAGTCTATTGAGTCTCTCGGATAAGGAAGTGTTAGCAACTAAGAACAATAACGGAGAGACGTATCAAGACTCACCTGTTTCATTTCATGTCATTTGTTTTTAGCTTTGTTCACTGTGTCGCACAATCAGGTCTTTCTGATTTCCTGAGTTATATTCTGCCACACTGTGTTTCTTCAGTTTTCATGAGAGTAAGTTGTAGCTGAAGGCAAAACAATGCCATTGATTCTTTCAAGGATAAACGCGGACGTTTACCGATTTGTTGCGGCATTGATGATGAGAACATCACGGATTGTATAATGCTGTTATACTACTTCAGTCTCCCTGAAGATGAATCGAAGCAAAATCTCTCACGTAAGTATGTTTTCAACGATTCCAACACAAAAGGCACTTTCAGACCTTTCAGCACGAAAATCCTCACAATCAATGGGGGAAGGAGATGATACTTTTTAGTTGATATGCTTGAAATCTTCCAACAACTTAGCGTTATTTTCATTTTATCTCAGAAACTTCACTTTTCGATATCATTTTGTTTTCTGGTTGTGAATTGTCTTTGTGACTTATCCTCTAGTCTTTCATTCCTTAAAAGCCGTGAGCTCCTTGCGTGTTATTAGAGTCGGGTTCACATCAATCTTCTTGAATACATATATTGTACACCAACTATTGCTCATTCCTTTATCGTGTTCATCATCGTCAGTGGAATCTTTTATTTTTTTTTCTACAGATTTTGTTTTATAAAAACTAGTTTAAAAGTTGTTTTCTGGTTCTCATTATGGACGTACATGCTCGTTCTAATATTGATTGATTGCTCTGTATGAAACTTCTATTCTATTAGGTTTTCAGAAGGAAAGCGAATGCTTAACCTTCTTCCGGTTACTATTTGGATAGAAGCTGTTACAGGAGAACGGTGGCAAGAGAGAATTCGTCTCTTTCAAACCGTTGCTGAGCTCAAAAGCTGTATTTGGAAACGGAAACGAATTCCGCCTTCTAGACAAGCTCTGGTGAACTTTTGTTGTTGTTTTTTTGAAAATTTATTATTTTTAGGTTCATTGCGGAAGGGCGCTCGCCGACACAATAGAGCTGGACGTAGTCGGTATTCGAGAGAATAGTATTTTAAAGCTCGTAGTCATGACGAGATCTGGACCGAATGGTAAAGAAGATATGATTCCTTTAAGTGATGACCCAAGTGATAGAGAGTACACTAGAAGAAAATATTTCGGGTTATTGATATTTAGAAGCATTTTTTAAAATCCAGATTCTTCCAGAGGAATCAGCGCTCCTGAAGATACTTCAGCAAAAGAGAGTAGTGCTGGTGAAACTGAAAGAGAGGGAGATGACGAAGTCGGACGACGACTTGTTCGAGTGGCAGAAACTAATTCAACTGGCAGACATCCTCGAAGGCTCAGAACTAACAGCAGAGGGCAAAACAATGTTAATAAAGCTGATGATTCAGATGGAGATGGTAAACGGCAGTAGAATTAACAAACTTAATGACTGTTTAAGAGTCTTCCGTACATGGTAGTGAAATGACGGGATTCAGTGACAAAGGAGTTTTGGAAAAAGATAATAGCAAAGAAGAATCGGATAAAGTAAGATCTTCTATCAGATGTGATGAATTATTTATGGTCGATAGGATGACAATTTGGACGAGCCCTCTATGTCTGAAAATGGTATATCGGAAGAAGGATCAGAAGTCTCTTCTGGAATTATTGTATGTGATCTCACTAATGAATTCAGAAAATTAAAGGTATGAAAAGGGGTTCGCAAATTATTAACAGATTTTTAGGTTCGCCGACATCGGCATCCGCCCGTGGTCAATTCTAATAAACAGAGAAATAGGAGTAGAACTCGAGAAACACATGATGTGTCTTCGTCAGAAGATAATGATGCTAGCGTAGAAATGCCCCCAGTTTCGAGCGTACAGGTTCATTCTACAACATCACAATTTTCTCATATGATTATCTAAGCTTCCTGCTCGACGTAACTTTTCGAAGCCTGTTCGCGGAATCAATATGAGAGGAACAACATCACGGTGCAGCATATGTGCATTTCGATTAAGTAATGGATTCTATTGTCGGTATGTGTACATCTTGAGAAATAGAAGAAAATACAATTAAGATGTGGGAAAACCCTATGTTCTCGACATAAATCAGCTCAATCCCACACTTGTTCAAAAACCAGAGTGAAACTACAACAAGTGAGTGACTGAAGGAAAGATTATCTAGTCATGGAAAAATGTAAACATCAAGCATTTGAATGAAACGGTGTAACTGTAAGTTTATGTATTATCCAGTTCTCCAAGCTCTTTCCTCAATCTCACTCGAGTGTAGCAATTGTATATATATGCCTAGAACTACTTCCACCTCAACCTAGCGCCTTACTTCATATCCTTATCTAATTACATTCGAAAACAGAATACGCACAATACTTTATGTTATTATTGGAAGAATATTAATAAAGACGTACCTGCGTTTACCAAGCGACTTTTGTTCTCAAATAACAGCGGAACAGCAGATTCTTGTGAAATACATAACGCGAATGCTGAATTCACTTACTTAACTTCAGCATGAACTGAGACGCCCGCATGACATGAACCAGTTAAATCAAAAAGTATTTATTAAGACATCGAAACGAATTTTACTAAATCATTTAAAGAACGGCTATTGAAAGAAAGTTTTTCCGCTTCCTTCCTCATGTTCGCGAAATCATAAGTTGCTAAAGGGGATGGCTGAAACAAATCACAGATCTGAAAATAGATAATAGTGTAGCCAAAGAAAGGAGGAAGAGGAAGATCATACCAATGACCACTTTTTCTTTTTCTCCCGTTTTTCCATATTAGCATACACGTATTTAATTATAATAGCTGAAAATGACTGTGTACCGAAGATATATTTTGAGAATGCTACCTTTAGCCGATAAACTCGGAAAGTCCACTTCTTCTATTCTATGAATTTTACCCAGCTCGTTACCACAGGCGGAACCTTTACAATAAATATTTGCGATACCCGCATATCTGTTTTCGTTTATCACATCCTCTGGTATTTCTGATCTCTTGATCTTAACACAATTACCTGATAACACAGCCAGCTTACTTATACTTACATTAGGTAAAATTGCAGGATTGATGACAACGTACAAATTCTCTCTGTAAACTTTAACATCCACGCTCTTGCATAGTTCTTTATCACACTTGCTGTAAAGACTCTTAATCATAAACAAGTGAGGCAGCCGAACAACCTGCAGCACAACGTATATATCTCAGATGGATTTCTTTTTTGCCGTTGAGCCTTCAGAGCTCTTCTCCTTCTGATACTATCGATTTCATCCTCTACTGCGATGGCCACCTACAGAAACTCTAATAAGATGAAAAGGTGAGAAAAGAACAACCTTTCTTTCTAGAATATGTGGTTGTAGATATTCTAGAGCTTCAGACATCAATTGCTCCTTCATGCAGTTCGATTCCTCCCTACTTTGTTGAAGTGGGCAAGTAGTTATGAAAACACATTCCGCATCAGCAGCTCTTCCACGTCCTGTAAAGTTAAAGTTAATCTTCTGTATCTCTAAAGATAAAGAATCAACCTCTCCGTTGGACATGAGCAATCTCATTGGTGACATAATTATACTTTATGACAAGATTGCATTTCAGTATATCCAATCCTTCTTCGGCAGTTGACGTCGCAACGAGGACTTTCGAAGTTCCGTTAGTGAACCTCAAAAAAATCTTGTGAAAGGACCATGTTGAAATCTCTCACTTCTCTATTATCTCTGATTGCTCACTTTTGTTAATCTTCTCACTTGTACCCTGTCGGTTGGTACCTTGAATAACGCATCAAGATATTCTAAGCAAAAGAAACTACCAATCAAAGCAGATGAAACAATTCCATTATTTTTGAGCTCAGCTCGATTGTTTAGTATATTAGCTAGGAACATGGTTCCTGCTCGTGTTTTCACAAAGATAATAGCGCGGAAATCGGCAGATTGCTTACTTTTCGATTCTAAGAGCCTATACACAAGACTGAAGTGATTACGGTATGTTATCAAACTAACTGTACAACCCTATCAATCATTTGGCTGGAACTAGTACTGCTCGACTTCAGATTCAACGAAGTAACTAGAATGAAGTTTTTAATTCGATGAGAAGTTGTTACAAACTTTTCCATAAAGTTTCCAATTCTGGAGATAATAGCAATTCTTCCATATCGCTCTCCAAAGCTTCCAAAGCAATCGACGAACTAAAGTTCCTATGAATATCCATAGCCCGGCAACAACTCTATGAACCATGTTAATTTACAGATTGAAATGGTAAACACCTGTAGAACTTCGAAATATAGAGTAATCAGTTTCTTGACTGAGCCGGGTATAGAACTTTCAGGGATATTCAAACCAAGATGACAACTGATAAAATTCTCATACACTTCTGAAGTTGGACAGGGAACTTCACGTATTCTGAAAGGTTGAGAATCGGTCAATCGTGCTACGCACAAAGAATTTCTATCGATATCATTCTCTTCTGAAAAATAAAATGATTTGAGTTTTTGAAACATTCTCACCGAGCAGCTTTCTACTTTTAGCCTCAACAAGGATCATGAAGTTTTTGATAATCGTGAGGAATTGTTGACGAGTATGACAAGAGTCTTCCATCTTATGAATGCCTGGAGTGATATTAACGATAACAAAGAAAGTCTTGAACGAACGGTCGGTAGCTTGTGTTACGAAATCTTTCATTTCGCTTTTGTTTTGTTTTACTTGACTGATAATCCGACAGTCTAACTTTGCACAGGTTGTTACTATATGATCAACCGCTTCCTCTAAGTTCTTGGATTTAGCTCCAACACCTAACGAAGCAGTTAAGCCAACAATCTATTCGAATAAACTTTGATATTTCATGTCATTCACGCATACCTGGGGCAAATTATTATGACGGCCAGTAAACTTCATAGAATGATACCGTTGCATTAGCTCTGTAACTTTCATTTTCAAATTGAAACGTTTAAATAAAAAACCTGCGTAGGGGGAGAGCTTTTTGGTGTTATGACATTCGTCAAAAATGATCAAAGAGAATTTAGAGAGGGAAAACGGTTCACGGCCTTCGTTCAAACCGTTCTCAGCGTCCCATAGCAAATTTCTAAAGCATGATTTCAGTTAAGATGATCATGACACAGTTACACTATGATTTGAGGAGTGCAGACCAGTACATCTTTTGTTTCTAACAGTATATGAACAGGATCGTTCTGGATACCAGATGTATATCCAACCTATGATACTGTTATCAGCTTGATCATGAAATCTCACTTGGAATTTATGCTCCAGAAACCGGTTGATGACTGAAGTTTGTTGTACTAGGATTGGAGTGGAATTGACAAGGAACAACACCTAGAAGAAGAAAAGGAATTCAATCAGTTTAGAGCGTTGATAACCTTATAATAGCTCTTTCCATATCGTTTGAGGATATGTTCTTTAACAATATGGGCTGCTATAATAGTTTTTCCGGAGCCGGTCGGAGCGGAAACTACACAGTTCTTTCCGCTTACGGCGTCTCTGGCGAGTTCTTTCTGATAGCTCCTCAGCACAATTGGGTTTTCTGAACAATGAACTCCAATTGAACAAACAAAGTATTAATTCATTCGAACCATTGAAAGACCTCTGATCTAATATATCCCACAGACACTTCTTCATTCCTGTCGCGGGTAAGTCTTCCCAAGCTAGGTCGACATCAATGACTCCTCTACAGAAACAAATTACCGAAATTGAAAGGGAAAACTACTCTGTGATGTCGTTCAAACACGCTGATACTGATATCGGATAAAACTTCACGACCGATTGAGGAGCTTCCCTTTCCGCGTCTTGGTACTCTGACAACAAGCCGCCATATATGGAGAATACTTTTAACCATTTACCATAAATGCGTAGAAACCCTGGTTGAATGCTTTCGACAAACTCAGAGCCGGATGAATCGTACAAAGCTTTCAATACATCCATGCAAGCCATTTTACCGAAGAAGGGTATTGTTCTAATCACTATTTTCTTTTTCAATGAAATCTTCTCGACATCTGTAACGATTCTTCGAAGTAAAACTCTGTCATCCTCCCTCGAACCTTTTAGGGACTCAGTCAACTTTGAACATATATGTTCATAACTCTTGTTTATCTTTTTCAAATGGTTAAGCACATATGTAACGTCCAATAGATCCATTATCTTATCTATATGCTGTAATACTAACCTGCAATCATGAGAACAATTAAAGGAACGAAATATGCTGAACAACCCGAACGAACAAGTTCGCACATTCTCAGAAGTTAAGCTGATGCATCTGTGCAGGTTTTCATTGACATCTTTCAGAAAGTTCAACACAGTTTCATACAGAACTTTCAAAAGAGGACTTCCAAACAAGTCACCCCATAACTGAGTAGAAAACAACTGTTTAGTATCCGACAAAGTTCGTAAATTGTTTATATGACCGGCTTGCAATAATGAACAGAATCCTTTTCCCTGAAATGACATTCCAGATGAACATTATCTGATAAACTACAGACCAATGATTCGTTTTCATATATACTTTCTAATAGCTTGGTTATTTCTTCTGAATATAATTGGAGAATGGCTAGCTCTTGGGTTGTATTCAAATACAACATCGTTCCTGCAATGACGGAATAACTAGTATGTATGCGGTATAACAAGAACGACAACGAAAAAACTTTTTGTGTATCATATTATCGGACATATTCTCGAAACATCGAACTTTCGATTATTACACTGATTCAAAATTCACAAAAGCTTATACTGTCTTCCAGTTGTAGTTGCGAAATCTGAGTTAATGCTGATGAGCACCCAGCTCCCATTCGAAATAACACGTGTGTTACTTTCATCATAGCTTCTCGAAGCTACCATATGAATCAACAACGCCATGAAAATATTCCGCGGGCTGTTTCATCTTTCGTATGTGAATTTTATGCGTCACTCAAGCATTGCGGCACTGATGAAGCTTTTCCACCTTTCCCATTTTTCCATATACTTAAGAGTCAAAGCATGGGCAACTGTCGAACACGTGCTGCTATTTCTTCTTCTTCGATTGATACAAATTTTAGAATTAATGCACCCCCTGTCATCCACTTATCAACAAATGGCCAACGATAGCAGTTAAAGCAGTTTACTTTTATCTGTATGCCTTTCAATCAATTACTCTTTTTTTCAAGCATGGCATGTCACATCCAACTTGACATTTTCCAGACAATTGCAATCATCTTCTTCTTCTTCTTCTTCTGAGCATTGTCCAACATGTCTTCTCTAACTAATGAACGTAAGTTCTCATTATAAAACTACAAATTGCTTATAGCAATATGTGTTCACATTTACCATATGTTTTAGACGCTGCTGCTATTCTGAAACCATTTGTTGATAGTTATGTCGAAACTTTCAATTCTGGCAGTTTTGGCAAAATGGAAGATTTTTACGACGCCAACTCTGTAATGGTTGAGAAAGACAAAAGCGTTTTGTTTGGAAAGAAAGGTCTGTTACTATGCAATATCGATATTATGAAATCTCATTATTGAAGATATTGCCAAATCCCTTGAGCAATTGGCTACCGACTGCGGAAAAACTGTTATGAAAGTTGTATTTTGATAATTATCTTAATTAAAACATGATTTTAAGATCTCCAACTCCAAGTATGAAGGTGTAGGAGATTACATCAACATGTTCACCGATTTTGAGTTCCATACTGAAAAGGTAGGGTAGATAAAACATATTTCAATGACCCAACTGGTTTAGGCGGGTGTTCTTAAGGGCTCTTACATCCAAATCTGGAGAAAAGTAAACGACGTCTACGTCATTTATCACGATGAATATCAACTTCTTTGATTGTCTTATATTTAAATAAACATTATCTGTTAGTCAATTAGTGCACAAGCAGAACAACCGGTCATTTCTCCCTGCCATTTGAAAATGAGCTTAATTTTCCCGAGCACTTCCACGTTGCATATGTCGCTTATTGCCTTGACACGTCGGTATTTCTCACTTGGTTCTGCGTCACACTCTTGAAATCGGATATGACGTTCCCAGAGGCCATGAGCACTGACAATGCAAGAATAATCATTTGCAACCAAACAATTTCAGGAAAAATAAACATTTTTCATTTGACCTCTCCCCTTATGAACCTGGAGAACGAACGTCTGTCATCTTGCGAATGTTCATTGACGTGTTTTTATTCAAATTCCTTGAAACTTGGATATGCTGGATGGATGATGAGAAGATAAAGGAGAAGGATGAGGAGGTGGGATAGAGGCTAAGAACATCAGAAAAACTGACGATGTATTACCGTGACTGGCACCGGACAGAGCTCGACATCCAAATCTCATTGACCCCGACTGTGCCGGCACGCACACGTTGTAATATGGCAGAAATGTGCTCGGAGATCTAATGCTATTAGATGGAAAAAGAAGAAATGATGATGATGATAGTAAAGGAGCACAAGATGAGCAACAACAGGAGGTCTGTGGTGGTTCTTTCATCTGGACGTTGCAAGAGAATGTGTGATTCTGTTTTGCACGTCTGTCCAGCAGTATCCAACAACTACGACATAGAGAGGGAGAAAGGAGAGGTCATTCGAAACTCCCTTTATCACGCAGACAAAAGCATCAGATGAGATGAAGCATCTGCTTGTCTTCTTTGTTCGATTGGCTTATGACCAAACAACAACTGTCCTCTATCTAACCTCTGATTTTAAGTAAGAATCACAAGTTTCAATGAAACATTTTGGCAACATTTGAGAGATAGATGAATGTTTCAACAACAACAACAAGTGGTCAACGGTTACTTCACTCTGACTTTTGATTTCTGACATCCAACTGACCTTGTTTTCCAATTTCACAATTTGCTCCCTCGAATCATTCAAACTATCAACCACAAACTATTGGAGACAACTTGAAACATCGACATCGACACCTCAGATTTGGGAAAT
Organism: Auanema sp. JU1783; assembly: GCA_943334845.2. NCBI lineage: Eukaryota > Metazoa > Nematoda > Chromadorea > Rhabditida > Rhabditidae > Auanema > Auanema sp. JU1783. The sequence goes on along the minus strand of CALQYR020007479.1, from coordinate 769,214 downwards.
CTCTTAAAGCTTCATGTTCACTTTTTTATAGTTAGAGACAAACCATTTCATTCCATTTCGATGCAAGCTTTAACTCTCCTCTGACACTTTTCAAGATTGAACAAGTGAAAGTAAAGGACGTTTGGCCTGTCCGTCTCTATTTGAGCTCCCTTTTTTTTGAGTTCCGTGCGGAAGTTCATACAGATGTTTACCTTTTTCTTCGCTCGCATGAAGTTCGAACTGAAGAAAACAAGCATTTGTCACGAGCAAATTTAAGAACGGAAAGATCAAGATCAATAGTGAGCCATTACTCTAATTGTTAAAAAAATGAAAGTCAAATGACCAAAGTGCGCATACCACAGCGACGTTTGAAGTTAAAGTTGCGGCAAGGTATTGAGAAATGTAACTTGTCTTTGTCATAATATTTATATATATATATATATATTTATATTAATATGAAAATAGTTAAAATATGTTAATACTCAACGAGAATGTCCGTAGCTTCTGAACATGTAATCATAGGGGTGTTCTAGGGAGAGAAAATACAATACAACATACTAATTGGAGGAGCTTTTCGTCCTTTCGCGGACTATATGGAGCAAAAGACATAAAAGCCATTCAACTCATGACCAGATTCACATTCAGACTGTTCGAATTGGGAAAATCAGTTGGAAGCATGAGCTATGCAAGGATCTAACAAGATGCTTTAACAGCTACGTTTCCTAATCAATAAATAAAGGAGAAGAAGGCACTGTAAACACAGATAAATAAGGCAAAGAGTGATTATTAACTAAAACATTAATTTAATACCTAAAAGAGTAAAATAGAAACAAAACTGTACAAATAAGGCACGGAAGGTGAATGTGTTGAGGCAGAAATAGGTGGTTGATTGTTGATTTCAAAGTACAATGTATAAGTGCTTTCTATCAACATAGTTTAATATAGAAGAACAGTTTAACGGAAAGGAGAGTATTTTGATAAACTAAAGCTTCAAAATGGAAAAGTTCTCAGATGCTTTCCAAGGATAAGACTTGAAAGCTTTTTTTGACCTTAACTAGTCATTAGAATACACGAATGTGTTTGAATTGAGCACATATGGAATTGTTGAATTTCAACTTGAAGAGAAGGTGTGGGGACTTGGGAGTCATAGCAAAGGACAAAGTGTGTCAATATGGTCATTATTTCCTAAAACGGAATCCAAACTATCAAAAATTGAATCCTAGGGCGGATTATGAAGGGTGCATTGATATTGGGAGAAGAAAGAATTGAGAGCAAAAAAAATGCAAAACTCTCCTAGAACGGAAAAAAACGCTCAATTTTCGTAGATCAATTATACAGAGACCGAAGATAGGGTAATCAGGAGTGATTAAACATATAACGAGAATTTAACAATGATAAATTAAATTTGGCAACATCCGAAACCAGAAATGGCATTTTCTGGGTCCGCGCAACTACACGTCACCACCCGGGTCTCCACTCCGACATGCCTAGTCGGAGCACTTACTCGCAAAACTGTTTAATGAATCATTCAGACGTCAACAGAGTTGATTGGAGCTGATTGAAAATGTTTTTTGTATGGGCGATGTACACATTCTCTGTTGAACATTGGTTTAAGAGATGACCAGCTGTAGTAACGACCTGAAAGATTGGTGATTAATATACGATTCAAGGTTTTGTATCAACTTACGGCTTTCATCATATCCTTGTACTTCTGGAGCTCATCTGATTTCAATCTCAAAGCATTCTCTAACTCCTCTGTTCTGTTCTTATGGACATCACAGTCAGAACATTGGTCGTGCTTCATATCGTCTAAGGTAGCCTTCTTTGGCGATAAAGGTGAAGACGCCATGAATGTTGCAGGCGAGTGTGATGACACAGGAGAAGCTTTCAAGGGACTGAAACGAAAAGTATTAGGTTGTTTTTTCAGATTATTAGTCACCTTGAGGCACAGGACGAATTAGTTGCTGTTTCGCTGTGAACGTTTATCATTTGCTCTTCATCCTCAGTCTTGATAGGATTAACAGGCCCAAACAAGGATGAAGCAAGAAGAGGAGTTGTATTCTGAACACTAGTTTTAAAAGAAGAAAAGTAGCTTAAGTTTTACCTCTAGATCATCTTTGCACGTGGAGTTTGTTTGAAAATGTGATGTGTACATGTGAAGAGTGTAAAATTGTTGATTGGGGAACTGTTTGTTGCACACCATGCACATGTATGGGGAGGGGGTTGGAGCAACAGGTTGAGAGCTTGTTGTAGGCGAATCAGGGAAGTCTACCGACGTTGATGAAGCAGACGAATAATTCACCAAGTTTTGAACTTGTGGTACATTTGATGCAGATAAGAAAAGAGCTGACAGAGCTCGTTGCTGGTTCTGTTGAGCCAAAAGACTCTGAGCCATCTTAGCCATTTGATCAGTGGTGAAGTTCAGAACTGATTGATTAAGAAGTGGGAAAAGAGATTCTTGAGATGGGCTCATTGAGTTTTTGGGTTTAGTAGTTGCTGCAGTAGGAGGGAATCGGAAAGGTGAAGGAGAATATGAGCCAGGTGGCGTTCGGATAGGCGAAGAACGAACAGCAATGGATTTTCCTTTGCATTTCATCATGTGTTCATCAAGAGAATTCTGACGCTGGAAAGAGCGTCCACACTGAGTGCAAGAGAAGCCACGCTCAGCGTGAATTTTCATATGGCGATTGAGATCGAACTGAAAAAAAAAACGATTATGATAACCAAATAGTATTTCAGAAATTACCTTGAAAATGAAGGTTTTCTGGCATAGTTCGCATTGGTGGGGACGACCACCGGAGTGAATCATCAAATGTTGGGTCAAATGCCCTTTCTATAATTAGAATGAAATGTAAACACAATATATGAAAAGCCTACCTGGAAGAATGCTTTGTTACAATGCTTGCAAACATGGTTTCTTTCTCCTGTATGCCACATCCAATGTTTTTTCAGAAGCTGCCGAGTACCAAACTCTTTTCCGCATTGCGTACACTACAAAATAGAATTCAAATATTATGATGAGGCGGGTTTATAGCTCACCTTGTGTGGCTGTTCTCCACTGTGTATCCTCATATGAGTTGATAGCTCTCTCTTTACAGCGAAAACAGTATGACAAATCTCACATTCATACTGTGGCTTATCACGATGTGTGTGAGTATAGTGAACATTCAATTGACTTTGGTCATCGAAGGATTGACGGCAGAATCGACAATGATATCCAGGCTTCAAATCCATCATGCTATCTTCCATATCGACATCTAACATGATTTCATCGTCACCACCGCGAGCAGATTCAGAACTACTTGGGCTATGCTGACCCATTTCTTCCTGAAAAAAATGAAGTTAATTTGAATCTTCTACGACTTTAAATATTAAGCAAACAAAAATTTTTAAGAAGATAACAGCTGAATTGACTATAATTCTTCCAATTTTCAGATGCTGGGCAATCCGGAAGACAGCAAATAAAATAATTTTTTGACCGGCTGTTTCTGTACAACAAAAACTTCTGGCATTAACATAATAAATTAGAAAATGACCAAGACGAGGAAAGAATGATTTTCAGACTATGTTTTGGGCTTTCTAAATCATTTTATGAGCCGAACACTCGCTCTTAAGGTACGGTAGAGCAATAAGACATCATTTACAACTTCTAAAAGTGTTGAAACAGGGCCGATGTCACAATTGGCATGCGGTTTCGAAGAAAAAAAAGAAGAAAAATGACCAAAGTAAGGGAAAGCTGATGGATTTCGGGATGACCGTGTGCCATCGGCTACTTCTATCTGGTCCTTCTTTGCTCTCATTCTTTCTTCTTCCTTTTCTCTCTGTCTCACTCTCTCGCTATCTCTCTATCTCTTCTTCATCCTCCCTCTCTTAGATGCCAGAACTACATGGGGCACAAAAACTTTTTGTGATTGGTGGCGGCTGCTCGGATCTCATCTTTTGCTTTCAATCAAGATCCCATTCCAGGTCTCCGTCTGTTTTACCTCTCTAACTTTCTCTCTCTTTTTTCTCCAACTTTGCTTCCACCCATCTAAAGAGCAATTGAAATGAAAGAAAGACAGCTGTGTGACCGGAAGACCATCGGATACTTTTCACATCCAATATCATCATAAGCTCTTTTTTTGTACAAAGAAAACGCCATCTTTGGTCATTCAGCTGATAAATTCACGAAACAGAAGAGAGGAAGCTCTTACCTCTTCATGCTCTTCGTTGTTGTTTTTATTGTGTCTGAGCAAATGTTTTTCCAGTTCATTTAAGGAAGAAAAGGAGTTAGGGCATTCAGTACAGACATAGCAGCATTCCGAAGCAGATGAAGTCGAAACGGTTGAAGTTGTGCTGTCCACAGCCATGGAGGACATCCTGGAAAAAACAATGAATTGAGAAAGTGTGAAAAGAGAATTTCACAGAAAAATTCAAAGAGAGAAAAAAGAAAATCAAGAGAAAAGAAAAACTTGTACGTCACATCTGTCAAATCACGAATTGCATGAAAAGACAAGTAGTAGGGATAGAGAAAATCATGGTTCAGAGACGGAATTCAGATGAGAATAATGCTAATCGATGAATATTCATTAAATGTTTTTTAAACAAATGGAAAAAAAAGCTGATGAAATCAGTGAAAAATGTGGAGGAAGAAGAAGAGTAACTGAGCAAACAGTAAGAAGAGAACAGGTAAAGCCTACTCCACGGAGCTGTTCGCATAGGAAAGGGCTTGCAGCTTGATGGAGAAGGTTGATAAGCACTTTCACCTCAATGATCAAAATACAGTTAATTATAAAAAAAAATGGTAAGCCGTGTAGAAATGGCAAAGCGAAGTTTAGTTGGAACATATGCTGGAAGCATGTGCACTTTGCGAAGCAATAACTATCGTCTCTTGTTCATTTTTTTGTCTTCCTCTCTCCTTCTCTCATTCTATCTTCTTCCGTCTTAACGCTTTTTGTCTCTTTAAGTCATGGTTCTTCACAAAAATTTCAAATATTTATAAAAATGTGGAAGCGCTTATGGCAATAGAAGCTTTAATAAGGTTAATTGCAAGAGGCAGAAGAAAAGAAAAAAGATTTTTTTTCTTATGTTTCAGAAAAGAACAATTGGTCGGGCAAGTACTGGAGAGCAGAAAAAAAAAGATTGCAAAGTGAAGCTGCATGTTTCAAACGTGAAAATCATTCAATCCATTTATCCTATGAGGTAAGACAGGCATTGCAAGATGAAGCAGAACGAGAAGCTTCATGCCATGCGGTTTGCTCACTTCATCGAAAAGAGAATAATGGAGAGATTTAGAGAAAAGACGAGAGAAAGACGAGAAACTTTTGAAATGAAAAAGTCTGAAAGAAGAGGAAGATCATGCCTACAAATAAACTTTTCTTTCTTCTCTCCCTCTCTCTCTCCCTTTTCACTCTCTTAACCTTTCGCACAAAATCTTTAACTTTCTTTCTCATTTTCTCTAAAATTTCGCTTTCTTTTCTTGTCATTTTCATTTCTTTCAGCTTAACCCCACCCACTAAATCACTAGCAAAGAGATACACACAAACCTCACTCACACTTACTCAAAATGATCATACAAAGAAAGAGAAAAGATAGAAAATGAGGAAGAACATTCACAACAAGCAGAAAAAATAAGATGAACAAAAAAAAGAAAGCTAAAGAAGAAATGAGGAGATAGTTAGCATCATCACCATCTCCTACAAGATATGTAAGTTATACTGACTGTTCATGAGCTTAAGAACTGAACCATGTACGGTAGGTGTGTCGTACGTCTGGTCAGCAGTCGGCATCAGGAGGCGGGACGGACTTACAAGCAGACTGAGCAGGCGGAGGAGGAGTCGTTTGAGAGTTCTGTTAGCCCAACCCCTCCTTGCTTCGGTAGCTTTCTAGGTCAAATCCGCTGGCAGCAGTAATAGTAAAGGAATGGTCAAGAAGCTTAGAGAAATGTGAGAGATGAAGCGACAGCACGCAAATATGAGGCAAAAATGGGTGCTGAGAGATTCGAGAAAATGAGAAAAACGGTGAATGAGAAGGACAAAAGTAAGTAAATGGAGAGCGAAGAGGAAATCGACCGTTCTGTGCGTTTGCACAGCATAAAATGAATTTCGCGCCCCTCACGTGAATCTCACGTAAAATTCGCGTGAGAATTATGCAAATGATACTGCTTCCGCTTACAAATAGACAAACAACTTCATATTCAATTCAAAGTTCAAATCATTAGCATCATCTGAGATTAATATGAAGGTTGTTTACGCGTTGCTTCTGCCTGTTGCTCTCTTAAAATCTTCATCATCTTAATGTGTGTATGTGAGTGTATGTGGAAGAATGTGTGAGAGCAAATGTGGTATGTGACCCCTAAGGGTTAGATAGAGAGGTCGTGTTCTGTTAAACTAAGGATATGCGCAAGATCTTTTACTATTTCCCCTATCTTCTTGCTTAACCTTCCAATAGACAAAGATATATTCTAGAGAGTAAGAAGTTCCATCACGACCCACATTGTTTCTAAGCGGCATAAAAGATGAAAGATTATAACAATCGCAGAGATTTATAAAATTAGAGAAAAAGCTGTAGGTCAGTCATATCAACTAAAAGCACAAATGTTGCAAATGAAAGAAGCTGTAAATAGAGCCTCCGTATTACTGATCTCGTAAACAACTCATACACTTTCCGACCAGGTGCCATACACTAAATTCCCACAATATGCCCTATGGTCATTCTAGCCTGCATCGCTTACTTCATTCTCACTATCAATCTTCCCAATAAAAACATTCAACTGAATGATGTATCAAAGTTCTTGTGTAAGCGTCAGAGATAGTAACTAATTACGCTCAATATTGTTCACGAAATAAAGTTGTCATCATGCGCTTGTAGATGTTGATGACAGCCGAAAGACCCAGTTATCGTGCGCCGTATGCCCGACGGGTTTCAGGGTAGATGCTTATCATACAAAAAATTCTTCTTCTATAGCAATAGAGAAGTTTGAAGTTGTCTATCTTAGTAAACGTGAATGAAAGAGGAAGCTTTTGAGTTTTAATCAATATGCACAGAAGGCATTAGCTCACGGAAAAACGGTTTGTCTTCTTTTGACTGTTCTTTTATCGTTTGTTGAATGTATGAAATAGAGAAGAGAGTTAAAGATAGGGAGACATCCGATAAAGTTGAGAAAACTAAGACGGCCACGTCACGCAAGTGATTCATGCTTCACGGATTACGGTAGCGATTAATGGAGAGCAGGACGTCAAACGAGGGTTGACGGCGATTCTGATGCGTCCAGCAACCGTCTGGCGTCAACAGAATTGTTAGAGACGTAGGTAGATACACAGTTAAGGAGGGAGAGAGAAGAAAAAAACATTAGAAAGGTAGTAGAGAGCAGCGAAACTTCTCGTGATCAAGCGGAAGCTCGAGCTGTAGTCAAAAAAAGGAAAAGTCAAAGGACAGAAAACTTGACGTCCGAAAAAATGGGAGGAGGGACGATTAAAACAACGACAAAATGCGTGGCTCACTAAGCGAATAAGCTGTAAATGAGTTGAAAAGTTTTTATTTTCCTTTTTCTGTTGGGACGAGCAGACGTCATGATCATTACGGAACTTTACAAGGGGGGGTCTAAGAAATGACAAAAATATGACGTATCTGTTGCCTAAAAGAGACTATGATGGTGTGAGAAGAGAGAAAAGTGAGAGGCTGAGAGAAAAATGGATGGATCAAAGTGAATATGAGGGTCAAATCTGCTCCAATGGTCATTATGAAGTTCTGAGAGAGAAAGTCTGCTTGTGGAGGAAAAAAGAAAGTTTTTCTTCTTCTGTCCACTTGCATAAGTTTTTCATCTGTTATGATGGGCACTTTTGCCGTTCGCAGAGAATCTGTTGCCAATATCACCAGATGACATTCAATCTGTATGTATGTTAAATGACATAAACTCATCACTTTATATAAACAGAAGATGTGATAGCCATGATTTTCTTTTGGAGAAGGACCAATTCGCTTCGATTGAGCAACAAAAAAGAGGAATCAAATCGGAAGTATTTTCAGCTACATCGTTATATATCGAGAAGCTTACACTGGATAACACTCATACATAGCAAACATGAGCCATGATGGCACAAGAAGCCGGTGAAGAACATCTTAAAGACGTCAAAGAAATACTATGAAAAGCCTCTTTCTTTATGTATACCATGTAAAGGTTGTAACTCAATGCGACCATGGCCCATCTCATTACCTTGGCTTCTGTACGTGTTGGCATCATTTCATCTTTATCTCTATTCTCTCTCATCATTCATGTAGTAGAAAACGATATCTATGTAACTTTTACTTGTTAACCACTCAATAGAGATTCTTTAGAAGAGATAGAAAGGGTCAAGCTTCTTCTTCGGAGCATCGTGTGTCTTTCTTTTTCACTTATTATAACCTGACACACACAAATCAACGAAATACACACAAATACATACAGAAAACTGGCCGATCGGCAGTTTGCCCAAATATGTACTCACTTCATGCCATCATACTCTCATTATTCTTTCATCTTCTATTCTCTTTATCCTCTCAATGATTTCTTTTCCTCTCTTCTTCTCTTAGTCTCATTCTCTTTCTTTCCTAACATCTCTACTCTTATACCTTCATCTTACCTCAATTCCCTTCTATACCTGGTAAGGTATATATGGACAAGAAGCTGCAACAACAGAATCGAACAAACAAATGATTGGACAGCTCGGCTGATGGTCCCGACGGCTGTCTTCCTGTTATGCGTGTACGGTATAGTATTTTGTTAATTTCAATTTATAAACGAGCCGCTTAACCACCCCAGAGATATTTTAAAATCAAAAAGAATGGCTTTAACTCTTCCGATTTTATTGTTTTTTTTTCTTTTTCTCCACTCACACTTTGCATCTCTCTCATTCACTTCAATTCACCAAATTGTATTGAAGACAGATGCTCGAAACATGATGAACTAACTTTCAAATTTTCATTTTTTTTGCTTCAAGAATTGGTCATTTGAAATTCTCCAACTGAAATTGGTTCACAAAACACATGCGTTACACTTTGAACTTAGCGAAAACGATATACTTGTGGTGGTCCCCCCCTCATCACCCATAAAACACAAAAAATACAGTATACTTAACGGATGAATCCCTTTTAAGAGATATATTGTTGGAGAGACTGAGTGTGATGGAAGATGAAGATGATGAGAGGAAAAAAAAGACTGCAAATGATGAGGGTAAGAAGAAGAAGAAAAAAGAAAAAATGAAATGGAGAGGAAATGAAGAGCCGTCGAGCAATTCTGGTGAAATGATGGAAAGCATGCTCACGTCTTATTTCCTTGGTACTTTCTTTTTTTTTCTTGTTGTATAACTTCTCTAATAATCTCATTGTTGCTCATTATATTTTGTTGAGCCGAAATGTCTTTGTCATTTGTACGGTACAGAGCTAGAGATAGCAAAAGATAATAGAAAGAAATAAGAGAAAAAATAGATAATAAACGTCTACTGATATATGAGGAAACTAAAAATTAATAGAGAACTCTGAAAAGAGAAAATGAATTGAGAGATAGAGATGCAAAAACATACATGAACATTCATATATAGCATATGAAATTGAGAGGATGTAAGAAAAAAGGACGAAACGGCGTGAAAAAATGATGATGAAGAAGTTAGAGCTCAATTGAGGGCAAGACGGTGAAAGAACAACACGCTCAAACGTTTTTGTCTCGCATCTCCCTTTTTTACATTATATTTTGAGCTACAAATAGAAAAGCAAAAGTAAATACAAGACACGCAAGAGATTGTCGCTCGGGGGGTGGTAGCTACTGGGCCACCGGGGTGAACTTGACTTAACAAAACACAGACCTATTGAGAGAGAATTTGGAAGAGAAAAGATAAAGAAAAAGAGGTAGCTGAAGAGAGAAAGAGATGAAGAGAGAGTACGAGAGATGCAAGGAAAAAAAAAGAAACTGAGTAATGAGAGAAGTATAAGGAAGAAAAGTTATAATAGGGTAACATGAAGCTCATCTGTTAAAAAGTGAGAGAGAAGGTACGAAGTCGGGGAGACAGCGGGGGGGGAGGGTGGGAGTGGAGTTGATTGAAAGAACAACCGTTCAACACGTCATCAATTGATCTAAATGACTGACATTGGCAAAGTTACAAGTAAACGTAATGTTTATATGAATTAGCATAAAATATGACTTCATGCTAATCATTGGAAGAACAGCCGTGTGTACATGTTGAAACGCAATGGAAAGTCATAGGCAAAGCCAGATGTGAGGACAAGATGTGGACAATTGAAAATTCAAATTCCTCCAAATGCAATGCTGGCTCAATACTAATAATTAATGTAAAGATAAGTAAAATGAAATTGTTGATATATCAAAATGAAATATTAATGCGAAAATATTTTTTTATTCTCAATACTAGCTGAAACTTATGAAAAGTTTGAAGAAAAAAAAGTTGTGTAAAAGATTGTTGAGCGTTTGAGATAAGCATGAATCATTGGGGGGAGGCAGTAAGCTCAAGCCAGATGGCTCTTAACATTTTCTGGAAAAATTTGAGAACAAAAAAGAAATTTTTTTTTCTCTTGTTGTTTTCATTTTCTCAACACAAATAAGAATGAGCGTTACCACTTCGCACTTCGACTATGCATTTGCTGGTTTTCCGAAACATTCCGAAACAAAAATTCTTTTTTTTTTCTTCATTCATTTTGGTGATTTGATAATACGTGAGAGATATCCGACACTCTGAGGACAGGCTTATTCTGGGGGCAAGAGCTGCAAAAGCACAGCAACAGGCTGGTACCCGCTTGCACCCACGTACACGGGACCTATGAATCTTCGGAGAAGATGAAGAAAAAAGAAGAGAGAAGGAAAAGTCAAATGAAACTTATAGGTGGTAGGTTTTGATCATTGAGAGCCAAAGAAGCGGATGAGTACGAAACTTCCAGCTGTTTTTAGATGAAAAGTGAACTGTGCTGAGATGAATTGTTGCCAGATGATGACCTAGTAATATAAGATGATCAAATGCTTCTCCTCAACAGCTTAGAATATCCGATGAAGATGGTTTATCTAATTCAACTCTAAACTAAAATAAGGCAAGAAAAAAGAAAAGTTAATGATGAAGGTGAAGAAAAAGAGCCGGGAGGCATTGGCACTGACCAGCACCACTTCGGTAAAGACATGTAGATGAGAGAAGCAAAAGAAGTTGCTCCAGATGGTTCATAGTGAGAGAAAAAGATCAGAACAGAATAAGATGAGTGAGGGAAGAGTGCAGAGGGGAGAAAATTCTTAATATCATGCTATAACTGAAATTATGAGAATGAAAGAGAGATAGGAGATTTCTTGATCGAACGTAGCACAAGCTGGAGGAGGGACTGAGGTTGGTATGAGGCTTGAATCGTTCAATGGACATTAAAGCTTAACCGCTGATAATAACAGTGCCAGGGAGAAATAGAGAAGAAAAAAAAACGAAATTTAAACAAAGAAAATTTGACCTTTTTTTCGTCTGTTCACTCGTGTTTCCAATCTTTTCAAACAAAAAAAAAGATTTTCGCTGAGAGATGTGGGATCATGCTGAGCAAGAGGTGAGAGATGATTTTCCGGAGAAGATGAAGCTTTTTTCTAATTTTCAGGAGAAAGTCCGGGAAAAAAACGGATAAGTTCACGTGAAAAAAACGATGAAATGAAATAGGAAAAGGTTAAAAGCTCAGATTTAGTCTGAGAAGCCAAGATATTACATGCTTTTCTTAGCTTTTTTTATTGGTTTTAGGATATATGAAGGGATTGTTATGATCAAATATAGAAGCCATGAAGGGATTTGACACTTTTTGATGTGAATTAAGACAGCTTCAATACGGAAATGTCAACAGGTAGAAGCTGTATCAAGCTTAGACTATCACATCTCAGAGCATTTTTCGTTGAACTGTCCAATGGGTGCAGAAAGTGAGAGATAGAGAGAGATTGAGGAGAGAGGGAGAGAGAATGAGAATGAGATGGAAACAGTCAAAAGTTATCTTCGGTACACATAAGATCATCACAATAGTTTGAAGACTAGAAGAATTGTCAGAGATAGTATGTATGTGTGAGAGTAAGACGAGAGCAAGATATGCGAGAGGTTAAGGTGCTTAAACCGTGTCTGAGGGTTTGGCATCTGAGAAACGGAGTTATGGGAAAATCATGATTGAATGAGCTTCATGGGCAATTTATAAATAAAATCAAATATGAAATATAAAAAAAGAAATGAGAGTGAGAGAGAAAGAAAGTTTTAGTTGCATGAACGAATATGTGAATGACAGTGAAATTTCCAGGGGAGGAAGATTAGCGAAAAATGACATCAGATTTGAGATGGATTTTCATGTTTTTCGCATTCTCTCTTTATATATATTTTATTTGAGGAAAGAAGAAGATGGCAAAAGTTTTTTGGCTTTTCAATCTCATGCAAATTTATCTTTTGTGGAGATTCGTTGTATTAAGCTCATGATGAAGCCAAATATAGAAAATACATGATTGAGCTGACGTGTATTCTACGTGTTGAGAGATAGAGATGCCTTTTTTGACTTTCAATTCACATGTGTGAAACTGAATTGAAGATTTTTATTTGAAGAATATGATTTGCAGCTTTTTGCCATATACTCTTCTTCTTCTTCTTCATTCGTTCTTCCTCATCTTCTTCTCTCTCTCTCTCTCTATTTCTCTATCTCTCTCTCTCTTTATTTCGCTATGTGTGTATGTGTGTCCCACTCTTTATCTCTTCAGAGCAAGGGTGGGGGGTGGAATGAGAGGCTGGATGGAGAGAAGGAAAGAGAAAAAGTTAAATCATTGAGTTTAAGATGGTCATCAAACATCTCAACTACTAGAAATGAGAAATAGCATCTGGATAGAATTTTACTTTGGGACAAAGGACGTCATTCCGACGAATGATGAAGTTGATGATCAGACGATGAACAACGTAGACTACGTTCCGATGCTAGATCGTCGGCTTTTCGTTAACTTTGTGTGCACCGAAAAAGCCTAATTGTCGGCTCCGTTTTAGGGTGAGCATTACGACGCAAACAGCTGACAAGTAAAGCGGTTACGGTAACTTCTTTTCGATGGTTTATTCCGACTGAACAACTGCTTGGTCATGAAATTCAGATGAATGACTTGGATAGAAGAATGATTAAAAGAAAATAGAAAAAAACTTTTTTTTTTCATGTAAAACGTGAAAATGGATGGAAAAAGTTGTGTGAAGTTCAGGGAAGATCGAATGGACAGATTGCAAAACGTTTGAAAAGAAGAAGCAGAATGATTTTGAAAGAAAACAGTTGTTCGTAGTAACACGTACGATGTATGGATGAAATGTATGTGAATCATTACATCTTGGAAGCATTTTTGAAATGTCTTTTCAACTTTTTCTCTATCTATCTATCTTATATCGGCTTGGTACTAATTAGGAAGAAGCAATGATATATAGAATGAGAACAGAAAGTAAAGTAAGATTCGAAGAGCAAGGGAGAACATGATGTTCAAGAAAGCATGAACATCTCCAGAATCATGGAAATGTTCTCATGCAGCTCAGAAATGTGATTTTCAGAAATATAAATAAACTACAGGTACAGCTACATCTATAAGTCACACAGGTAGATCGGAAGCTCATCCATAAATGCGCATTTTTCACTTTTTACAAATCGTGTCGTTCATGACACTCCAAAAACTCGAAAGTCTGAAGACGTGAGAATTCAAGTACTTTTCCTCCGTTTAATAACTTTTATGAAGAAGAGTAAGGAAGAATAAACTTCTTTATGTACTTAGAGGGTCAGAGGTGCACGTATGACTTTCCTTTCATTAAAATGTTCCTTTTACTTCTTTTTTTTTTGAAATTATTTGTAAAAGTTTGCGTGTGATGACTGTTATCGCTTCAAAGAATTCTATTGAGAAGGCATTCTCTCTCTCTCTCTCCTCTTCTCATTCTTCTGTTAGTCAGTGTAGGTAGAAAGGCGATGTGTTTCACGTTTCAGTACAAAAAATGAGATAAAATAAACAAAAGAGATGCTACAGTGGTCATCAGTGACCACACGCTGGCTTGTGTGAGCCATTACAAGTTTGCTGATGATCTTCCATGTAACTTGAGACAGTTCAATCGAAATCTCATGAACTTCTGTAAACTTTTGATTGTTCTATTTGTTCATATCAAATTTCGTTAATATTCGAGTAATAAGGAGAAGGTTATCACCATTCAACCTTATAATCTTATTACCCTGTTTACATTTTTATTTTTTAAGCAAAGAATAACAAAGTCAGCAAATCAATATGGAATAGTAAAGACGATCATATGGTCAAGGGATGAACATGAGGGAAATGAAATCAGCGAGCATTTCGTGAAAGGATTGAATACAACGTATACAACAGAGATGATCTCAATGCACCATTAGAAATCTTCGCTCATTCCTTCTTATCATTCTAAACTTCTTTTTTCTGCTTTGCTTTTTCCGTGACTCCGTTCAATCAGAGCATAGTCTCCCAATCTCTCTACTCTCTTCTACTGTTCTTCCTACTGTGGCTTTGTAACAGTTTCATAAATCGTTTATTACTATTTGCATAAGAAATCATGAGATCTGTGAGCAAATGTCTTATTCAACATACTTAACCTTTGACTAGAAAGCCGCCATGAGTATCCGGTTATTAAAGGCATATCCATCTACTTGTAACTAGGAGAAAGTATGTTAGACAAACGATTATCATCGGCTTATCCACACTCGTGGAAATCGCTTTGCTTTTCTTCTTTTTCTCTTTTTTTTTGCTCCTTAAGGAAGTAGCTAATCACTACTACAAGGGGTCAACATAATAAGAAGCATCCGATCGCAGTATTATAATGCCTATATGTTGCAATTTGGCATTATACGTCAAACTTTACGTGAAATTTAAATATCCACGTGATTCTCACGTGACTCACAAGTTTTACGTAGACTAGACATCATTATATGAAATGAAGCCTTGACGAACGGTTGGTAACTTATTTCCGCATTTTGCAGGCTTCAACAGGAGGTAACGTCACAACTTTACAGCGTTCTATGAATTACTTGTCAGCCTCTGATAATAGACGTGAGTACTAGACAATCAGACTTTTCATTGCATTTTTTGATATTTGTAATGAAAATGCGGTAGAATAGATGGAAGGGTTGACCTATTAAGACTTAACATTAAGATATAGTAATGATTGACATAGAACAGAAGCTAGTAAAAGGATAAAGAAAGGTATAAGGTAAGAGAGAGAGAGAGAAAAGAAAAAGAACGACATGATGATAGGACAAAATTTACTATTCTCATACATCTCAACCTGTTATTAGTTTATCCGATAAGCAAACTTTGCTAGACGACTGACAACCGTCGGCCGCCGTGACGAGATAACCATTAGCCGGAAGGAGATAAGCTTTTTCTTTTTTTAGTATTGACATGTAGAGCTACTGAATATACATGATCATCATGCTCGAATAACAATGGGGAGAACATGTAAAATCTTTTATTAAATAATATTTATGTCGAAATATTAATCTTCT
>CALQYR020007479.1:735581-748991 GCA_943334845.2 Auanema sp. JU1783 | reverse complement strand
GTTTGGTTACTTTCTTCAAGAAAAATTCCGACAACAGGTGATATTCTTGATATTTATACATATAGTTAATGGAACATTAGCATAAAAGACAGCCAGTCGGAAAGTCTATGCTCGCACTATACTCCATGAAATAGGGATTTGTCGTTTCAAACATCTTGTTTCGAACATAATAGGAGGAATTCGAAAAACATGCTGGTGATGAACAAATTATTTGAAGCTGAAAAATGAGATTATAAAGACTAATTGGGAAAATAAGAAGTCTGATCAGTTAGACATTCTTCCCTCACATCTCCATTAAGATGATGCAGTTTGATGACTTCACGTTGAACATGATCTCAAAGATAACATCAACCTATGCGGCTGTTGCTATAGTGTTTGGATGTATCACTAACTCTGTTCTTATTCTAATGATAGTTAAATGTAAAGAATTACATACTCGATCAGGTAATTTAATAATTTCTTCTTTTTCTCTCTGATTATTTGTTTAAAATCCATTTAAGGGTTTATAATGTTAGTATCTCTGTTTTCTCAAGTGATCTGTCTTTTATCTGAAATTTCACATGTCTATACACTCATGATTAAACAAACTATGCATTCTGATACATGTCTTCTTACCTTATTTCCAATTTATTTTTTCT
The DNA here is from genome assembly GCA_943334845.2 of Auanema sp. JU1783. NCBI lineage: Eukaryota > Metazoa > Nematoda > Chromadorea > Rhabditida > Rhabditidae > Auanema > Auanema sp. JU1783. Next base: position 748,353 of record CALQYR020007479.1, on the reverse strand, counting down.
CCCAATTTCAACTAGCTGTACTTGCAACATTGGTATTCGATGTCATTCTAGCAACACTGAATCCTGTGAGGTACTGTCTTTCGAGTAGTTTAGAGATATATTAATGATAGAGATTACATTAAGATATAAAAGCTTTGATTCAAGAATATATCTAACTGTCGTGCTCACTCCAGCTTTCGTTTATGCAACGATCATGGCTATCTTAACATCTTTCAACCTTGTCAACAAAGTTTTGCCTGAATGCAACGTTATGATAAGTAAGAAGAATCTCTTGTCAGAGTTAGTTCACAACTCTTTCTCTATTTTAAGTGCTGAATGATGAATTTGCAAAGAATGAGATGATCGTATCAACATTTTTGAACATTTTCACATTATGCGAATATATGGTTCTGATGTACATCCTGAACACAAGTCTGTTTATATTCATGTCCATTGTTGATAATCCAGAAATTCAGAGAAATCATCTGTCTCATCATGTCTTAACCAGGTCATTAGAAGCTTGAAAGTTATGGTTTTTGTATTCATTACATGCGTATTTCTGGTTCATTTCTTATCACCAATGTTTTATATTTATTTTGAGGAACCAAAAACCCTTGCTTGTCTTCAATCATCATTGGTTTGTCTTCATTAAGATTCCTTTTTCGAATCTATTTTTATATATTTCTTTAATAGATTGTATTGGTTGTAACTCAATATGCTTTGAATTTCTTCATTTGCACATATCGATCGAAGATATATCGAACTGCTTTCTTTGAATTGTTTTCTCTCAATGGACGTACGTTTTTGTGAACAAAACGTATTTTGAGCACAATCATGTTATTGCAGAAGTTGTGGTGAAACCTATCTCAGTGATGTCGATGACTGTCTATTGATGTCTTCAAATACTACAATCACAGCTGATATGATGTTGTTTGGATTGTAATTAAGTACAGATTTATGGATTAAATAAATTTTTATCTTTTCAAATAGCTTTGATTCAACAAACTTGTACCCGGAATGTGTATGAAGAGTTTTTGAGATGTGAAAGCGTGAAAGAAGATTCTAGCGATAAAAGAATAACTAGAAGAGTACAAAAAAAGGAAGAGATGAGAGAACAAGAGAAAGAGAGAGAGAGAGAAAGAAGAGATATAGGATATATTGCTGATAACGCCGTGAGAACTATTTTGATATTTAACAATAAAATGCCAAATAAGGCATTTTGTGTCTCCATTCAGTTGGATGTCCTCTCATGTTCCATCCAATTAATTGCAATTCAGACTATAATATACAATGTAATGTTTAAAAGTATGCTGAGAATGAAACCGATTCTGTTGTGAAAACGTCTTCTTCGGATAACTCAGGAAGGCTATGCAAGTTGATTTGACCATCACATATCTTGATGGAGCCATCCTTCTGCAAAAATATCATTTGCTTCAGTCCAGTTGCTCTTTTATTATTACCATAGTACATTTCATCGAACATGCTAAACGACGACCTTCTTCAAGTATGGAAACGAACAGTCGAACTCCATTCTTATGAAGGAGAGGATTAGGGGCCTGGAACGAGTTTTCTCTGTTTCACTTTTTCGGAAGAGGATATACTTTTATAAATAAGACACTTGGGTCATAGGGAGATACAGCTAATCGAACAGCTTGAGTCCAGATAGCACCAACGTTACTTTCAACTTCTACCTGTAAGGAAACGTGTTCAAGTGGATAGAGTATTAAGAAATCCTGAATGACCTCCAGCCCTTGTATGTTCTTTCTATGAAGTCCTACACGAAGCCAAACAGTGTCGTCAAACGAGGGAATCGGCTTCGTTCTTTCAGCCAAATCTGAGATCATAGCGGATGTGACCATCTGAAGTTTGGATAAATCATAGATCAAAGAATTTTGGTCAAAGAACTTTTCTAGAGCAAGCGAATATCATATACGGTGCGGACACGACAACTTCCTTTGGATGAACAGACAAATCAACATCGAGGAATCTGCAATACATATAAGCTATAAATAAAAATAAAGAAAAAATACTTACTTTCTTGAACTGAAGGAGTGGGTGTAGGCTATAGGCGATGAAGCTTCTGGACGATACCCAATTAGGAGGTTCGGTTGGCATACCTGAAACAATAAAATTAGAAGCATCTATTTGATGCAAAAGCAATAATTAATTAGTTTTCAAAAAAACATTGTGCAAAAACAAACCTGATGCCTCTCAACAGTGCTGTTGTAACAGTATGATTGACAATACCGTCCATTTTGATCACGAGCTTCCAACTGAACTTCTTGAATCATTCCAGCTCTTGGCTTGGGTAAAGGCAGATAAACCGTTCCCTGGAAAGAATTGGATAAAAGGTATAAGCACGCATAGAGAATTACTGGGATTTCTGGGAAGCTGAAGTCTTCTTCATTGAAAACAGTAATGTTGTTTCCTGTCAGCTTGTTAGTTATAGTCACCTGAGCCGAATGAATACCTGAAAGAGGAAGTTATTTTCCAAATATATTCAACTATAGATGTGGTGCAAACCATTTCCATCTTTATCAATCAAAAATGTTTTTGTCCAAACGTTTTCTAATGGTGACGTCACAGGTTGTTCCGCCCTTAACTTCATGGAACTTCTAACACGTGGAGGAACTGTACATATTCCCTAAAAATATTTTTTTGAATTTTCAGATAGCCGCTATGAAATATACCTGTTGGCAAACGGAATTCAAGCATATTGGTTGTCCGTCGTATCCGGTACAGTTTCCTCCAAGAACTACCTGAATGGAACAAATAAGATTTTTCATCAACTTTTTTCTGTTTACTTTACTACGACATCGCCATCTGGACACATCACACCAATAATACGGTGAATCACAGTTTTCTCTATCTGGACTACAATGTCTGACTTTCTCATACTCGTACCTTAATTGGAAAGTTTCATTTTCTATTTATGTTTCAATTGAATCTTACCATTCATCCGTGTATCGGTTGCTTAAGCCATCTCGATTCTGAATCCTGAATGGTTTCATCTGAACGTCAAACGCATGCAGAGGATTGCAAACATCCTTGAAAGATAGAAATAGCAAATAACAAAGAAAATGATTTGAAAACCTTTGCCCACTGCGTTTCACGTTCAATTCGGTTTTGTTGTTTTTGGCGGAATTGTTCCCATAGATAGTCAACAAATGCATGATGCATATAGAACATTGGATCGTTTGGACTAACCCTTAAACATGAAACCGAAATGAAACATTTTCCAATTCAGAAGCCCACCTGATGACAAACATGAATCCTCCAACCCATACATGGCTGAGACCATGAATACTTTCGAAGGTTTTATCGTGACAGAATGTCAAATCTCTTAATGAAGCATGTTATAGCTAAGCCTACTATTAAGACAAACTTGTAATGTTTCCTTGAAGTTATCCAGTCAACATCTGTAGGTGACATCAAGCGATCTTGTGCTCGACCACCAGTAGATCTTTAAGAATGAGTTCATAACTATCATTCATGACCAAAAGAAAGATTACCTGTAAAGCTTCTTAACTGGAATTTGGCTAAGAGGCATTAAAACATTTGTATCCCAATCCTTGAATGGCCCTGTTTTAACATATCCATTGCCATTTCCAAGAAGTTCATCAGTGAATAGAACACTGTCCGCAGCATCAGGAAGCCCTTAAATAGAAATTTATCTTTATTTTGGGAAGAAATGGAAAGACTGACCTTCATCTAGTGTAGAATCCCAATAAGGTAAGGTGACAGAAGGAACTTCTTGTTGCAGAGCTATTTCGAATTGACGAAGAAACTCTCGATGCCATGGAAGAAAGGCTGCCCCCCAATGTGCACCTTAAAAAGGAAACAAAATTGTTTTTCGATATTTGCGAACAGAAAGATCACATCATAGAAACATAGTTACATAATGCAATTGATAAATAAGAAAGGGAAAAGCATGAAAAACTTTCAGTTTTCTTGATTGTGAATCATCTGGATGCAACTCAGTTACCTGGTGCGCTATCTGGATAATGAACTAAGGTATGGAGATCCCAGGCTGTTATGTTATCAATCATCCTCCCTTTTAAGCCATTCATTGCTTGAAAGAGATTGTTTCGTTCTTCTGCCGTCATCATCCGAATTTCTTTGCGAATAGATTTCTCAGTTGCTCTTTTCTGCAAAACGAAAAGTTTTTTTTTGTTGATGATTATTGAAAAGAAAAAAAAATTTTACCCGACGACGGGCTTCCTTGACACAGTTCGTACGTGTACAGTGTTCGATATTTGATAAATATTTGAGCTGTTTATCTAAAACAAAGGTTATGAAGTTACATGCACAGTGCATACATACATGAAGCATCTGACCACGTCTTCACATTTGAATCTCTTTCCTTGAGCCAATGACGACGGTGTTGACATACAAAGTCCATTTGTTGTGCTGTGATGAAACCGTTTGCTGGTGGTCGAATACATGGATCATCTGGCTCGGAATCAGGTCTCGTATGCAGACGTGATGATGAGTAATCAATTAGGCATAATAAAAATATAAATAGTAGATTGGTAGACATTTTGACATTTGATTCGAGAATTCAGAAGAGGTGTTGCTCGAGTTCAATGACGTTATCTGAAAGATTTCAAATCGTTGGAAGCTTATATGAAATGATCAAGCGGAAATTCAATTGGCTACATCATGTTGATGAGACAAAAAAAGCGAAAATGGACAACTTGGAGTGGACGGAAAGGAAGATTTCCTAATGAAGAATAAGGACGATGTTCTTCTTTAAAAAAAGGTGAAACGAGATACATACATAGACTGAATCATGATTTGGCAAGGTTATCGTCTATATAACATCTTAGATAGACAGAGAGAGAGAGAGATATGAACAGACTTAGGATGGAGAGAAAGAGGGGGATCTATAAAGTTTCAGATGATGATGAGATTTCAGTTAAACGACGTCAGAGATAAAAGGAAAAGCTCGATGACTAATGATGAAGCTGTCAAAAGTGAGAAGAATCACGGACTATACATATTAGGAACAGAAAAAGAATCGTTTTGCTTTTTCTCTTGTTGTCTATTGCGATTCCAGAAAGAACTGTTGAGAGGGACAATATGCTTGCATGAGCTAATAATAAAAGAGAAAAAAGAACAAAGGGCATATGATAATTACAGCTTAAGTATGGAGAAGCAGTTAAATATGGGCGACGTGGCTACTTCTTGTTCTTCGCCATCATCTTCTTTTCTCTCACTTTTTTTTTTGAAATTTTCGAAATTGAGGAGGGTGGGGTTGTGGAGAGAGTGAAAGTACGGAAAGATGGGTCGGGTAGAATGGAATCTTTCAATCAGACAAAATATAAAAAAAAAGAAAGTTGGTAATGTTGAATGACAATGAAGAAGCCTGTTTATCAACAGAATGGATTGCGAAGGTCACAACTACCCAACATCATCATCATCGATATAGAAGGCCGAGAATTACAAATATGAAAAGACAATAGTTGAAAAATTTGTGAAATATATGAACTATTTACAACTTTGAATATAATTGCTTCTTCTTCTTCTGCCCCATCGTGTCCGTTTGGAGTGTGAAAGGTAGAAACAGGTGAACACAGAGAGAGAGAGTCAAAGAGGGAGCAAGAGAGGGTGAGAGAATCAGAATCTCGTCTTCTTCGTTTACTCATTGGTTTTTTTCTTTTTCTTCCCCTCCCTCCTTATTCTCGTCATTTCCCTCGTTTCTTTTATACATTTTTCAAACGAGTTTTCTTTTTACTGGACACTTGGGTTCAGTCAACTGAAAAATTCAATGAAACCTTTAATTGAATTTTCTTTTTTTTTTTATTTTCTGATTTCCAACCATTTGGTATTTCGAAAATATTCTAATCTTCATGACTCATTAATTTTTTTTCACGTGACTCACGTGAACGGCCGTGAACCAACGCCCTCGCGCTATAATTCATTCGTTAATGGGGGAAGACGCGTGAATCGGTTGCTTTCATTATTGTTGTTCCATTCATTCCTTCTATAGCTTGTATTAGGAAGAAGTTTATAATTTTTAAAGAATCAAAAAATGCTTAAAAAGAAAACAAGTCAAGTTATTTGTTGGTTTGTTGATGGATTGACTGTCATTCAAGACTTGAGTGGTTGAAACGAACATCATCATCATCATCATCATGAACTCATGAACGGTATAGGAAGAAGGTAGAAGAAGGAGGAGAACATAAGAGGATGAAAAAGAAAATTGTGAATTCTATATATATATATGTTCAATTCATATATTCAAACGCTTTTCCCTTCCCCTATCATATTCGAATGCTGGAAGAGATAGATTGTCGTATTGGAAAGTAGATGGCGATAGTCTTTAGAAGTAAGTTCCAAATCTGTTATCCTATATATAGTATGTGTTTGTGTATATGGATATGTACATACCATTTAAGGAGAGAGGGGGGGAAGTAGAGTATTAAGGAGATTATAAGCGATAACATTAATTCTTCTTCTTCTTTCTGTTCTTTTATTTTTTTAATTGACTGTTATAACAGGCAGAACCTGCTTATGATTAAATTGATGAAGCAAAAGCCAGTAAATCTTATTAAAAAAGTTTTTTATGACAAAAAAGTGTCAGAAAATGGTTTTTATCAATCTTTCTTCGTATAAGCTTCAAGTTGATTAACTAGTTATGACAAGTATGATTTCAACTTGTTCTCACCATTTTTTAACGTTTTTACAATAATAATATAATTATTTAATTAATCAAATATGCTAATTATATGTTTTTAAGATGTAATGAAGAAGCTTCTTCTCTCTCTCTTCTCTCTCTTCTCACTCTCTCTCTCTCTCTCTCTCTCTCTCTCTCTCTCTCTCTATTTCTCAACTAAAACTACAACTACAACGACTACTACCGCTACTACAGCTACTACGGTCGCTGCAAATGCTGATGCACAATCCACTAAACTACGTGCAGACAGATAGATGCAGAAAGAGAGAGAGAAAGCAAAGCATCTGACGTGTATGCATATGGGACAAGCTGTTCATTTTCGTTTTTTATTTATTTCCAGATGACACAAACATACTGTATGTGAAGTTTGATAAGTTTTAATTGTTCAGAAATCAGAGGAAGTCATGTTAGTTTGGCAAATTTTGGTTGAAAAAAAAATTTGCAGAAAAATGTAATTGAAAAGAGCAAAGGGCTTTAAAGCAAATACGGACTGTCTGTATAAAAGGAGAAGCTCTGAAGTATGGTCTTTATTTCATATTCAACAATCAGAGATGAATTCATTCATTTCCGGTAGCTTAATGATCATAATTCTATTTAGTTCAGAGGTATTCAAATATTGAAAAGATAATTCATTTTTTAATAACATAAAAGGTCACTGCTGCTTCTGAATGTTGTCGAACAGGTGGCTTTTGGTCTGAATGGAATGGTAATGTAGCTGATTGCGCCGATACGTGCGGAGGTTTAGTTAAATTTAATCCGTTATCATCAGATCGTTACCTTTTAAGGTTATGGAACTTATAACCGAACGAGAACTTGTTTATCAGAAGCTGATGGATGTCCATGCACGTATGTTCCAATTTCAATATATTTAAATAATTATGAACTCTTTAGTGGAGAGACTGAACAAGTGGCTGTATGTGATAGAACACCTTGTAACTATCCAAGATATCTCAGCTGTGCCGAAGGATATAGCGCTGGCTTACTTCTTAATCGAATTGCTTGCAAGAAGCCGGTATAATCACTCATATGCGGGCTTCTCTCATTTCATGTTTTAGGATGAGGAGTTAGTAAACGAAACTCCAGAAGTATCAGAATGCGCTGAATGTTGCCCACCAAAAGGAATTTGGAGTGAATGGAAAGGACAGGGTGTCTGCAGTGACACTTGTGGATCATTCGGCGTTTTGATTCGAAATAGGAAATGCTTGTCCGAACAGTATAACTGTCCTTGCGAGTAAGTTTTTAGAAGATGAACTGAAAGTGAGACTATTTTTTAAGAGGAGAAACAAAAGATGAAGTTCCCTGCAATCCTACGCCCTGTACGAATTCTACATCTACTTGTAACGCAGGGTTCGGATTACAGTATAATGATAAGGTTGGATTAGTGATATGCGCCGCTGTCAACCCTGTCGTGGAAGAAGTTATACCTATTTCTAATTGCTGCGATCCAGGTATATCAATAAAACAAAAAATAGATGAAAATGATTAAACAGAGAGATTGGGATTGTGGAACTCATGGTCAGAGTGGTCACTCTGCTCAGCAACATGTGGAATGTGCGGCAAGCGTATCAGATCACGCACATGTGCCAGTCAAATGCATGGATGCGCCTGCATGTATGTGTTATGATTCCTCTGATGAATATAATTGTTTCATTCAGCGGATCAAACAAAGAAGAAAAACCCTGCGGAAATATACAATGCGAAGGAGAAGAGACTTGTTGCTCACCAGCCGTTCCAGCTATTGCATTCGATGGATCAAAGATCTGCACACTAAACTCAGATGCTTTGACAACAACAGCAACAACAGCAACAACTAGTACAACAACAGATTCCATGTTGGGCAGTTGGTCAGTATGGAAAGCTGTCTCTGGATCAACATGCAATGACACTTGCGGATCTTGTGGAAGGCTATCAGCTGCAAGAACTTGTCTTCCTGCTGGAGCTACCTGTCTGTAAGTTTCAAGTTTATTGTTGTGATCTATAGTTTTTGTTTTCTGTTATTCACTCTTATTTTTATCATATTCAGAGGAGAAGCTACAGGACTGATCCCATGTAATCCAGTAGTGTGTGCTTTTCCTCGTAGCACATGCTGTACAGGATACAAAAAACATTTTGATGCAGGACTTCGCATGTTCGACTGTGTCCCCGAAAACTGAGTAAACAGATGGACAAACAATAGACAAGAATCTCGTTTATCGTCTCGAAGATGATGTTTTATTTAAATTTTATCTTTGATACATACATGGTCATAAATAATTTAATTGTTAGTTTACATCCTCCTCATGGAAAGTTGATCTCAATCTGTGGGAAACATTGATAGGATGTCTCTTCACACACATGCTTATCGGGACACAAATTGTTCACACATGGTCCTATTGCTTCAGATCCTTCTCTCTTACGAGCTAAACATAGTTAATCAACATATGTGTAATTGCACACATTAGAATTTACCTGGTGGACGTATGCATTCATCTTCATGACAACTGTAACTCTCAGGACATTTGTAGTTGATACAAGGCCCTATGATCTGCACTGAAACAAAAGAAAATACTTAATAAAAGAAAACTGAAAATCTAAAAACTTTTCGACATATCAGGACGACAACGAGAGTTTTCACACATGAAAGCCTCGGGGCATTTTCCAGCTATGCATGGTCCAATAGCTAATTGGTTCTTATAATCTGATAGAAAATGAAGATATGAGATTAAATGAGAGAAAAAAGCATACATAGATCAGGCTTAATTCCAAAGAGTTGTACAGTTGGAAGAAGAGCAAGAACGAGCAGCCCAACTCGAAGCATTCTCGAGCTTATTCTGACATAACGGAAGTGACCACGAGGGGAGGACGAACTTAGTCGAAAACGTTCTTTTCAAGAACTATTTGTTTAACATTTTGAACAATTTGTCTTCCTAGTTCAAGAGGTTTATTTTTCGAATAAAAAAAGAAAACTTTTTTAAATCCAATTGACAGAAGATTGATTTCAAATTGATTTACCTTTCATTCTCTTTTACCCTTTGTCTCTCTTCTTCGCTCTCACCCTACCTCTTTCTCTCTATCTCTCTTTCTTTTTCTTACTTTGTGTTCCCTAACTTGTTAACTAGGTAAAAGGGATAGTTATAATTGACATAATTTCTTTTAGCGATTCGCTTTTTTATTTGATTAACTCTTCTTCTTTATTACTTAACTTCTCATGCTAAATGACGTCATCGTATGTATGTAAGCAACCGTTTCATAGATCTGTTTCATCGAGAAATGAAGAGAAAAAAAAACATTTTTATTTCACGTGAGAATGACGTGATGTATGATTAGCAGGTGAGTCATTAGACCAAATGAGCTTCGTTTTTTTCGCGTAAAATACAAACAGGAGTCTTTTTTTTATTTTTGATTTTGTTTGTTTTGTTTGTTTCCATTAATAACCGCTTGGTTCTGAGGATGATCCAACGGCTTGAGCTTCCTGATGAACTGTCTCAGGTGCTTGCTCAGCAGCTTCACTACTCTGTTGGCTTTGAGCACCTTCACCTACGGGAGCAAGTTGTTCATCACCATATTGGTTGTTTCTTCGGAATCTTCAACATTTGTTGTATTTGCTATGAAAATATCATGCGAATCACCTGTAGCCACTATTGGTTACATCTGTTTGCGTCATGGGTGATTGTTGAACAGCCTCAGCAGCATGTTCAACAGCGGCGCTGTAAATTTTGTTTTACGCTGGTGGCTTCGTAGGAGAAACTTACTCATATGATTGAGCTCCACCGCCTACGGGGACAACTGATTCATCACCGTAACTATTGCGTCTTCGACGATAACCGCTAGCAACACTTTTCGGAGTCGAAGAAGCAGATTCTTGACTGACTTTTGCAGCTTCTTCTTCTGGAGCTGTGTTTGAAGATAAATCAGCACCGCCGCCTTCTGGTACTACTTGTTCGTCACCATAGCTGTTGGCGCTCTTAGCTTAAGAAGAAAAAAAACGAATAAGTAAATGAAAAAGGAACCTTACCTAGAAGAGAATTAATAGTGAGAGAGAAGATAAGGGAAAAGAGTACAATATGCATAATATAAGGAAGATGTGATTGAGACTGTGAGCTTCTACAGCTCCTTAAATAGAATGAGATGGTAAAGAAGAAGAACCAGTTGAGGTTAATAAGACCTCAATGGCGTCACACCTTAGATCGAACAAGTACATAATAGTACTTAAGTATTCTCTCCGATAATTTGTTATTTCCACCTTCGAATGAAGTAATGCATTTTCATTTTCATATTTCTTTATATTGTTGTTGTTGATGATTCAAGTACTTATTTGCCATCACCATGTCTACCTTATTAGGAATAGTCGTTAATGTGATAATTGCATTGATTTCAATACCATAAACATAATGATTCAAAAAAACTCGAAGAAATAAAGGTCAGGATAAACTACTACGATTCTGCTTCAGTACATGTGTGTATGCATATGAGTGTGTAGAGAGAGAAAAGAGAGATAGAGATAGAGAGAGAATAAGTGAGAGAGAAAAAGCAAATTAGTAAGAGATAGTAGATGATGAGAATGAAAGAGTAAAGAGTGGAACACAACAGAGATAGTGGACAGAGTTGTTTCCAACGAGAACCAATGAACTTTCAATTTTATTTTCAGTTCAGGACATGCTGCACCGGAATTTGATCAAACTGACTATTCTTTAGCTTCTTTTTTTTTGATTTTCAAACAAACTTATCAATCATTTCGAAAGCAATGAAGACCTAATAGTTGAGCTACGAACCAGTAGACGCTTTTCTATTGTATTTCGCCCTACAATTCCTGTTCTTTTTTCCAATCAACGGATATATAAAAGGATATATAAGAGTAAATAGGATCAGTATCTTCGTAGCCATGCGCTCCTTCTATATATTACTTCTTCTGCTACTGAGTACATTAGTTCAAGTTGAATCAAGAGCATGTAAGTTATCCGTATTATTTATATTTAATTTCTTCCATTTACTATTTTTGATGTTCTCAATTATTCCTTTTTGTTTTTTTGGAAATAAATGTTTCACATAATTATATTTGTGAATGTATACCGTTCTTTTCAATTTGTGCTTCCAGTATTCAAACGGCAAGCGGAAGAGGAAGATGATGGTGCAGTAACTGTTGAAGGAGAAGAAACCACACCGGCTGGTGAAGTCACCGATCCTGCGGAAGTTACAGATGCTCCAGAAGTTACAGATGCTCCAGAAGTTACAGATGCTCCAGAAGTAACTGATGAACCAGAAGTAACTGATGCACCAGAAGTGACTGATGCACCAGAAGTGACTGATGCACCAGAAGTAACTGATGCACCAGAAGTGACCGATGCTCCAGTAGTAACTGATGCACCAGAAGTGACCGATGCTCCAGTAGTAACTGATGAACCATATCCACAACCTCCCACGAAATCTTATGTCGACGAACCGTATGCTCCAAAAGGCTCAAAGAAAGTTGGGTACGAAAACAACGAGGAGAATTCTTACAATACCATCAAACAAGGATCCGTTAGTAACTTAGCCGTTGCAGCTTCTGGATACAAAATTCGCCGCGTCAAACGAGAATATAACGATGAGGAGGTTACTCCAGCTCCAGCAACTGATGCTACCGGTGGATACGAACCACCAGTTGAGGTTACCGAAGCCCCAGTTGATAATGGATACGGAGAGACTCAACCACCAGTCTCACCAGCTGGATACAGAGCCAAGCGTGAATACAATGATGAGGAAGTTACTCCAGCCCCAGCCACTGACGGATACGAGCCACCAGTTGAAGTTACCGAAGCTCCAGTTGACAATGGATATGGAGAGACTCAACCACCAGTCTCACCAGCCGGATACAGAGCCAAGCGTGAATACAATGATGAGGAAGTTACTCCAGCCCCAGCCACTGATGGATACGAGCCACCAGTTGAGGTAACCGAAGCCCCAGTTGATAATGGATACGGAGAGACTCAACCACCAGTCTCACCAGCTGGATACAGAGCCAAGCGTGAATATAACGATGAGGAAGTAACCCCTGCCCCAGCTACTGATGGATACGAGCCACCAGTTGAGGTTACCGAAGCCCCAGTTGACAATGGATATGGAGAGACTCAACCACCAGTATCACCAGCTGGATAC
>CALQYR020007479.1:589438-729092 GCA_943334845.2 Auanema sp. JU1783 | reverse complement strand
CCAGTTGACAATGGATATGGAGAGACTCAACCACCAGTATCACCAGCTGGATACAGAGCCAAGCGTGAATACAATGATGAGGAAGTTACCCCAGCCCCAGCCACTGACGGATACGAGCCACCAGTTGAAGTTACTGAAGCCCCAGTTGATAATGGATACGGAGAGACTCAACCACCAGTCTCACCAGCTGGATACAGAGCCAAGCGCGAGTACAATGATGAGGAAGTAACTCCAGCCCCAGCCACTGATGGATACGAGCCACCAGTTGAGGTTACCGAAGCCCCAGTTGATAATGGATACGGAGAGACACAACCACCAGTTTCACCAGCCGGATATAGAGCCAAGCGCGAGTACAATGATGAGGAAGTAACTCCAGCCCCAGCCACTGATGGATACGAGCCACCAGTTGAGGTAACCGAAGCCCCAGTTGATAATGGATACGGAGAGACCCAACCACCAGTCTCACCAGCTGGATACAGAGCCAAGCGTGAATACAACGATGAGGAAGTAACTCCAGCCCCAGCCACTGATGGATATGAGCCACCAGTTGAGGTTACCGAAGCTCCAGTTGATAATGGATATGGAGAGACTCAACCACCAGTCTCACCAGCTGGATACAGAGCCAAGCGTGAATATAACGATGAGGAAGTAACCCCAGCCCCAGCTACTGATGGATACGAGCCACCAGTTGAGGTAACCGAAGCCCCAGTCGATAATGGCTACGGAGAGACTCAACCACCAGTCTCACCAGCTGGATACAGAGCCAAGCGCGAGTACAACGATGAGGAAGTTACCCCAGCTCCTACTGATGACGGATACGCCACAGACGCACCTCCTGAGATTACTGATGCACCTGTCGACCAGGGATATGGCTCTACACAAGCTCCAGTTGAAAACTCTGGATATTAGGTCATAGTAATTTATTTCTTAATTTATTTTTCTAAATAAACCTTTTCACTTATGGAGTCATGTTGTTATGTTCAGAAGAAGAAGTGTACAGACAAGATTTTAAAGTTTTATTATTACGCTTTGAGCTTACACAGTATAGGAAACCTGATTATTTTGAGATACGAACAAACGGTTGAACATTCAGCTTCTGTATCCTGATTCCTCAACAGCTGGGGCTTCGGTGGCAGCTGGAGCTGGGGCAACGTTGCAGTCTGGGACTGGAGCTGGAGCTGGGGTTTCTTGTGGAACAACGACTGGAGCTTCCTCTACTGGAGCGGCTTCAGTGGCTTCAACGACTGGTTCTGGGGCTGGGGTGACTTGCTCATCTCCGTAAACGTTTCTCTTGGATCTGTAACCGGAGTCAACAACAGCTGGGGTTTCAGGGGCAGCTGGAGCTGGGGCTACGTTGCAATCTGGGACTGGAGCTGGAGCTGGAGCTGGAGCTGGGGTTTCTTGTGGGACAACAACTGGAGCTTCCTCTACTGGAGCGGCTTCGGTAACTTCAACAACTGGTTCTGCAGCTGGGGTAACTTGCTCATCTCCATAAGCGTTTCTCTTGGCTCTGTATCCGGAGTCAACAACAGCTGGGGCTTCAGGGGCAACTGGAGCTGGGGCAACGTTGCAATCTGGGACTGGAGCTGGAGCTGGAGTCTCTTGTGGAACAACGACTGGAGCTTCCTCTACTGGAGCGGCTTCAGTAACTTCAACGACTGGCTCAGCGGCTGGGGTGACTTGTTCATCTCCGTAAGCGTTTCTCTTAGATCTGTATCCAGAGTCAACAACAGCTGGAGCTTCAGGGGCAACTGGAGCTGGGGCTACGTTGCAATCTGGGACTGGAGCTGGAGCTGGGGCTGGAGCTGGGGTTTCTTGTGGGACAACAACTGGAGCTTCCTCTACTGGAGCAGCTTCGGTGACTTCAACCACTGGTTGTGGGGCAGGAGTGACTTGTTCGTCTCCGTAAGCATTTCTCTTCACAACTAAACAAAAAACAAATAAAAAGATAAATTTTTAAAAAGTTCATACCGTATCTCGCACTTACAAATGCTGTCAAAGCGAGAAGAAGGAAGATGCCTCGCATGATTGTTGCCGAGTATGTCTCAATTCAGTGTCCGCCCAGCCTTTTATATCGCGCTATACCGACCTTTCAAATAAGGCAAACCGGAATGACTATGAACGGTTCCCTGATGCTTTACTTTGTAACAATCAGCGAAAAAGTTATTTCGATTCAAAGATGATTTGAAAATTCGTAATTGGGATAGGATAGGTTTGTATTCAGTTCATCTACGCAATATATGATGTAAGAAGTACTACTTTAGATTCCTATGATGATCAGAGACAACATTTTTGAGAATGAACAAATCATTGATACACTAAGTTTATATGTTGAATCATAACATTATGGTTTATAATTTAGCGATTTTTGACAAATAAAGCGAAATTGTGCGTTTCTTGGTCTGATTCCCCAGTATCCGAATACCAGTTGATTGGTACGCGGAGGAAATTTGTCTGTGTACATAAGCACTGCAGGTATTGTTTCATTAACATTAGTACTTTGAATTTCGTTTCCTGCAAATATAAAATTGCATATTGGGGTAATACAAGTGACGTATATTACCTAGTAAATTATTCTTCCATCTCAGATATCTAATGCTATATTGAGTCATGATATTTCTCCAGTTTTGTGCGTTAAAAGGCGCATATAAAAGAGGAAGCCATATGGGACGACCTGGGACGTCATAATTCGTAAACTTCTCATTAGCCAATTCTTAAATAAATCATACATGCATGATGATGACTTTCTAAGACACATACGAGCTAGGAATCGATTTTCACGATCTGACATAATTAGAGGAAGGTAAGCATCACGGACAGCACAATATTCTTGAGCTTCCCCAGCGCTTAGTCGTTCATTAACCGGCAAGTAGCATGAACTCCCGAAATATACCCAATTGCTATTAGGACAATTTGAATTCGGTAAATCTTTAAGTTATGTTTTTCATTTTATGTACAGTGATGTCCACACACCTACTTGACATAAGTATCCAGCAGTTGGATTTGGTTGGCTGCGTAGAGTATAAAAGTTGTTCTTAGCCTCATATGATACACCAAACTTGAAATAAGAAAATGAATGATGAAACATAATTTTGTGTTGCATATTGTTTGTGGAATATTAATT
The DNA here is from genome assembly GCA_943334845.2 of Auanema sp. JU1783. Lineage (NCBI taxonomy): Eukaryota > Metazoa > Nematoda > Chromadorea > Rhabditida > Rhabditidae > Auanema > Auanema sp. JU1783. The sequence continues at coordinate 725,968 of CALQYR020007479.1, read as the reverse complement.
CATTGACAATGCATGGTCTCTAATCCTCTCATTCTGTCTTAGACAATTGAAGACTACGAGAGCGAAGTTCAAAATGTACCATTGTTTGTTGCGTTGAACACCATTTCCATTATCAAAGAAAAATTCTTTTTTTTCTACCTCTACTACCCACCTCTAAACTACCTTGTTTCCTTAATTCGAATATCTCCGATAAAACATCATCATACTCAATTGGTTGTTGGCCAAAAATCGTTGGCAGAAGATTGCATTTTGTCTGAAAAAAAATGGAAAATGGATTCAGCTAAAGAACCATCCTGATAGAATTCTTTTTGAAACAAAAAAAAAGAATGAAAAGGCAGAGAGAATGGGAACAAGACAGATCTTTCTGTCTGCCATTTGATATATATATCAGTGACGTAGCTTCTGTTTTCGCCTTCATTCATATTGGTAATAAGTATGTCAGATACGGCGAACGAGACTGACAATACGATGAATGTTTTAAGGGATGGTTTATCTATTAAAAACAATTAAAAATTATTTATGTTACTTTTGATGTTATGATGCAACGTTTGTCCAGAACTGTAGTCATGTATGGTAATCTCCAGCAGCTTCTTTGAGTATTAAATTGATTATACGCATAATCTGAAAAAAAGAAGAACAATGGGAAGTGAAACGTATAGTTCGATATGATCTAAGTTGATTCTGTTTCTAATAGCTCTCTATATTCTTCATTCACTCTATCTCTTTCATGTAACTCTTCTTTACTTTTTGTCATATTCTGCTTTTTCTCGTAGAAGCTGCTGAACTTTCGTCTCTGTTGCAATCCCTCTCGATGGTTTATTTTTTATTTTCCTTTCATTTCTTTCTGCCTCTTCTGCCAGGATGGGAAGAAGCCTTCAAGGACACAACACCTGTGTATGGCTTAAAGGTTCCAGCAGACCTCATTGAAGTCTAAAAATTTCTCACAAACTTTTATTTCTCTCATCGTTTTTTCCACCTTTCTACTTTTATTCCGTTGCCTATGAAGTATCATTTCTTTATTCTTCTTGTCTCACTTCCATCTGTGTCTCATCATCACTTTTGTGGTTTGACAAGTAAATGGAGTGATAGAGGTAGAGAGAGAGAGAAATAAGGGGGGGGAGAGAAAGAAAGGAGGGAGAGAGAGAGAGCGAAAGAGAGAGAGATAGAGAGAGAGAAAGAGACAGAGAGACAAAAATAGAGAGAGCGAGAGAGTAAATAAAAGCAAAGAGAGCGTGAGAGAGAGAAGAGCAGAGAGGAACTAAGAGGGGGGGGAGACAAGAAAAAAAAATTATGGGGGGGAAACTGCTTAATAGTTCGTTCAAACTTATTTTGCCAACTAATTGTTGGTGGTAAAACTGCGAACAAATCGAAAAAGCAACTCAGAATCAGCATAAACAAATATTTCGTTTACATTCAGAATTGTAGGAAAATGGAAATGAAAAAAAAGGAAAAATACCAGTTACATCCTCATATGAACAAATGAGGCTGATTAGCATCGTTGATATCAGGAGAAGCCGCATCATTTGAGCCATAGTATACAGCTACTAGCATGAAAACACACAGCTCTGTACGGATTTCCGATAAAACAAAATTCTCAAACGATAATTTTTATTTCTGTGGGAAATCTGTTTATGCCATCAGTTTTATATCCAAAGTAGTTTATTTGACAATATATACCATATACACATGCAATATTAATAATCATCAATATATATATATATATATATATATATATATATATATATAGATATATATATTCTTTACAAACAAAAAAATATGAATGAGAACCATCTTTGTTAAAACCATGAATTGAGATGGCAACTTAACTTCTAACTTCGATCCTTCTCATCTGGATCTGTTCGACAGATGCCTGTCTTGCGCATAGCAGCTACCAATTCATTACCCGAATCTTTAGGAATCAACTTGAATAGAGGATGTCGCCGAATAATTTTTTTGAACTCCATCTCATCACCGACAATGCCAATTATGGTCAATCGCGCTGAAATGACACAAACTCATGAGAGGACATAAACTTTCTTTTTGAATTCATCTAAAACATGGTTTTTAACGTCTTCGCAAACTGTTGTGGTCTTTGATTTCAAATTACAATGAGTTTATTTTTCAAAAGTTCAATACTAAAAGGTCTTTCTCCTGCCACATACACATAGATTCTCATGACAATGACCCCACTGGTAAAGATGGATAGTCTATTGTGATACGTCATGGAAAATGATTTGATTTTCTTTTTTTTTTCTTTCTATAAACAAGTTCACATTGGGTTCGAAATCAGATCACGCCCAAGCAAGTGAAACGTTCAATGATTTTCACACTTATCCTAAAAACGGTTAAGTTACGATATGGTTCTTTGAGACTGATTGTTGACTATAAAAATCAAATCTTTCTATCAGCTCCGTCACAGGTCAATTCAATTCGTAGCGCTTTGATAGTTTCTTCTTCTAATAACTAAATGCTACATAAAAAAAATTGTTGACCTTGCAATTCATTTAACAACCTATTTTCTCGGAAAACACATTACGGGGAACAACTCCAAAATGGTCGAGAAGCGACCTCGAGAAGCTGTTTCAAAACGATATCGAGGGTCACTAACTTTAAAAATATATTTTTCTTATAATGAAACCTACTTATATCATTAATTGGAATCCCTAATTCCGAATAATCTTTTTCTGATAAATCCACATCATAAACACAACCAACAATCATTTTGGAAGTGACCTCAATGTCATCCAGCAGCCTAAAGCTGGTAAGTTGTATCCGCAATAATGACAAGTATAAGACTTGACATGGTTCTACTTACTTTTGACGACATTCTTCATAGTTCAAATTGCTGAAATCCGCAGCTTTCCCCATATATGACAGTGTTGTCTAAAAGTTTTCAATAAGTTTGCTTTTACACCTATCAGGGGTTTTGTTTGGTTTAAAGAATGCCAATGAAGCTTCATGAACTTACAGAACATCCATGTACAGCAGGAAGTGGGAAAAGAGTGTAATGTTTGCTATTTCGAACACCATGCACTTTCAAATCATCTTCTTCCTTCTTACTCTGCAATACAGAATAGCTTTAATGAATGCATTACATGTATCTAATTATTACCAGCTCTAGAATTTCAGTTAAAACTTTAAAATGCGGATTTCCTTTTTCAGGTGTAAAATCATGAACAGACACAGCCTGATTATAAAAAGGACGTAATCCAGACTTTTCCAAATCTCCTAGAACAATAGTTCATATACTCTATGAGAGTTGTTCTCACCTTTTAGGCCTTCATAGAAATATGTTAACGGATATACAGTGATGTCATCTGATTGTTCGATGATTGGTTCCGACATGCATCGGATAGAAACTTTCAGACCGTGACAATCACGGGTACGAAACTGTTGACAAATTGTAAGAATCGTACACGATTCGCAATCTCGCACAAAAACGCTGAAAAAAAAAGTTTTGAAGAAAAATGGTTTGCAGATGAAACAGAGAACGATCTACGTTTCTAATTAATTAACTCTTCTCTTCTCAAGATTAGTTTGTAATTCGAGAAAAACAGAGATGGACTTCAAAAACCAATTATCAGTAAAAAGTGGAATTGGTTTGTATTATCAACCAAAGCAGTTAGCCGAATAGTATCAGTTGAATTTGACAATCTCTGTTTTTGTTTCTTTTCCAAAATATCCGAAAATGTTCTTTTGACATTTCGTTATCAAAGTTTCTAACTGTCGTTACTGCTACTTTGCAAAATATGCAATGATCAGTTTGTACACTAATTAGCATATTGGTGAAGCCATTTCAAATCTTCAATTGTGTAGCATTTGATGCTCAGATCGGTTGCATTATAAAATTAGTTATCATTCTGATTAACTACATAGTTATGCGTAGTTTTTCGTTTAATCATTGAAAAGAGCTTACCTTCCAGTGCATGGTCCAAGGACTATGAGGCAATCACGACAATCATCTATGTTAATACTGGCAGTATGGCTCAAAACTATTATTGTGCTTTCCTATATTAGAAAATTGTAATGAGGTTTCTTGAAGAACATAAAAACTTTGCAATTCTCAATAACAGCTGGGTCACCGTTGAAATCTTTTCTCAGTTCGATTCCATTTGCGACATCTTTCATAATAAGGTTGGCCACATTTGACAGCTCTCGTTTATCCCTGAAAAAAAAGAATAAGATTATTGAGAAAAGGAAATGCATAGTACATAGCTTGAGCAAGCTGTTTCAAAATCGAATTATGGGAAAACATAAAAAGTATTTTCTGAAATGAAAAGTCTAACACTTACCATGAGAACTGTGTTTCCTGCGTGTTACTAGAGTTTTCTTTGACTTTGTATTGATCTTCACGTTTGGAACGACGTGATTTGTGGGCACAACAGATCCAAGGCATCTTACAACACTGATGATCTCAGCTCCAACTAACAGCCTTATGCAGGTGTAGCTATGGCTTAATCGTCTGCTCAGGGCTTTTCTCGAATGAAAGTGTTGCCATGGAAACCTCGCCGTCGTCCCTCCCTATCCGCATGGCTACGTGAATTCCCTCTTCTCACAACAGGATAAATAATCCTAGTACGAGAAAAATTACTCTATCGATAATTCAGTGCTATGCAGTTAAGCACCATTCTAAACGTTCTATTCTCTTAAATTTTGTAAAAATCATCATAAGCTAAATATATCTGATCAATTGGAATGAATGATTTCTGCTTGTTGATGGAGAGAAAGCTTGTTGAAGGAAAGAACTTGAGTTTCATGTTTAGCTTCAGTTCCTTCACCAACTTGTTTAAGTCTCAAAACTATCAGAACAACTTGGAATATGATGAAAATATTGTTGAGACAGATAACTCATCCAATATCTCAATTCGTTCAGCTTATTCAATATGATCATCAGGGAATTCATCAAAATAGCTTGCTTAGGTGGTAAAACAAAGCATGATAAATCTTTTGGACTCACGACTAGCTTCAACAAAAAAAAGGAAAACAAAACAAGGTTCGAGGGTTTAAAAGAATTCCCACAAAGTTCAAGAATTGCAAATTTCGCGAAAAGGAGCGGAAGAGTTATTCACTAACAGTAGTTTGAACTAAGAATGTTCGAAGCTGAGTTGGCACAACGACTCTCCGCTAAATCAAAACAACGACTGACGTCTCCCACCTAGCTGCATTTTCTATGGCCTTATAAGAAAGCAGAGCTAACCTAATGAGGCTTTAACATTTTCCGACAGAAAAAAAAAAGAAGAAAAAACAATCTCTTTATATTTTCCCACTTTCGACAATGAATGTTGCAAAAATCGCAAGTATCCCATACATGAGGTTAGCATAAAAGTTCAGCAAGGACATCAAAATACACAGGTTTGAAAAAAAAACAACGATTTTTTGAAATCTGGTTACTCAGAAGTGAGATAATATGTTAGAGATCTATTCAGTCTTGGGACAATCACGAGAGATGTGTCCTGTTTCTTGACAATTGTAACAGCGCTTGGCATCAACAGATCCGGTCTCGCTACATTCACGAGAGATGTGGCCAGACTTACCACAGTTGTAGCAGCGTCTTGCGCTTCCTCCCCCTGCGAAATACAGAACAAAATTAAAATTCATTTTCAATTTTCTTACCATAGTTTGAGCGTGCACCCGACGGGCATTCACGAGCGAAGTGTCCGGTTCCCTTGCATTGATAGCATTCAACTCCAGAGCCACCAGAGTTACCTCTGCGAGAATATCCTCGTTCTTCTTGTGGGCATTCGCGAGAAATGTGTCCGCTTTCTCCGCATGAGTAGCAGGCTAAAATGAAAAAAATGAAAAAAAAATTTCAAGATAAAGCCCCCATAAGCCGCGCACTTCAACACCTCCAACCAGAACAAAAAAGGTCAGAAAACCTAAGACTTTCGGAGGAAGCGAGAAGTATTACCTAAAAAGCGCTTTACACCCAAAAACAAGACCAACATCGTCCTCCTCCTCCTCCTCTACGATCATCTTGACCGCTTGGGCAATTGCGAGAGATATGGCCAATAGTTTGGCATTTATAGCATTCGACGTCGGACATGGTTCACCTAAAGAGTTATGAAGTTCGTTATCAGTATTAAGAAAGATTTGTAAAAATATTTGCTTTTTAATTAAGAAATAAGAACACGTAAATATAATTTATAAAATGTTTGACGAATATTTTATGAAAATATATCCTAAAGGAATACATGGAGATAGACAGTCTAAGCATTAACTTATTAAAAAAGTTCCACCAGCCTCGTGAGTAAATTTTTGATGTGCATGTTACTACGGTATCTCAGCGCTATTTCAAATAGTCATCTTTTGACAATGGAGCAGTCAACATTCGCATTGGCGCATTCCAACAAACCTTTACTTTTCAACTATCGTATAATCATCGTTTTATTGTTTCGTTAAAATCTGCCATTCATAACTTCTTGGTGTTTTGTTAATTTTTACTTCAATTTATGCAAATTAAATTTTAGTCATGGATACTATGCCTGATGAGAAGCGAGAAGCTATCCCAGCTATTGGGTTCTATCCACATGAGCCTATTAGTACTGGTGTAAGTCATTTTGTAACGTTTCTCTTTGCAAATTCTTCTTTAGACAACTTTAATTGCTATGGAATATGAAGGTGGAGTAGTTGTCGGAACCGACTCCAGAACAAGTGCTGGGTTTGTCTCTTTTTTCGTAAATTTTGTGTTCAATAAGGCATTGTTTCAGAAGCTTCATCTCTTCTCGTGCTACCAACAAAATTACTCCAATCACCGATAATTTGGTTGTTTGCCGATCAGGATCTGCTGCTGATACTCAAGCTATTGCTGATATTGTAAAGTACTATCTTGAGGTTTTCAGGTTTGATATTTCGATTAATTTTGGTGAACTTTTCAATTTCATTACAGTTTGAGAGAACGTTCTCCAGTCTCTGTCTACCGTGCTACTCAAATTTTCCGTTGGTTCTTGCATAAATATAGGTAAAAATTATTTAACATGTGTTTGATAGTTGTGTTGTTCTTTGTAGAGAGTCTCTCTCAGCTTCCGTTCTTGTTGCTGGATGGGATGCCAATGAAGGTGGTCAAGTGAGTATTACTGGTTGTTTTTCTTGTTACAAATTAATTTTAAAGTTGTTCGCTATTCCTTTGGGAGGATTTGTAACTCGTCAACGCTGCACTGCTTCTGGATCTGGATCTACCTTCGTCCAAGTATTATTTTTTTCGCTTTCCTTTTAAGCTTTTGAGTTAAGGGATTCTTGGATAACGCTTGGAAGCCAAATTTAACAAAGGAAGAATGTAAAGCTATCGTTAAGCAAGCTGTTGGTCTTGCTGTCTTCAGAGATGGGTGAGTTCGTATCACAACAAATAGTATCATGTATGTTTTTCCTCAGATCTTCTGGAGGAGTTGTTAGAATTGCAACCATTGATAAGGAAGGAACCACTTTGGAACTTTTCCGCCCAGACAAGCCTGGATTCCCAACTGTTGTCGTCCCACCAACTTACTCTTCTCTCACTACCGAGCTCTAAGGTTTTGCATATGATTTTGTGTAGATCCATGGGTTTCATGAGACTGTTCGGAAAGGCAGTCTCGTTTTCTATTTATTGTATACAAATTTAAATAAATGTATTCCGAAGAGCCTGCTTAAGTTTTAAAAAAATACAATAATAGAGGAAACGGTTCGGTGAACGAAAAGTACAAGATGAGATAAAAATGATTACTGATAACCTTGTTATGTGATGCTCTTGATGATGAAGATACGTAACATGCATTCATCTTCAGAGTGTATTAATACAAAATCGCATGAATGCGTAATAATGACTCTGTTGAGTAGGGAATGACCAAAAATGGTATTCTTCAAGTGTGAACAGTTGTAGATTATTTCATAAATGATAAAGAAAATATGTTTCTTTACCGTTCGGTACATATCTGATCGAGATTTCTTCTTCTCTATTGAATGTCCAGGAGCAACCACCTTAACGCTATACTGGAAACCTACGATAAGCGAATAAATCTTAATTTCGCTTTCTTTCGTATGTAGACCCATACTACTGGACTAGAGTCACAAAATAACGTGTGAATAATCGGACAAGTCTACTTTTCGGAAGTCAACTTTCAATTTTATTTTACCTTTTCATAAGGTTGACAGTCCATCGGTAATTATAATATTGGCGGCCTAGTTGCGGTTATTGCAAACCAATTGGTGGATGTGGAGGGAGAGTGACCAGTATCATAACCGGATTTTAAAGTCAAATTAGCTTTTGAATTTTTGAAAATGACAGAGTTTTGATTGGCAATCTTATTGAATTGATGACCCAATATGAATACAAGCCCACACAGTACAAGTTATTAGGAAGTATTTAATAACAATATATACGGAGTTAAAAGCAGTTTGAAAGAGATTCGACTGTGAACAAAAAAGTTCTATGAAGATCGATGAAAGCTTCTTTTCGTAAGTGAATTTAATGAGTATTGCTTATAATTTTTGAGATGAAAATCATTCTTGAATTCTTTCCTCTATCTCAAAACCTGCAATCGACGAACTGGAGAATTCTGCCCAATATCGTCCAAGTGTATTGACTTCCACCGACATTAGTACAAGTGGCTAGTAGACTTGGTGCAGCCGAGATTGATGCCCTTTGCTGAAACATTATTTGTTAGTATTCTAGAAGAAAAAAGAATTGTCTTTCATAACAGGGTGATATGTAATGCGTGAAGTAACGAATGAATGTTTCCATAGATGGACATATTATGAATGTATCCTTAGAAACGAGGAGCATTTTGAAGACGAAGCACCACTTCGTATAGTTGAACTATGAACTGCTCATACTCTATTATTTGACTAGGACAGGGGAAAGGATATATTCCCCTCAAATATCATAGGATATCCAAAAGTTAGGTGATAATTGTCTATTTTCTACAACCTCATATGCACCCTTGTAAACAAGAATGGAGTAGGCACAGCAATAATGGAAAGTGATCGAGGAAATATGAGTTTTTTGGAATTGATTGTAGAGAACAAACTTGATCGTATCCTTCTACTGTCGCAGGTTGTCCTCCAGTTGAACATGTTATAGCGACTGTAGCTCCTTGAGCATGTGTATTACCAAATGAAACGTCGCTGTAGTCGAATCTAGAAAAGAGATTTCATCAAGCTTTGACAATTTACTGCGCTCACCTGTACTGGTCACTTTGATCAACGGCTGATACGGGATAAAGAATTAGATCTGAGCATCGAGCTCCAACTTGAGCTTAAAAGAAAATTTTTAGTAATGTCACTTTAAAAAATTATGTACCTGGGTCACTGCTCTGAACGAAGCCGGGTGGGGCACAGCAGTACACCAAAGAAAATAGAGATAGGAGAATGGGAACGGGCGAACCCATTTCGTTCAATGAAAACTAGATGAGCGTCTGATTAACTTCTGAAAGTTTAAAGCTCAAACCATTGACAACATTATTAATAATGAAACATTATTTTTATGAATTAAGGGAGTGATGATCACTTAAATGTAAAATGAAAAAACGACAAGTGAAACGATGAAAAGACCATGAGGGTTATATCGAGTTGGGAGACTAGTTCTTTTGGGAGTAATAGAACGATAGCTAGCTCTCATATTCTCTGGATCTCTAGAATTGTCCTCTTTCAACATATGCTCTTCTGTGGGCGGGCTAGAAATTAGTGAACCAACCTGCGGATGGGCTACCTCCGTATCTGGTAGACTAAAGTCACATTGTGGAATTGAAAGCCGGTTAGGTCTCCGTTTTTAGTAATAAAAGGTTGAAGTAGGGAAAGTCATTTCTGAACGTTTTCGAAAGGTTTTTTTTACCTTCCGAGGCGAGGGACCCTTGTAGAGCTATACGGTCTGCTTCAGATGATCTCACCTTCCTTGAAAGAAGTTTTTTGTTGGTTACTTGGTTCTCTCCTACCCTGTATTAGCTTGTCTGCTCAGCCAAGAGCATACTGCTGAAGACGTGACTATTAAAGAGCTTTTCTAAATATATCATGACCTACAACCGGTTGCTTGCCTATCATTCGTATTTTTCAAATAGTTTTTTTTGATGCGAGAACTAGAGAACGATAATTTCTAGAAATCGAATGCATGTTACCAACCTTTGCCTTTGGTGAATAGATGATAAGTGACTGCTTCTGTTGTTAAGCGAACTGTCGGGCAAAAGATATTGTCTTCATTGAACCCTGGTGCGAAATAAAAGTGACTGGATCTTCCCGCTCGCTAACTATCATATTCATTAGTTTCGGCGGCAGAGATCAGCACAAGAAAAGAGAAAAACCTTTGAATTTCCTTGTTAGGAAAAACCTTTCTGGCTATGATTGATTGTGTTAAGATGATTCTTCTTTGCTTAATACATTGGCGGAAAAGAAAGAATAGCATGTTCTTCACGTTATCATCATCGTAAAACACACTATTTCTTTTAAAATTGTTAACGCTCAACTCATTGTCGGCACAGCTTGTCGAAAAAGGGCAGCAAAAGGCTGCAGCAAAGATCACAGTGTCTCTACTTTCTGTCCGCGCATTATTACACATGTCGTAGTATATAAGCGTGAGTACCCGATGAAAAGATCAAGAAATATGAAGCTCCTCTTAGTTTTGGTAAGTTGTTCTTCCACCTTTCGTTCAATAATTACCTATTTTAGTTCTTGGCTATTGTCGCCCTTAACACCATCGAGGCTAGACGCAACCGTTTCGACAGAGGTAAGCATTTCACTATCAGCAAGCCTTTTGCCAACTTGCAAGCTCTTCACCTCCTTTGAAAGCAGTATTATAAAATTGTTTTTTCAGTCGACCGCAATCTTCGTGGAGACCCTTGCGATGTTATGTGCCCAAGAAGAGACGGATGGGACAGATGCGAAATTGTCAAGGAGCGTGGAGAGACTTCTGTGAGTTGAATTTTTTCAATAATTTTTCTTATTAAAATGTTATAGGTAAGATGCACTGACAACAGACCAGACCCACCACCAAGCTTCGGGCGTGGACCAGTCAATCCACCATACGGAGGAGGACGTTCTCCATTCGTCCCACCACGCGGTTAAATATGAATCTCATGAGTCACCTTCTTTACATATCCAATATACAGAACATATGAAATAAATTTTTCATTCAATAATAAGACTTAATTAATGTTTTGATGAGTATTGTGAACACATAAATAGAGATTTACTTTAAGTACAACAATATAAATACTTAAGTGTTTTTAATCGGCCGTTCCTGGAGATCTATACGTTGATTCATAGCGAACTGTAACAAATGAACTAATGATATAAAGAAAACGATCTATAATACCTGAAACTGGCAAGTTCCTTTGCTGAGCAGATGAACTTCCCTGTTTGGTGTAACGGATACTATTTGCTTGATCTGAATGATAGAAAAACTTAGTTGCGAAAAATTGAAATCAAACTGACTTCCTTCTTGCAGTTCGATGAATTGAGAAGATTTAGGAATATTTCGGAAACCTGAGCTCGACCAACATGAACTAGAACATTATCTTTGCGTCTGAAAATAGAAGTTATGAACTCAATTATTGCACACGAACAGTTCCCCCCGTCATGTGTGTATTCAATTCAATATGAATTTAAACAAAGCTGTTAAACTCTCATTCTAAAGGTATGCCGATCATCTGGTTGGAAGAGAATAGTAGGGTAAAGGTAAAGGCAAACCCTTTCTTTAGAGTCTATTCAAAACAGTACCTCACACATCAATATGTCAATTCATCACTATTCATTCTTTTCTTTTATGTCTCTCCGTTTAGGATAGTGTTTACATGTAAAAACATAATTGTTCTTTTATATTCACTTGGCCTGAATCATCGCAACGTCAAAATTTACATTTAGAGAGTCCCACACAAGTGGTCAGAAACCTTAAAAATTAAATTTTTGAAGTTTTTGAATTCGCTCATTCTTCTCAAAACCCCATATTGTGACTTGCTGACAGAAATTGTGATTATTCTTATTGCCCCTAAGATTGGAAAGAGTGAGCAAATACAGGTTTTGCTAGGCATCCTACAGGGAAGACCCGTGTGGCAAACAGTTGCGTTCTCACATTTCCATTTATGGAATCTTTGTCAGGACATCAAGGTTTTGTCTTCTTTATGCAAATTCAGATTAATTAAACCCCCTTTATGACACAAGAGAAATGACCTCACCTACGAATTGATATGGTGACAGCGCCGAACAGTTTGCTAGTGACTGAGTAAGAGCCACGATAGTTCATTTCTTCGATAACAATACTAGCTTCAGTCATATAATGTGCAGGAACCTTAATTAGAGATACTCATATAGATCCATGGTTTGCGAATCAAACCTGCACATTGCTGTCTACTCCCCATGAAAGAGCTTCAGTTTGGCAATTTTCGCTGAGATTGTTGAAATGCATTTCATGTTTGAACCCAGCTTTCAGCTCAGCTATTTCACCTGCAAAGCGACACCATAAAAAATAGAAATATTCAACACATTTTCGAAAATTTCTTCCATCAATATCCCTAAGGCCAGAACCTATTAACATTACTATGTGCATTGCAGAAATTAAACACCAATTAGAAGAAATCATTCGAATTGAGAGAAAGAAAGATGGAGCTAAGCAGGGGAAAACGAATAAGCAAGCAAGCTACGTAATCCATTGGGATTAAAAGCTGAAAACATGGAGAATAAATTCGCAAACGCAATTTCGAACTAATAAACATGATAATTCTAAATTTATAAGAAAGCGCTACCACAGAGTGAGAAAAAGATCCATGATCCTACTTGCACTCTCCGTACCCGCCTGTTGTTTTCTCAATTAAAGTGTTTTTTTTTCAATTACTTTAGGTGTTAACTAGATGTTTTACAATCTCTTGTATACTATACACTTACATGGTGTTTTCAGAGTTAGTTCGGCTTCAGCACCGATTGTATAGCCTTGTTCTCTAGCAACAGCGCAAAGCGACTCAGTAGTTCTCTCAGTTTTGAAGGAATACTCCTGAGGTCTAAACAAAAAAAACAAATAACTTTTTTGATAATATCAAACAAATAACCTATCAGTGTTGTTTGTATAAACAGATTTGAACAGAGTGTAAGGCTTTGCGCCAGCAGGCATCATATGAGAATATGAGGGATCATTATGGATCGTCACCAAATTTTTTCGATTCTGAAAGAAAAAAAATGTTTAAAAATCCCCCAACTCGAGCATTCAGGAAAACGTTCTTTTTCTTAAAGCATCTCGAATGACACAGATGAGATATGGAGACTTAAGCTATCTTCGCCATCTCCGTCTTCCTGTTTAAGCTGACCAGCTCACATAATTACGGAAATGGCAGTTATTCTAGTGCTTCTACTACTAAAAGTAACAATAAGTGTTTCCATTCGAGAATGAAGTTCCCCAGCTTTTCATTATGCTTGTGTCAGCGTTTCGTTTCCCTCAAACTATGCAGCCATCTAATCAGCAGTATATTCTTACGCGTACATAAAAGGTGTTTCACCAAAGCTAATTGGTCTTCCGAAATGGTCTTATAGTTTGCATAATCGATGCCCGGTTGTTTGCAATTTATAATTTCGGAAACCGAATCAACTAAGAGGTTTCATCATAAATTGGAAATGTCATTTCGACACTGAGCTTATTCATCAGCCACATATCATTAATATTAATCTTAATACTCATTAAATAAACAAATAATTCATATTCTAAACGACATCAACTAAATTTACTTTTATTCTCAACATTCAAACATTGCCCTCGTCTCTCTCATTGTAAGCATGGCTGGGCCTTTATCTTTAAAAATGGGGGTTGAAACTTGAAGTTTCCTTTTATAGACTTGAATAGGGAGGCAATGCTCGTTAGCCTTACTCACACATATCGCCCGAGTTGTAAAATGAATGCTAAATAGCAATGAAACAGAGAACTAAATATACATAGGAGAAGATGCAAGACTATCACAATCCGAGAACAAAATCTCTCCCATGGGAGTTTCCTCTTTCTCATCTTTTAAATCAGTACCCTCACTCTTCCCATTGTTCACTTTCATAAGGACCCTGTGACTCACGCAGTCAATCAATTTCTTATCATCATCGAGCATAATAAAAGCTGAAACGTAAAACATCCCTGTTATAGTTCAGTGAGAAAAAACTTTACAGTTGTTTCTGTTTCCGTTTGGAAAGAAACATCAAACCTCCCTAATGTTTCCTCTTCACTGCCACTTTTCCTCTTCTCTTCTTCTACGTCTGCCTATTCTTTTTCCATCCTCTTTCTCTCATTCTTATGTTTGACGATAATCTTCAACTGATTAATCCTCTTTACGCCGAGTATGCTATAGAATAAGAAAGATTGGAGGACATACATAAGAATTTATACCGAACTCTTTCTAGAAGTCATGTTTTGTATTTTGGCACCGCCTCGAATAAACACAAGGTCATCGATGTTTCCACTAGTATCGTGGTCAACATCGCTTCAAAAAAAGTTTACATCTTGACGAAGATTGGTTTCAAGAAAAAAAAACGTTTTCAGGGATTTCAGGCGGCTTCTCTCTTTCTTTCTCTCTCGTTCAAAAAAAACGCCTGAAGATTATCAGTAAGATACTGCGCCGCTTGCGGTTATTGAAAGAGAGTATGGCCCTGATCCAATTTTCACTTCAATTCTCTCTTCTCTGGATTTCATCTGAATGTGCGAAGACAATACTCCAAAAGAGCTCACAATCAAATTATTTTGATCTAATTATTCGAGAAAAGTCGGTTCGAAGAAAAATCAGGTGGTTTGGCTGTCGAAGTCCGCTCGAAGAGCACGACAAGCTGACAGCTGGCAAACAACACTTAGGGCTATTACATAATAGTCAGCGATTGTCATGTCAAAGTCCCAATATCCAACATATTTTCATAAATTACAAGAAATAAACTTACAATGACAAATTCACAATCATCTCTGTCTAAGTTTTTGAAGTCATCCAATCGAGTCTTTTTCACAGATTGGATGTCTCTAAAATCCTTCCAGGCATAATCTTCCAGGATTTGGTCTACGTCAAGGTGATACATCGCTGTAAAGGAAAATAAAATGAGGATGATCGAATGAAGGATGAGAAACAAAGAGTTGACAAAAACTACAAGATGACTTAGTATTGTTACGAGACATACCAAAGTCTGCGAGAATAGAAAACTCAGAAGAAGAAAAAAATGGTTCACATTCACACGTCAAGAACATCAAAAACAAACAACAGGAGTTTATGCACTAGAACGCTTTATGAAATTTAAAAAAATGTAAGGTGAGTCATCGAATCTAGTTTCAAGAATCATTTAGGCTGTAATGCGCGAATTTTCATCCTCTACGATAACATCAAAACCTTTTGAGGGTTCGTATATCTATGTGAAAAATCAAGAAGATATGGCAATCGTCTTCACAGTTGTCACACAACCGTCCACTTCCATAACCTAATATATCAATTTCAAAACCACCGTCGTTTAAATATATTTGACGTATCTCAGAGAACCTGAGTTCGGTCGAATGACTAAACGTCACGAGCAAATACCAAAATCTGAATATAACTGGGATGGGAGCAGAGTGAACAGCAGCAATAAAATGAAGCAATAATCCATCTAGTCAGTAAACTACTACTCTTATCATCGATAAGAAAGGCTTTTGTACAAAAAAGGACTTATTCCGTATTAATCATAAGTAACGCTAGGATCAAAACGGCAATAGAATAGTGTGGAGGAAAGGCCAGCACACATATGCCCCTCCTCTCTCACTAGTAGGAAGGCGGAGCCAGGACTTCGAAAGAAATCAATGATTGTCTTTTAAATTGTAGGAAGAAGCTAGCAGTATCTCACGATGAAAAGATTCTTATCTCAATACTATATTCAAAATATGATCTAGACAGTGACTGTGTATTTCTCATCGGGAAATTAATGGCGTGTTAGGTGAGCTATTAACATGACACACACCACAAGAATTAGAATTCCATCTTAATGACAGATGCGCATATGCTAATGTAGGCTACGTAGGGGCTTATTTCGTTTCATTTCTTCATTGAAAGGCTATCAGTACGGTTGTGTTCAAATTGAGTCAAAGTTAGTATGAGAACTCGTGAAACTATTACTGTTCTTTTCGTTGTTTTTGATGATGAAGTTATGTTTTTACACGATATTACCAATTTCGTATAATTTGTAACAAAATTCTTTAAACAATTCTGAATACTTCTTACTCATTAGGAGAAATGTTGAAATTCTTTGATAACATACTGAACAAGTTAATATAAACAAAAATCTTTTATTTTTCAGATCTTTATGAAATTTATAAAACGAACGTCAAAAATTCACAGGTTTAAGTAAGGCGTTTTTGAAAGAGCAATTACAAACTAGGCAAAGGCACATACAAAGACTTAGTCGAAAGATTTGGTCATTAGAACAAAAACTTTTTTTCTATATTAGATTAGGTTGAAGAGGGTTCCTCTTCTGTCACACCGGTATCCACTTCCCTCTGAGGAGAAGGTGTATCTTCATATGGCTTTTCTGGCAAGAGTTGAGCAATACAACGAGGGAAATATCCTTTAGTTTTTTCGGATCCTTTCTTATGTCCATATAACCAATGCTTTTGTCCTCGAGTAACAATCCATTTTTCTGACTTGTTCACCTAGACAACGGAAACGTTATGCCTCCTGTCCGAAATTCATTTTATTACCGGTATTCTTGGATCTTCAGACCAGGGCTGACAACAGAACACTTTCAACCCGAACTTGATACTGCCAAATACCCCTCCTTTGAAATCATCTGAGAGAGAGAGAACTGATTTCCAATTATTGATGTTTTCAAACCTTGTATAAGGACAATTCTGGCATTGCTACGTTTCAACTCTTTTTGTCGTAGTTGCTCACTCTGAAAAATAAACAGAATTATAAACTCCGGTTCTCACTCACAGTTAAAGTATATTGATCACAACTTGCGACGACTGGCCACCATATACCATTACCGAGAGTACTTAACAAGAAACATGAAGATAAACGCTTCTGTAACTTACTGTCCTGAGAAGGTACTCAAAACTTCATACAAGTTTCTTCTCCATCCGATATCATATGGATATACCCATTGAGCCTCCTCATCATCGTCATCATCATCTCTACGAGCTAAGGCTTTGCTGTCTTAAAAGCAAGATGATAAGAATCAAGTTGCCTGATCAGTTCACCTATGTATTCCTCTATTCCAGTACGGTTTTTGAGTATATATTTGATTTGCATGTAGAGAAGTACAGAGAGCCCGATTGAAACTCCACATGAGAACCCGAAAGACCCAATCAAGGCAACGGCAGCCCATATATTCATTTCGATTACTGGCTCGGTGCCATCACCGTACTTCATATAATAAGACTGAGAGAAGAATTCGATCAATTAATAAATGAGGTAAAATCGTACTATGTGAATAGCATGATAAAAGCATATACAGTGAATTACAGCAGAGTGTATACATCCGACTATAGCACCGACAAGGAACCTCACAAACCAAGCTTGATTTCGGTGCCCGACGCAATTGTTTATCCAAGCTTGAAAAATAAGAGAAATGAAAAGTGAACAAGATTCAAAGAACTCACGACAGTGGTGGTCCATTTTAAGAGAGCATCTTTTGCATTTTGAGCAATGGTGAGATCTTGGAGCTTTATATCCTTTACAAGGAGTGCAATATTGTAAAAAATCTTCATGACTTTTCTGATCAAGAAAAATTTCGTTTAATTATATGTTTCTTTCTCACCTCAGGTGGGGTCCAACCTAATGGTACACGTCCTGGGCCATTACTCGAAGCATTTATCATGTTAGAAGCAGTTAAGTAATTCCAGAAAAGGTAAATAGAAAAATGCAAGAAGCCTCCTATTGTAGTTACCGGCCACCACATCAAAAGGAAATGGGTAGTTGAGCTACTAATCTGAAATTAAGCTTTCTCCCTAAGCATTAATCACAAACAAACAAAAGCAATGATGGCAGCGGCTATCATGGGACCCCAATGGATCAGACGACCAGCGTCCACATCATCGGAAAATCCTTTTACAACATCCTCAGATGGCCAAGCAGGAGCTTCGATGATTTTGATTCCTAAAAGCCAATGAGGATATACAAACACCTCAGCTCACCTTTAGTGCTATCTTTATCAGGCGATGTTTTTTCCAACAGGTCGACGCCCATCCTAAGGTCAAATGTGATTTATTTTACTTTTTTATTTGAAAAAATAACAAATGAATAGAGAACATGGTACAGAAGAAAGAGTTCATATACTCAGAGTTTTATTAATTGACAACGTATTTAAATATTGCGAATGGGAAACACATGGATTTCAGTAACAACTTTTGAGATATATGCAAAATACACAACAAGGTGTCCAAAGATTCAACAGGTTTGAGATTTTTCGAATAGGTTAGGCTTTAGAAGTATTCATATAAGCATCAAGTTCGGCATCAAGTTCAGCTTCAGACTTCTTCGGCTTGTTCTCACCCTTTTTTCTTCCTCCAACGTTACCGCCTCTGGGCGCGTTGTTGCCTCCTCTTCTGCGGTTTCCTCCTATTCAATTATTCGATGTAACCAGGGTAACTTGCTCAGGAATTACGAACCATTTCTGTTTGGGGCTTCCTTTCTTTGAACTCCACGAGATCTTTGGGGAAAATCTAATCTACTTCCTAAATCCTGAGTGCCGTCTACTAAGAACATTCTCATAATCTGTAAATTAACAAAGCGTTAAAATAATTTCCGAAAATCTAACTTGTTCATCTAGAGCGACACCAGCAAAATCTTTGATAACTCTTAGAGCGTCTCTTTTGGCCAAATAAATATCCCCAGTTCCGAGAGATTGTCCTTTACAAAGTTACTAGTTACTCGAACGAAGTATCCAATAACCTTACCAAACTCATTGTGATGAACAAGGGCCGCTTCAATGTTATAATTGCCAAATAAGTCCTCTAAATCACTGGACGAAACTGAAGGTGCCAAGTTAGTGATGTTGACACGAACTGATTTGTTCGGGTTGCCACCTAATATCGGAAAATTTTTTATCACCATTACGGAAGTTACTATTCACCTGTGACATGGGGTCCTCGAGCTGCATCGTGATCAACAAACTTTCTTTGTGGCTTTCTAGTATTATTGTTATTCTGAGTGTTCTGTCTACCTCCTCTACGACCACCGGCAGTTCTTCCTATAAAACGAGAAAGGATGTTTGACCCGTTAAATAATATAGATACCTGGACCTCTTTGCTTCTTCTGAAGAGCAATGATTTCATCTAAGGACATCTCGACGTTGGCCATTTTTTGGAACTACTGGAACGACACACAATGAAGTAATACTAATTCGAAGAAAAATACAAGAACAATGATACGATTAATACACGCCTGCAGGCGGCATCTTGCGTCGCAAGGAAAATTGAATATTCAATAAGCACCGACAATTGCGTATGCTATGATGGATATATTTGAAAGGGCTAAGTCTACATAATTATCACTAAAGCGTATTGAACAAATAATCATGAAATTACAATCAGCAAACAAGGATAGTTAAAACCAAGTTTAGTTCAAAAAATGAAAAACAATTAGGAGGGACAGAGTATTCACAGTAGTTCCAACAATGTGCAGCTCGCGACGTCGGAACTTTTGAGTATAGAGAGCAATAGCCCCAGTTAAGGGAAAAGTAGATAGAAGTACGTGTTAGGGGCTCAAAGACGATCAAAACTGTCGTTTTGGAAGCTGACACTAGACGCTGATTAGCGGCAACACAGTTCTCTCAGAGATATTTTTGAACACAAAAAAGGAGTTATTGATAAAAATAATGAGTAAATTCCATTAGGTTGCGTAATGCCTACTACCGTACAAAGATATTCTCTTTTGATGGATAAAATGAAAGAATTATTGATTGGGTGATAAAAAAAATAGAGTTGATGGGTGAGCGGTCGATCGATCATGAATTGATTTCCAGATTGTAAAGTTTCAGGAATACTAACTTCTACTAACCCTGATCCCGATTAAGAAAAATGGTGGAGAATAGTAAATCTGCGGTACGCTTTGAATTAAATCAGCATCGCCTCAACTCTGTTTTCTAAGATTGGTAAAAGAAAGATTTTGTCCTCATACAACTCTGATGCGAAAACTCGCGGTCGATCCGTAATATTAGAGAATATATATTCGGCAATGAATAGCACTTACAGGAATTAGTAGGAGAGTTGAATAAAGATTTGGAAGGATATCGAAGAGCTATTGATCTTGAATCTTCTGATACATCTGATTCCTCCGAGGTTAAAGTTGAATAGTCAAGGAAACACTGACATCTTTCTTACAGGATGAAGATTTCGACTATGAGATCTTTGCATATGCTAAAGAACTAACGATGAAAACATACACCCCTATATATAAAAAATATATTGATGACAATGCGAAATACTATAGGGTTGTCCAGTTTACTATAATCTTGTATAAAACCATGTTTCAGTCTGAATTTCAACAGCATATTCGCCAGTTCATGCCTAGAAAATACAGAACCTACAACAATTTGTCAACTTCTGTAGATCTGTTAGTTCCTCATCGCTTAAAGAGATTCGATACTGTTTGTGTGGTATACTCATCCGCTTTTCATAATGAATCCCTCCGATGAAGCCAGAGTCACCTGATAATGATATGTTCCCTTGTCTTGTTCAAATGTTTCCATCCAGCACAATGTGTCCTAGAATGCGATATTACGTTCACGTCGATAGGAATATTCAGGTAGATGTCTCTAAGACTCTCTTCCGATAATTTTTCTTCAGACTGATGATACTTTAAGACTTTCTAATTTTCCCCAATTGGAGAGTAGCGAAGACGTTGATAGATTCCATCAAGAACTCAGAAAAGCATACCCAGAGGTTGTGATCTTTTGTTGCTTATATGATTGACGTTCAGGGAATTCATGGTGAACGAAGAGGATGGGGATTACTTATCACAGATGAGCTTCTCTACTTATTGGTTCAAGAAGTTTTAAAACAATGGACAACTACTAATTATCGTAGGTGAAACATGACGTCATTATATCTGTGTCCATTCTCAGCTACTTCATACATCTTCAAAGCAATTTACAAACTCTTCCCAACCAAGTTGATAACGGGAGAGTTAGAGGACAGGTTGTTACTAAGTTTGTATATGATTAGAAGTGATTGCATTCAGCTATCCTACGTTAGTGAGGAGATTTGAGAAAGAACCAAATATGAAAAAGAATACTAAAAGTGTGGTTGGTTTCAATTATTCTCTTTCATTGCTAGATATCTGGTTAAGAAAGAAGTAGATCACTCAATCAGCTCACTTTATTGTGGTAAATGTAATCAGTTTTTTTGTGAACTACATGGTTTCCATAAACACAAGAGCTATCAATCCAGATCTTATGTTTCAGCTTTGGATGGAACTGAAAAAGTTGCCATTAACAAAGATTACATGGCCAGCGACGATGAAGATGTAGAAGCTTGTGGTCCTGAATGTTATATGACTGAACAGAATGGTGATGTAAGTTCGAAAAATCCAAACTATTTTTTACAATTCAAAAAGGTTGAACAAAATATGGAAGACAATGATTGTGAACTAAAACTCGATGCTCTATTCAACGAAGAAGCATCGCAAAAGTTACTGGAGCTTCTATTGAATTTGAAAAAGTTAGTTTGAAGTTTTTATGAATACAACCGGCTCTGACCCTGCACAACTCAAAAAATGAGGAAAGACACAACGCGTAGTTTTCGAGCTTTGGAAGTTTCTTTTCAAGATTCTCATCCTGCTGTTTATCCAAAGTTTTATCAAAATACGATTCTAATCGAGAATGGACTTGTCGAGAGGTTTTTGAGAATATTTTTGCGTTCTTACGTTTTCCTAGATCTTCGTTATCAATCAAGCGCTAGAGAGACATAAAGCTTCTCTCTCACCTGAAGAGTCGAAGGAAAGGAAAAAGTAAATTGAAGAACAAAAACGAAATGGTATTTCTGTCGTTTCAGAATGATGAAAGATCTGCCAACTGGTCATAAATCCCTGGCTCGAATGACTAATGGAGAGGTTTGAGAATTGATAGTTTTGTATGATGGCTCCCCAACGTTAATCTTCAGATAAATAACAGTGCTAAGTTGAAACCTTGTGCTCATGAAGGAGCATGTACGGATTGTGTTTGTTCTCAAGAAAACACACCTTGTACGAAATTCTGTAAATGCAGTGAGGACTGTAGAAAAAAGCTTCGGGGATGTGTTTGCCTCCCAGGTTAAAATCATAATTTTCACACACTTTCTAAAAGTTTTTTCTACAGGACAGTGTGGTACAAATCTTTGTCCTTGTTATCTTGCCAAGTGGGAATGCGATTCTGACAATTGTAAAAATTGTATTTGCGGTAAAGCTATTTGTTTGAGAACAATGTAATTTAATATATTAGGAAGTTCAAAGTTTACTCTACCTAGCCTTGATCTCTACCCCACTCCTGATCCGGAACTGAATTATTATGGGGTTTCTGATTCTGAAGAGGATCATAACTTTTTGGGAGCTTCAAAAAGGCAGAACTATAAGAAGCAGTCGAGTGACCTAGAATCACTGATGAGTACAGAATCTACAGGAACTCATTCAGTTAGCACTATAGGAAACTCTTCTGAGGCTGATGAACGTTTTGGAAATGTTTTCCCTCTGTCTATCTGTAACAGAGAAAACATGGATGTGTATATTGATGCGACAGAGGGAGTAGGGGGAGCTGCTCAGAAATGCAGAGTGGGTGATGACTTTCTTGACCTTAATGCGCGAGAAAGTTCGCTGTCGTTAACGGAACAAGTTATCGGCCCGAAGTCAGAAAATCAGGAAAAGGCTGTTACCGGAACAAAGATAACTTCATACAACGAAGATCATAACGATTGCTTGCCTAGCTTCTTCAGCTGTGAACTTACACAAGGTGTGGAAGGCTGGTTAAGCAGTTTGAGTGCACCTAATAAGTTCGACAACATCCAAGGAAATAACAGATCCAACAGCATCATTGAGAGAGCTTTACCAAGTAAGCTTATGAAAACCATTCAAGAACGAATCTTAAACTCATATCTTCAGCGAAGGTGGAACAAACTGATCTTCGAAGTTTAAATAAAGAACAACAGACTGATATAAGATTGAAAAGACGTAAACAGTATCGTTTCTTGAGTATTCAAGCTTACAAGAGACAGCAGGAAAAAGTTTTGGCGAGCGTGTTCGGAAGCGAAATCTGTAAGAACTCTCATAGTTTTTATTCACATTTTAGATACTTCCACTGATAACTCTTACATTACAGTGAAAAAAAGTGAAGTCGGAAGGCCTTATGGAAATGAACAAGAGGAAGATCGTTGTAACAACTGTCGGATACAGAATGGCCAGTTCAAACGTCTTAAAGTTGGGGTGTCTTCTGTAGCTGGATTTGGATGCTTTCTCTGTGAGCCCGCATCCAAAGTTGGTCTGAACTAGTTCTCGTTTATTTCTTTTTTTATTTTTTAGGGCGACTTGGTGGCTGAGTATACCGGGGAAGTCATTTCACGTTGGGAAGCCGAACGTAGAGGTCTGATTTATGATGAATTCAAATGCAGTTTCATATTCGGTAAGTTTTGTTCTATTAGTAATGGTGATTTCTAATCATCTTTTTAGCTTTGAATAATGCACAATCTGTAGATGCGACAAGGATGGGTAACACCATAAGATTTGCTAACCACTCAGATAACGGAAACTGCTATTCACAGGCACTTTTTATCCGATATCTGTTGTAACGCCTAGCTCACTTCCAGATAATAGTGGTGAATGGCGAACATAGGATTGGAATATTCGCTAAAAGAGACTTACCCAGTGGAGAAGAGATATTCTTCGACTATCAGTATAACAAGAATTGCAAAGAGAAGTACGTTCCTAAGGATTCGAAAGATGTATAGCCCTTCGCAAGGCTCACACTGTCAACCTATTTCGTTCTTGACTTATCAGTGATATGCATGATCTCATTTCTTAACATTGTCTTTTTTAAGTTTTGTAGTTTGTAAATAAATGATTTTTCTATCAATACTTATCTGAAACACAAAGGAATGAACGCTACATTCTAGCCTGTCGCGGTGGGCAATTTAAGGAAAACCTTTCTCCACGCGGGATGTTCAATGTCCAAAGGTGAACAGTATGAGAGGCGAAATAGTTCCAATGTCCTTAAAGTTTATAGGCAATTAACTAATTTATGAGCATTGCTCTACAAACATTTCGTCTATAAGAACAACTTCATTATCTTCTTCATCTTTTATGCTTTTTTCCTTGATCTTCTTATTTGCCTTTGTCACCTATTAGTTTCAGAGCTCACATGAGTACATTCTCAGTTCAACACTTACTTCCTTCATTACCAGTTCCTGCATTACACAAGACACTAAACTCTTACTTCATATCTGGTATCTTTGTAAAATGATTATTATGTTTTCATTTGCACTTTTAAGCTACTGCTAACCTCAAAGATGATAAACAGATTGAAGAAATTCGAAAAATTGTTAAAGATTTTCAAAATCAACCTCTAACAAACAAACTCCAAACCTTGTTGGAAGAAAGAGCTGACAGCAAACGAAATTGGGTGAGTATGAGTTTAAATTTATCCAGTGTCATTTTCGTATTGTAGTTGGAAGAATGGTGGTTGGACTCGTACATGACAATACGCGAACCTCTAATACCTTTCCTGAGTTTTGGAGCGAAAGCCGAACACTTGTTGCCAGAAGCAGACTCTCAGTTACACAGAGCATCTGATGCTCTACATGAATGGCTTGGCTTTTGGCATTTAATCAGAACGTAACGTTTTATCATTTCATTTCCGGCAATTTATTCCCTTGTTAGCGAACAAATTCCTGTGTTCTCTCGTCAAAGTGAAGTATGGGACATGTCACAGTATCATCAGTTGTTTTCAAGTAATAGAACACCGGCCAAAAAGAAGGATGTGATGAAAAGGTTTTTCAAGACAGGTTTGTATTGTGACCAAATAATTTGTCTATCAATTGATTCGTAGAGAGAGAAGGAAAGTCTCCTACCCACGTGGTGGTTTTATACAAAGGCCAAGTTTGGAAGTTGGAAGGCATAAATGAAGATGGTAAACCTAAATCTCCCGATGAATTTTACAACGTAGGGCTTGTCATTCAGAGTTCCACTAATCTTACAATTTCATTAAAGGCATTGAAGTATATAAAAGATAATACCGTTGCCAATAACAATTCTGTGATCTCTTTGACTTCAATGAACCGAGATGATTGGGCTGAGGTAAGACAACAAGAGCGTAGAAGTCTTTACTGATATGACTTATTTCTAGAATTATGAGCATTTATGTGCAATTTCAAGTGATAATAAGGAGCACATGCAAGTTATCGAAGAAAGTATTATGTGTTTATCTCTAATCGACGAAAATGAGAAATGTTGGAGAGACGTGGGCTCTATTTTGACTTTGTACCCATCAACGAGATGATTTCAGCTGGTTTTCAAGTCAATGTTGAACAACACAGGTTATCAATGGGCTGATAAAAGTATATGCATAAGTATTTACCAAGATGGACAAGCTACAATGCTTGTTGAAGTAAATATTTTTAATTTTTCTACAGAACTATTGATGCTTTGCAGCACAGCAACGTAGACGCTATCGTAGCTATTCATGCCGAAGCTCATGCCCATTCTAGAATCAGAAAAGAACTTTGGTTGCCAAAGGTTTAAGTAATCTAATTGAAATACTCACACCAAGATTCATTGCAGAAGGTTGATTTTAACAAACCAAAACTATTGAATTTTCATACTGACGATGTAATAGTCAATAGTATAAATCAGGCTAAGAAGAATTTTGAAGAAAAGGTGGTGAAGCTCTTCTTTTAAGCTTCATTCACATGTTGTATTTTAGAAATTGTTATTGAACTCCAACATCTTTCAATACAGCGGATATGGAAGCAAATTATTGAAGAAATTTGGTCTTTTTCCTGACACCGTAATTCAGATAGCACTTCAAATCGCATTCGCGAAACTGCATGACTAGTAAGAAGCATATATTACAGAGTAATTATCAAACTTCCATTGAAGCTTCCCACCTATTTATGAAACGGCATCAATCAGAAAGTTCTATCATGGAAGAACAGAAACAGTTCGAGGGCGTTCGAGAGAAGTCATTGAGTTTGGAGAAGCGTTTCTAAGAGCGCAACCTGTAATTTCAATTTCTATTCAAGCTGAAAACGCCATAAAAACTTTCAGAAAGATGTATTGCTGAAACTATTCCGTAAAGCTTACGATAAACATAACGAGATGATGAAAAATTCTATGAATGCCCAAGGTTTATTCATTTCAATAAATAAATACCTTTATATGTTTCAGGAGTTGATAGACATCTGATGGGACTGCGACTTATCCAAGAAACTCAATTTCCCCAGTATCCAACTCATTCGTTATTCAAGCATCGTTCATGGAGAGAGAATGGAGGTGATGGTAATTTCGAGTTATCAACAAGGTGAGAAGTCATCACTTATGCTATTCTGCAACCATCTGCATTTTACAGTTTCGTGGGCTATACACATGATGATCAAGTTAGTGAAAATGGTAATTTCTGTGCTCCGATGTGCGCGAACGGCTATGGTGTTTTCTACCGGATAGCACCAAACAAGTACAATCTAATCGTTTTCATTATCATAAATCATATTTCTTTATTTAGATTATTTTTCAATATGACCAGCTACAGGGGTTCTAAATCCAATATGAAGTCTTTTGAAAAGTCATTGGATGAAGTTCTGAGTGCTTTTATCGAATTATTTAATTTCTCATCGCTTTAAAGTTAAAAAAAATTATTTTTATAACGATTGCTAAAGTTTCTCTCTATTGCCTTCTCATCTGGTTTTTACAGTTGAGTAGAATTGATTGGAAGCAAAACGTTTTGCCCGAGTGCAAGAGCACACAACCCATACTGGGGATACTCAACGCACTGCTGCATACTCACAGCAACGACATCAGCAAAAATACTAACAGAGTTTTCAAGAAATAAAAATCGTTCACTCGGCTTTCTCCGTTGTCATGAACTGAAAAAATTCAATCAAAAATCAATTTGTATCATCTCGTTTCACCTATGCCACAGTTCTCTAAATTACCGTGAACCTCATAGTTTATCATTTCCTCTAATCGAGAGCAAGCGAAAATTGTTAGCTTCAACTTCGGATTGTTTCTGACGATGACTTTTCTACTGAAATTGAAAAGAAGTCAATAGGTTGGTCAGAGCTCTGGCAGACTTTCTCGAATATTTAGTTTTTAGTTCGTAGATTACCAGGGCAGAATTGTTTTCTACAAGTATAGCAGGATCATCGGCTGAAATAAGAGAATTGCATATTTAAAAAAAATAGGAGAAACCTCTGGTGGGATATAGATGTTCAAGATTGTATAACCAACTATTAGTTCGAAGTTTAGTGTTCTGAATAATCAAATGGCCATAGATCATGGTGATGTTAGAGAATTTAATGAATTGAGATATGTCAGATTTCTCGTTAATCAGCACATCACCAACGATTACTGTATGATTCTCCCCGATTCCTTCCCAACTTCCATTTTGTATTCGATAGAAGTGTTCGGGAAGAATTTCATCTTTAAAAGTGTACCGTTAAGAGTTTATAACACAGATGTATATGACAAAATATTACCTTCACAGAACGGTGCAGTTATTCTACCTCCGAGCTCGGACACAACGCCTACTATGTGTTCGCTCGTCTGAAGACATAGTTTTGGATTTCTAAAATTGAAATATTAAATTCCCCCATTCTTTTATCCATACTCATGAATGACAATTTGAAGAAACCGAGTTTGAGCAAGCAGATACCACTTAAGTTTCGTCATTTCAGCATTTTTACTTATAAAAATTTGAGGCGGTTTGTTAAAATCTAGAACGAGATAATAGAAGTGCATAACTGAAATTTCAAAGAACCTCTTGGCAGCTCATATATAACTTCTTTGAGCGACTTTAAAAATCCTAAATCTTTATAGTTAGTGTTAACCACAGATATGGTGCCATATCTCAAGTATTTGAAATTTAAAAACAATTTTATCGATTCTTCTTACATAGTTTCTACAGAACCGAGCTTTCGTTCAAGACTTTCATATGCAGGTTGTTGATCAGACGTTAATGATATATTACCGATGAGAGTGGTGCAGTTGTCTGGTAAATCGAGGACTCTTTGAAAAAACTTGTCATCGGGTATAACACATCCTATAATTATGATTGCATATGTTAAAATGAATTTCAATCCGTTACCGCAGACGTGAGGATTATCCAATATATGAAATCTTTGAAAAAAATCTTGAAGAACCTCTACACAAAAATGTTCATATTTTAATTTGGGATTGTTCGATAAAACAATATGTCCACCGAGAGCATTTTGATTTAAAACTTCAAGAGTTTCCAGTAAAGAGTTATTCTCGACTACGAGAAAAGTATCTGAAGAGTTGGACATGCTGAAGATATCAAATTCTACTAGGCTCACTCACCTTCATAGTTTACTGGTAGAAAATCTAGAAATGTAGCGATTTTTTTCAAAGATGTATTCCTTATAATTAATTTTCCTTCGATGTTGCAGAAACAGGTCAAAAAATCTTCAATTTGCTTGTTGGTAACATTCACAGTATCATCTATAATGATTGTACCCTAAATGGAAACGATTATTAAAGCTATTAGATTTGAAAGAGTACGATTATCGTCATTGGGAAAGTACAATAATAAATAATAGTGTCTGTCAGTATACCGTTGTATTCATAATGCGTGAAAGGGAGGACTGTAGTAGTTGTTGGCTCTGTGGAAGAAAAGTCTACCGGAAGATACGGAACGCTTTCTGCGCTAACGATTAAGCCTTGAAAAACATTGTCTGTAATAGAATCTTATACCGAAATATCTTACCTTTTGTAAGCATGATGCCTAACAGCGCCATCGTTCTGTGTGCCATGTTCGGAAGTGTATTTGACTTGCTCGAAATTTCTTCTTTGCCATTTCTCCTCTATATAATTATAATAAATATAATGTTTATGAGTTAACCATTATATGGCATTTTTATTATATCAATATGATTGCCGATTATGGATGTCTAAGCGACCAGCTCCACATAGCAAAAGTAATACTTGTAATTGGAGGGAGCAAGTACGTTTGCAGCTTCTGACAAAACATCGAACCAACCGCATAGTCGTCTACGTTATGCGTAAATGAAGTTTGTTGCAGACAAAGCTATATGTGTTACGTGATTTTCGCGTGAATAATGAGCTATGAAGCCTATTCTCAATATGAATAAAGAAGCTTGAGCTTGAGTATTTTGGATATGTGGAGAGTTTTCAATCATACTTTATTTCAGAGTTTGTTTTGTTGTAATACAAAGTACAGAACGATTACATTACTTTCAGAGGTTATCGGAATGCTATTGAGAAGATGAATCAGTCTCTCCCACTCTCTCTCTCTCTCTCTCTCTCTCTTGCTCTCTCCAATTTCATTTTTTTAATATTTTGTTTGTTTCATGTACGAAAAATAAATTTTGTTTGTGAAAAAACAGAGATTTACATAATTGGATGGTTAAACGTTTATGGATCATTAAACATTCGAGAAAAGCTCAAGCATATAATGGAATTTGAATATCTTCCAACTCACGCCAAGATTTCGTTCTTCTTTTCATTTCAATAGAGTTGTTGAGACTGCTGAATTCAACTTTTCATTTTTCATATGTTTCTCGTATGTTGTTTAGCTTTATCAAACTTTTTTTTCACACTTGTTTCATTCGGTAATTGATCATTTTCACCGATTTTTACACCTTCACCATCATCATCTGATGGAAGACATCCATTTCACATGAATAGTGAAAGAAGCTCACAGAGAAACACAATGCTGTGCTCAAGCTTATAATGTTTCTTTTTCAGTCTTTTTTGCTTCGATAATTTATCATTTTTAGTGTTTTGTTTGTAAATTTCAATGCTCTCTTTCTCTCTTTCTCTCTCTCTCTCTATCTCTCTGAGCTTCTCTTTTTTTAGTTTTGAGCAGTCATCTGGTCTACTCTTCTCTCCTCCTTCTTTAGAAGTATGTTAAAGGGAGAAACACGACAACATAAACTTTTAAAAGACGAAAAAGATAGAGATGTAAAGAGAGAGAAAGAGTGAGAGATATCAAAAGAGAGAGTGACGCTCATACTAAGTACGAGAGGGTGGAAGAGAAAGATATTGTTGGACTATTGTCTTATTTTTGCTCTCGTCTGCCCATTCCCTATTCATCATTCACAGATTTTCAAAGAGTCCTGCAAATCAGATTTTCTTCTTTCAAGTACCAAACTTATGCTTTGATGTGTCTTACATGTAGCTGAATGATATGATTCTTAAACATCTTTCAATCATTCATCACTTCTCTATACTTTTCTCATTTACCTATAAACTTCTGATGATCATTTGTCAACTGTCTGCATATGTGTATGTGTGAGTACGTGTATGTGTGTGTATGAGTGTGTGATTGGTGTAGAAAAAAAACGAAATGAAATCCATCTTTATGTCAAAGATCTCAGCACAAGTAGCGTCATGGGAAAATAAATCTCTGGACGTATTCTTTCTATCTTTGATAGCCAAAAGTTTAAGCTTCTACATGTGAAGCTGTGGTTGCTTAGCTCATCAGTCATTTTAAATCCCAAGATGCTCATGATTTATGCGATTAAAGTCGCTACGTTTCGTTTTTCCATAACAAGAACACAAAAATCTTTTAGTAAAATGCAAATTTCTCTTTCATTTTATGCAAATTACTATTGTAAATCTTACTATTCTCCCTATTTTTTCTTCTTCTCCGATTACTTTTCCAAATATGGCAGTTAGAAGGGGGGGGGGGGGGGTCTACGTTATAAAAGAACTTTCATTGTTTGTTTCCGGTCGACTAGACGGATTTTTGGAGAGTTTGGTCAATCATTCGCTTTTTTCCTAATTTTTATGACATTTCATCTGAGATTCTGATGTTCACATTTCAACATTGCTGATGTTTATCTCTCCATATCCTATCTCACTTAGTCTGTCTATTGCTCTGCTGACTTGGAGGTAGTAAAACTAAAAAAACTTTTTCATTCACTAGCCTTCTTAGTCAGTTGCTATGAACTCTGCCCCCGTATCCTTCCTCGCACTAACCACTCACTCTTCCTCTTACTCTTTTCTCTCTCACTTATACTTCATCTTTCGTCTTCTTTTTACCTTTTTGAGGTCTTTGTTTCGTTACACAAGCTTAGTGTGTAGAATTTATGAAACTTTTGTATAGTTTAAGCTTCCTCTAAGTATAATTCGTAATCAAGGAAGGTTTGCATTCGACCCACCTCTCACCCCATTCCTTCCATTCACCAAAAAAAGGTTTCCTTTTGAGTGCGCAAAACATAATTGGCGGGGGGCATGTTGGCTGTTCAGATTCAATTTGCTCACTTAACTTATCGCTTGAAATATGGAAAAAAAAAAGTTTCTTAATGCTGAATGTCTAAATTATATTTTTTATTCTATTCAATTCATTATATGCATGATATGCATATGATGGATGATGCAATGGATGATGTTTCATGGAAAGGCGTCTCTTCACTCAGTCATCCGTCGTTTGGACATCAATGCAGTTGATAAAGAAGTAAAAAAAGAGCTTCTTTTTCCTTTCATTTTTAATCTTTTTGCCTTTTTTGGTCAAAGGAAAATTCCTCAAAAGGATGTCTTTTCCTCAATTTATACATGAT
The DNA here is from genome assembly GCA_943334845.2 of Auanema sp. JU1783. NCBI lineage: Eukaryota > Metazoa > Nematoda > Chromadorea > Rhabditida > Rhabditidae > Auanema > Auanema sp. JU1783. The sequence goes on along the minus strand of CALQYR020007479.1, from coordinate 694,317 downwards.
TTATGCGCATTTCGACGTCTTTTTTCAAATAATTCGTGTCTTGGAGGTTCTTACTTCCACTTTTCGTTCAAGTAAACCCCCCCCCCCCATCTTATCGTCCTAAATATGAATTGAATCCTATGCTTTCTGCATCATCTTCAACATTCTTTTCATACCGCATTGCCGATTTTTTCCTCCCAAATATGGTTATTCAACAATTCCTCATTAAACTCGTACTTTTCTATCCTCATTTCCTATTCTTCTATTATTTTTTATATTATAAATCTTTGCATAATCCTAACTTTCCATCATCGATGATTGAATGTCTGGCTTAATGCCCTCATATGGTTTTTTTTCAGTTTTTCAATGAGATTTCTACCATCCACACGCAGAAGTTTCATAGGATGAGGCTTTTCCTTTTTTATTTTCTTTTTTATTTTGTTGAAGCCAGAGATTCTTGTCATTCACACAACTTTCATCATGTTTTACAACAAGAAAAAGATAATTATTTGATTTACGGGTTAACTCAGGTAAGCTTCTTCCTATTCGCAATCAAGCTTCTTCTTCTTCTCTTTCAGGATTGTCAGATTATATTTCTGCGACCATCACAGATCGCTCTCTTATCAACATTGAATGTTAATATCTATAATGCTTATTGTCATCCAAATTTAGTTCAATTACATCTTCAGGTAGATTGATAATCATGCTTGTACCTTAGTTCTCCCTATTCTACTTTCAGTCATCCGATTCTCTGCTGTTGGTTACGAAGCAGGCCGGAAATCGTATTTGTACGTTAAACGTCACTATTCCTCCGTTCGATCTTCTATTTGGAAATCACATATTTAGGTGAGACTGCAAAATGTTTTAATGTCAAAGACTTTTGGTGGCTCTTTTCAGTTATTCAATTTTCAATTCTCTTTCATATGCTGTATGTTCTCATTCACCACCGAACTCCTACCAACTGGAGACAGATTTATCATTTTTGGACACTCTCTATAATGTGAGTGATGAGGATGTATACTCAAATCATTTTTGATCATTTGTAGAATGTCATCTATTTTGTGAATGGACAGTCAGAAGGAAAAGAATGGAATGCACTTCAGTTTCTTATAAATCCTGAGGGATATCTGCGTTACCTGGACAAGTTTACTATACAAAACAATGGAAAGCGTTCGTTTGTGCATTCTATCTTTGTCATTTTTTTTTCTATTTTTCAGGTGAATGGACAGGACCGGATATCGCCAATGAGTATGTGGTTGGCTTGGATACTCAACGGAATTTGTTATTCAAACGAAATCGATTTCAATCAACATACCAGTGTGAATGTGCTTATGATCTCCTGTTCAAGTATTTCCATATTTGCATATATCAACATTTATGCCTCATCTGTTTCAGTCCTAATCTGGTTAAAACTCAATATGGCAATGACTCCTCGTTCTCCAGCGGATTGTGGCTTAATTCATTAGCAGCCGATAGTAATGTTCTCTTGTTTTCGGAAACAGATCGAACCGTAAGTTCCTTCATAATCGAATTCAACTACAAAGGACAATAGAAATTGCACTAAAAGGCTTTTAAATATTTTTTTTACTTCTCTTATGCTCTCAAAGACATAATGGGATGCTTGAAAATTAAAAAAAAAAAACCAAAATCTCAAATTACGGGCTTTGAAGCTGACAAGATCGGAGTACGAAATTGATTGCAGTTTTTTCAGCTTTCCCCTCCAATTACTTATGTGAGATCCAAAAACATAAGTAATCCGGATAAATCAGCTTCGTCTTATTGTTTGACGTCCATCCCTTTCAGTTTAGATTTGGGAATCGTTCGGGAGAGTACTTTGAAGAATATTCAGAAAAATCCCTTACCACCCTTTGGTATAATGTTTGCTCTCTTTAAAATGTTTAAAAAAGAATAATTTTCAGACACAAACACCAAGCCGAAGAAGCCATTGAGTGTCTCATTAACAACTCATCGTCATCGTAAAACAACCTTAAAAGCTTTAGCTCCAGAAGTGACGACCATCAATTCCATTATTACATCGACTTCTCAAATTCGACTTGAGCTGACTGATGACGATTTACAAGAGGATTCAGTAGAACAGAATGGAGTAGAAAATGAAGAGGATGAAGATGATGAAGAAGAAGAGATTAACGAGGATGCAGATGAAAGCACGGTTGAATCTGATGATTCTGGAGACAGAAGGTTTCGTAATTCTATTTCTATAGCCAACTAAAGTCATTTTGTTCAGCACTCAGCCATCAGACATCACATTCTCAGCGGCAGGTGATGGGCTGGATTTGGAAAACTCTTCAGGGTCAGCTCAAACGAAAAACATGACGACGTCGTCGTCACCGTCAATCTATCTTGCAGAACATCTTCTACTAATGATATTTGTATATTTTAGAGAATAATATTGTATGTAATTTGCAATAGAAGAATGAAAAACTAAAAAATTGAATTTGAATGAGAGTGAGAAACGAGCACATGCACAGCACTTATCTGACTATCATATAAAACGCATTTGTACTAAGAATCATACAGAAATTAGTTTCATTTTAAAATTTATATTCTTTCTTTTAATCGTTTTTTCGATAATTACAAGGACAGAACCAAATATTCCAGCACATGGCTCCCCACTTGCTCGCTCATTGCTTCCGACATCAGCCACCACCACACCACCGCGCTACCAGCAGCAGCGGCAGACGTTTCATTTAGAAATTCAAATTTTGAAAATCTCTTTAAAAGCTCTGAGAATATTATGTTTCACAGCTTTTCTTACGTTATTCAACAACTTTAGAGTGAGAGGGAGAGAGAGAGAGATTTTCATACTTTACTTCCTTTTTTCCATACATTTCTGTATTTTTTTTCACGAAAAGAACTTCCGAGAATAGAAGATGAAAGCCGAAGCGAAAAATGAGAAGTTTAAGCTTATGTAAATCCATCTAGAGGTCGTTTTTCCTTTTTTGAAAGTCATAAGTACAGCTTGCAAGGCTGAGCCAGAAAGGATTTCTTTCTGCGAGCTGTTTCAAAGTATTTAAATCTCCTTTTTCCTCTTTTTTTTTCTGCCAAAGATTCCCTTCAGTTAATGAAAATTTCCTAATTTCTGTTCTAAGACAACACACATGCAACATATCAACAAAGCCATTAAATCCCTGTACGAAGAGCAAGACGAACGCAACAACCTAGAGCGAACGTTTGTGGGATGTGTAGCGAACATAGACCAATGTGTTGCAGTAAGCTGATCATGCTTGGAGAGATGACAAATGTGAATCATGATCTGTGGCAGAGTCTTAGAAAGCTGAAGAAAGAAACAAAAACGAAGCTCTGAAGTTAATCAGATAACCATCTGCACGTACGACGTCACGCTTCTCTAAAACCATTATCTCCCTTATAAAGCAAATGCGAAAAAAAAGGAAAAACGTTTTAGACCAGCCACTAATACATTATTCAAAGGGTTTTTTTTATAAATTTTACTTCGCTTTTATTCATCTCCATTCATTTCCTTTTCAGTAAATACATCTTTAGACGATTTCCTTCCAAAAGCGATATGGATATCTTCTATTTGCGGCCAAACATACTGACGAGCACAAGCTATATGAAGATAATATTCGTTTGTTCTTGTTTCACATGTAGAGAGTTCTTTGATATGCCCTTATACAGTTGTTTCTGAAGTTTTGAATTCCCTTTTCCTCACAACTTATTACCTTTGAATGAAGAACATCAACTCATTCAGTCCGTAGTTGACCTTAAAGTCTACCATCCACTACATCTACTAGGCGAGAAAATAAGCCTTAATAGGAGAAAGAGAGAGAGAGAGTTAGAAAGAAAGAAAAACACGCGGTAAGTGAGAGGCTGTGAAAGAGAAGCAAAAGCTCGCAATGGGAGGAACAACCGTTCTTTCATGTCAAGTCGAGTGAAATGACAATTTCTACCACCACAAACCTTGTGTGTGTCGACAGCGAGCTGTGGTGCCCACCAAGGAAACATATTTCTTTTTTTTCGAACAAAAATGTCATTTGAAGGTTCATTTATTGTGTAATTGAATTGACTTTTATGTGATTTTGTTGTGAAACTTCCGGTCTTCTGCCATTCTCATCGACCACCTTCAAGAAGATCTCACCCAATCCTCTCTCTTTAGCCATACGAAATCTGATAGTTAAACTTTTGAGAATTTTCACAATCGAAGATAATCGGTTTCCATTCTCTCACAATCCATTTGAAACCATTTTTCTGAAATAGAAGCTTCTTCCTGATTGAAGGTACTAGGAAACGAATTTTTGGCTAATTTTTCTTGAACTTGAACAGTTTTGGATTCATTATTTGCTTAAGAATTTGATTATAATTCATAAAAGGTCATGTCTCTCTCTTTGTTGGATTGAATTTAAACAAGATGTAAAGATAGAGAGAGAAAGAGATGAAGATGACAGAAGAGAGAGAGAGAGAGAGAGATAGAGGGAAATAAAGTGAGTTTGAGATATTTGTGTGGAATATTCGAGTATTTTGAGAAAACATTGCATTTTATGCTTAACTTGCCATTCCATCCATCCTAGTTATTAACAGAATTTGCACAATAAAACCATTTTTTTTTCTAAAAATTTCGTTTCAGAATAGGAAAGCTTCTTCTTCAGCTGTCGAAGCTATGCCTAATTCAAAATATAAAACAAGAAATGATATAATTTCTGTCATTTGTTAGCTCATTTCGTAGGCATTGTCCTTCTCTCCCTCCCAATACCATGACGATTGACAAAAGACTGAAGAGAAAGGTTATCCATTCAAAACAACTACATTTTTTTCTTTTTTTTCGCTGTTTATTTGATCTCAAAACGAAAATACTTCCTGATCAGTACTAATCTTAACAATCACATCAAGAAGCTGGTTCATCAAAATTTATTTAATCATTTGATTTATTTTATTATCAACACTATGACAACCGCTCCGTTCGCATTTGAAATATGAAAATGAGAAGCGTTAACGCCAACGCGTCATGTACAAATCACGTCATTCCTTCTAAGATGCAAACATTCCGATTTTGCATTTTTTTTAATTTCTTTACTTTGCCTCCTTCAAATTCTCAAGAAAGGTTTTTCATTCTCATCATCAAGACAGCATGGTATGAGAGTGAACAAGCTGTGCAACTTCTACTTCCTCAACGATGTGTTCCAAACTCAAAACATATGTTTGCCTTATAATAGATTTCTTTCTTTACGAACTTCTCAGTACGTTTGCACGAATTGGGTTTTCTTTCAACTTATTTTTTTTATTATTTTGCTAATTAGGGTTGAATGCAATTAAGGGTCTACCGCCAAAAAAAAAAGACAAAAAAGCTCTAATAAACATTTATTTGCAGCCAGAAATTAAAGAGCAGCTTTTGGTTGTAATTAAAAAAAAGTTTTATCCGTTGTTGATTTCTTTTTTTTTGTGTTTCTGATCGAGTTTAACGAGTAGGAAATTAGTTGAATTGAATTGTCTCACCCATCTCCCGTCCATCTATCCACCCCCCATCCCACCCATATCCTCTTCCTAAAATCCTTTTCTATCACTCAATCTCATATCAAACACCCTTCTATCAACAATTTTGCTTCTTCTTCTTTTTTTTTCTTTTTTTCTCCTTTTTTCTTTCTTTGCTCTCACTTTCTTGCCTTCTTCAATCCCTCTCTCCCTCCCACCCAACAAAAAAATATATTTTTTGCTTGCAAATCCTGAAGAACTATTGCCCTCATTACATGTAACAAAAAAAAGAAAAAAAAATAGAAATTTAGTAAACAATCATCTTCTTTGACTTTTTTTTTTCGCATACGAGTCAACTGCAATTTGAAAGTTTTCGAACGATTTGTTTTTTTTTTCAACTTTATGTTTATTGGGTCAAAATATTCTTTTTTTGAGCTTCTCCTTGTTTGGATCAATTACAAGTTGTTTAATGCCACTTATGGGCTTGTGTGGGTTGTCGATATCAGTGGGAAAATTTATTTTTTATTTTTCTCAACAAAAAACATCTTGGACACATCCCATTTCTCAGCTTCATACAAGCTGTAATCGCCAAAAGAACAAAAAAACTTTTTCTGAGCATTCCCTTAGGTTCATGTTTAATATCAAAAATAGAAAAATAGAGGCAGATGTATAAAAAGAAACAAGGATAGAAAAAATGCCTTTATGAGAGACTTTAAGAGAGAGAGAGTGCGAGATAGTAATTCAATGGAAAGAAGTACGACAGAGTATGCGAAAGAGAAAGAGAGAGAGAGAGAGAGAGAGAGTGATATGCAGTAAAGGAGGAAAGCAGAAAAAAAGTTGGAGAGGCGTTAACATAAGTTTAGGTTTATGCTTTTCCATAGATGATTCTTGTGGTCCTTTCGTTGCTCATTACTCTCACGCCTTCCATTTACACCTTTGTCTTTGCTCATTTGTATACATGGTGGCAGAGAGGAAACTGTTAGAAAGAACTTTCTTCTCACAGAATTCTCGTTCAAAGCAATCAAACTAGATTATTTCCTTTTATTTTTCTTTCTCTCAGTTGTATAAACATTTATAAAGAAAAAAAGATTCTGCATCTTTATTTTTTTTGCTCGTTCGTTGAGTAAAATCAGCCTTATAAAGCTAATGCTCTTTCGTTCATGTTCGACTCGTTCTCCTTCTTCATCTTCATCGTTCTTCGTGTTCTAGAATGACAGTTGAAGAGATTATGATGGATGAGCTAATGGATAATTCTACTGAATCAACTGATTCATTATGTCATTATATTCCACCACCTATGACGGAACTCAGATTTTGGCTTGTAACCGTATTTGGATCTATCATCTCATTCATTAGTATCGCTAATAATATATTATTATTTTATAATTTTCTTACAAAGTAAGTTCTATTTACTTGATCAGACATCTGATGACATACACTCCGTATAGGAAACACCATCGAACTAATTATAACATTTATTTAATGTTATTAGCTTTCTTTGATGTTTTTGTCAGCATAGCGTACATCTTGCTTATGTCCGTCAATGTATTATCGGATTATCTTCAATCAGCTCTACTTTTGAAAATTTGGTAAGAATCAACATGCTTTCTCCCAACATGTGTCGTTTACATCTAATTAAGGTATATTTATATGGTTCCGATGATCACAATTTCACATATCGCTATGACATCATCATCTAATCTCATTGTGGCTGCAACATTCGAAAGATACTGCATGACTGTCAATATGAAATCATTACCATTCGTTCAAAGGTAAGCTTCAGCTCTTCTGCTCTCATGCTTCTTCACTTTCATTTCTTATTCAAATTTCCTTTTCTTTACAGAAATCGCAAGTTATTTGCCTTTCTTGCCATATTTCTCGGTATTGTCAGTAAAGGAACTATGTTCTTAGAATTTGAGGTTCGAGCGAAAAAAAAAGAAAAAAAAAACGAAATTTTCCATTTTACACTATTTCTATAGATCTACGTGAATCCGGAATGTGAAGGAACAATGAGTGCCACGAATATAGCTTATCGTCAATTTGTCTTTGGCACACCATATAATATCGTTTGGAGATTTTGGTTTTTACATACCTTATTGAACTCATTCTCATTTTTTTCTCATTTTTTAGGTATCGAAATTTTGTGACAATCTTTGCCCCTTTCTTCATATTAGCTATTCTCAATATACGCATAGTTAAAGCTCTGACAATACATACCAAATTGACTGTATGCCAATTAGCGGGTAATGCTGCTGTTGAACAAGCAAAGCGAAAGGTATTTCTTAATCACAATTTATATTCATTTTCATCTTTCTCTCTCTCTCTCTCTCTCTCTCTCTCTCTCTCTCTCTCTCTCTCTCTCTCTCTTGTATTCCATAGCACACACTATTCTATTCTCTCTCATCATCTCTCATCTTCATTCTTCGGAAGAGCATCAAAGATATGACAAGAAGCTGTCATATAGCATCAGAAGTTGTTTTTTGAGAAGACAAAAGTTCTCAAAAACTATTCTTTTTCCGAGTTAAAAACATAAGTTTTCGTTCATAAATCCAATTTTTCCCGTAGAAATCGGCCGAATATGGACTGAATGTTGCGGAAATCAAGGTAAAACCGATCCAAACACTCTCCAACTAATCTACCTGCGAATTAATCAACAGAAATGAAAAAAAAAAGTTTAATTTTGCATGTAAAGCAGCATTCATTTTGCCTTTTTTGACTTTTTTTCTTTTTGATCCAATTTTTGATCAACGAAAAGGCAAAATAGACTGCTTTAACTCATTTCCACCTGTAGAGTTTGTTGGGATCAGACGAGACCAATCTATAGATAGAAGAACGACTGCATCTCATTCAAACACAATAACATAGGCTGTCTATCTAAGCTTATAGAAACTCTCTCTCTCTTTTCATAACAATGATATGTGAAGCAAGATGAAATAAATTTGATTTTAGGCAACAGTACGAGCAGCTACGCGTACTCTGGTACTGGTTGTGTGTTGTTACCTCATAAGCAACATAATCAATGTTGCATTAACTATATGGGAACATTTAGATAAGGAAGGATTACAATCTCGTTACATTAAGTATGCAACTAACTATATGCATATAATAATAATCTTAATGATATACTTATAGTTTATATGTGATAGCTGTTGATATGGTTTCTTTGTTAACCACATTGGCTTGTGCCTGCCGTTTACCAATTTACCTTTCTTGTCAAGTAGCCCTACGCACAGAGATACTAGATATCCTTAAGAACCTCTTCTCGTGTGAATCAAAGAACAAGAAGGTTTTTAATCATTTTCAATAGCTTCCTTAATCTAAGATGATATGCATTTTAGAATAAGGAAAACGAATATCTTGTTGGTAATGATAAAAGGTTCTCCATTACCATAACAACTCGAACAACAGCACTCGAGTGTTCGCAGGAAGGAAAGGAAACTCCTCTGGTATGATTCTTAACTCATTCAAAGCAATCATCATATACAATCCTTTCTGTCACCTTTTTCTTTTTTTCCTCGTTCATTTCCAAACATTCATATTCAATATGAATAGAACAAAGAAAACAAATGCTTGAAATCTACTAATAGGTAATCCAAAAGCTGCCCACATATGGAACGAATGGCTAAGGTTGTTGATTCAATATCTCTTCTTTACGTTTTTGGAATAGAAAATAGTTTTGTCAATCTTATCTTATTTCCTTAGCTGCGTTTGCTTCATGTTCTTCTTACATCCATATATGGTGGTATAACTAACCAGTTGTCACAATTGAATGTTCTGAGTTTACTGCTTATAACCTCCGCTTCTGTGTTCTGACTCTATTCAAATTTCTTTTTTCAAAGCTGAAATCCGTAGTATCTCAAGTGAATTCAATCATTTTACAAAAAAAAAACAAAGCAAACAAATAACGGAAAAGAAGTAAACCTGAACGAAGCAGAAGATTTGTCAACTTTCGCAGCTTCGTTGTGTGTAGCAATGATGCTCTAGTAGCTGTTGTTTTCCAAAATTGGAAAAGCTTCAACTCATTCACGTGTATGCGTGATATGCAGATGAGCTTCTTCATCGTTTCATATTGAATTCATTTGAACAGAAAAAAAAAGAAATTGTAATAGATTGCTTCCATTGCTGCAACAACGTTTTTAATAATAAAAAAAAAGGAAGAAGAGTAATGCTAAAATATGACATATTGAGACATAAATAGTATATATGATGAGTTTGTGCATTCAGAGCATCCTGCCCATAGATGGAGATGAAGAGGACGATTTCTCACTCATAGGCAAAGACAGTATTCAGACACCTGATGATCTCAAACACTTTCTACCACATTCTTATGAAACTACTTTATAATTTTTCTTTATTAAATCTTAATTTATACAAAAATTTCTTGTTAATCATGTTATTTATGGAGAAGGAAGTGTGTGATTCTTCTATTTTCAATTTCGAAAAGAATAAAAAAAATATTTTTTTTCTCTTTTTCTTTCTGTGTCTCTGTTGTTCTATTTAATTACATATAATTATAATAGTTAATCCACAGGAAATCCCTTCTAAGTTACCCGGAAGACTTTTCGTATTCAATAGCAGATTTCCGTTTTCATAACGAGCGATGTGACCTGCTTAATCAAATATATAAGAGAAGAGGAAAATGTAAACGAAATGAAAATACAAATGAAAGCTATGCAATTATACTCTCATATTCTACTTGTACTTATGTTGTCATCATTAACTCACTGTTGCCCTGGTCTATTGGGTGGAGGTGGAGGAGGAGGATGTTGTGGTGGTTGCTCATGCTGTGGAGGCTGTGGTGGCGGTGGTGGATTGCTTGGTCGTCGCAAACGGTTTGTCGAATCATTTTTTTTAATTTTTAAGACTACTCTCTGCATGTATTCAGATCTGTTGAAGAGAGCTGCAACAGTGATGAGTTGAAAGAAATTTTATTGCAGGTTTGAACAATGGGTGTAAAATGAAAAAAATATTTTTCTCAACTTTTTTTTAGAATATGGTGAACGATGAGGAGAAATCAAAAGAGCAGATTATTGAGGTGTTATCGAGAAGGACAAGCTTCTATTCAGTTTTTTGTTCGAATCAAACGACAGACTTGACATATTCTAATAACTTGTTATTCTGTACTGTCTCTAACTCCTTATTCAGTTGCACAGCTTTATCTCAGTAGGCTTTCTGCGACTATTAGATATTCAGACGAGTGAACCACCATTTCTTGAATTTCAAATAAATTTTTGAATGATTAAATAGAAGGAAAGTGGGGAACACCAAATGGAGCGCTGTTATAGCTAAATACCAGGTTTCCTATAATACGACATGCTGCATTACATAGATCAGTTTGTGAACTTACACGATATATGAATGTATCCATGAAAGGAAATTGCTTTTGAATGAATTTATAATCAATTAGAATGGCAAGTAAAAAGAAAAATGAAATTAGAAAGTTTGCTTTTGTCATGAATAAGCTTGTCGAAAGATTTTCTTTCATCTGAAATCGGATGGATAACGTGGAGTAATGAAAACGCACATAGTTGCGTTCGTGTTCAACATTTTTCTGAAATGGAAGTGAGGACAGTTTAGAGAGAAGAAGTGAAGCTTACATGGTACAAATGAAGGAATATGATTGAGAAAATGGCGTTGAAGAAGAAGACGAGGAAGATCCATGTATTACGTTGATAGACAGTTCTATTGAGTTCAATCACTTCGCATATATGGAAATTGTTTTTGGCTTGAAGAAATGACGAAATGTTCAGAATTATTATGAACGGTAATGGAGTCCACTGAACAAAATATAAATGAGAAAAGATTTATAGAAGCTTGGAGATTGATAGAAAGTGATAGAGAGAGAGAGAGTGAAGGAGAAAGCAACTTACAGAGAGTAGAAAGAGCTGTTTTATTATTTTCATCCAACTTGTATATTCGTATGAACGATAATTATGTGTCGCATAAACTCTTTCTAATATTAATAAAAACGTGAAGAAACATAGAAGGAATGATAGGAAATGAGGAAAGGAGCTGTTGGCAGGACATGAGATGTCAGTTGGAATGATCATCAATGTCTTCTGAATAGTTTGATGATAGTCCTGTAGAGCTCATTATTGCTTACCTCAGTAACAGTTTGCCAATCGATTATTGAGAAGATTGATCGGAAGATGCCAAATATGGATGAGAATATGAAGATTAGGAAAATATTTTCAATTATTAAAGCCATGTGTGGATGGAATGAAGAATCATTGCGAAGAATGATTCTCAGGACCACACAAGTCTATATGGAGAACATGTAGATGACTGCAAAGAAGCCAGATAATTCATGCTACTGTTGTTGCAATTAGCAACAAAACAATTTTTAATAATCAGAAGAACTCACGTAGTTGAAGGAGACGCAAAGCAGTCAAGGATTGCATTTTTTGTGGATTTTTTTTGGAGCCGTTCACTGAAAATGAAATAAAGAAATGAAAGATGAAGCTGAGGATGAATCATGCGGTCAAAATGATTTTCTTTGTTTTGAGAGAATGAGATGAGCACAAATGAAAAAAAAACAAAAGGATTTCATAATTAAAGAGAACGAAGAGCGAGTGTGTGAGAGAGAAATATATGGATGAATCAGAAAAGGAAAAGCATAGCTCGACAAGTTACAAATGGTTGTTCGTTGGTGCTATACTGAGCTTAATCAATAAAGTAGCTGCAAAAGTAGTGAATGTCAAGAAAATATTATTGGAATTGATGAGAATAGAGGGTTGTCAGAGCTCCATATGCTCACCTGATCTTTTTATCTTTGATCTCTCTTGTTTACGAGTATTCTCTTGTCTACCGTATGCGATTTGAATTATTTATCTGGAAACTCTCCAGCAACATCATGTTATTTCTTATTTCTTTGAATAATACCTGACTAATTAGTATATCACGTGAGAGCTGCCTGACATGTTAAGTCAATCTGTTGAGAATGTGTTAGAGTGAAAGCTGAAGGTAGAATAAGGGTTGAGATGAGATGATCAGAAGATCAAAACTGTGTATATCTGAGTGAATTGCACTATAGCTTCTACATGATCGACAATCAATCGAAACAATTGGCATAAAAGACAATTGAAGTCCTATTTTTATTTGGAATTTTTAATTTTTTTCTATTAACATACAATAGAAAGCATTTTCATTTCATCTCCAAATGACATCATTTGAGCAAATATTTTATTTTTTCTTTTTTACATTTTTCCAATCAGCCCATAACAGCTGAATCCACATTCAGCTTCAACCATTTATATAAGATGGCTCAAACAGTTAATGAATCACACTCATCCACACGTTCTCAATCATGCTTGGTTTGTCTCATTTTTTAAAAATTAAATCATATTTGAATTTTATTTTAGTTTTCATTGCTCTTTTTGTTTTGTCCTCTATTGAGGCTTCATCTCGCTTCGCTGATGATTCGCATTTGATGACAAGAAATCGTCGTCAAGCTTATTATCTCTGTGGAGTTCATCCCAACAAGTACTATAGTACTGATCGTATGTATATCTAACCTTACTGGTGATAATCATATTGCGATTTAAGCCTGCCCAACTAGTGACATGTGTACTAACGGTGGAAGATATCTGAATGTCGGTTGCACATCATCCGCTCAATGTACTCCATACTATTCGTAAGTCGAAACATTTTTGAATCATTTAACGATACATTCATGATTTACAGTGGGACTTCAACATGCATCAACTCATGTTGTTGTACAGTGCCATCTAACCCCACTCCTCCACCAAACAACTTGAACAGATTCGGTAACGCTTTATCCTTTATTTTGAGTAAAACTTGAATGACGAGGATGATGAGGTTCATAAATGCCAACAACCGGTCTGTGACTTCAAAAAGTGCTCAAATGACGATGCTCTGAACTCAATTCAGTGCTCGCATACGTAATTAGAATAACGACTGTTTTTAATATGCAAATGACGACAGCAGCTAATAACAACAAAGATATTTACACGATTTATAAGCATAGTGATTAACATTTAATTCAGGTTATTGTCCATCTGGTCAATTATCTGAAGTCAGATGTAGCGGACGTAATCAATGTCCCTCAGGCCATGTATGCATGACAGGTCTGTGTTGTGCCGCTACTTCCAACGATTTTCAAGGTGAATAATTATAATGCTTGAACATTATAATTTACAATAATATAATTATAGAAGCATGTGGTAATCAGATGGCCTTAGGTGTATGTACTGGCGGCTCATGTAACGTGGGAATTTGTACAGCCTCCAATTATTGCTGTGAGTGCAGCGTTGGACGTAGCGGTGGAAGAGCCCAAAATGTAAGCAGTATCGCTACTGATCATGTTTTATCATCTATGATCTACTCGTTTTAGGGATTCTGTGCAGCTGGCTATTCCAGTAACAGCATTGGATACTGTTGTCCAACCTGTCCCGGCAACACAATGCCATTCGGTACATGCCGAAATGGTGTTTGTGGAGGTGGACGTACATGTCGTGCAGGAAATATATGCTGTTGAAAGCACAAACAGTTACGATTTTTCTTTTCATGAAAAGAACAGAAGAAGAAAAAGACAAAAGATAATCATAATATCAACGAAATTGTAAATTTCCAATTTGTGTATCATTTCATTCTTTCGATTGCTTTCAAAGGAGAAGCAGATGACTTATGGGTTGCTCCACAAGACTTAACTAACCATTTTTTCATTTTTTTGTTTGTTTTTCTTAAATAAAATGTGTTTCTTTAATTCCATGACAAATCATCCTTCAGAAATGTACTGAAAGAGAGAAAAAGAAGGAGCTTGGTGACAAAGGGGAGGAGTGACTTGGATATTTTAGAAAAAGAATAAGAGCTGTATTAAAAAAGACGAAAAGCGTATTCATTACACCTGGTTGATCTCGTATTCGGTCGAAATGCAGAATTTTCTTATTTGTGCTTTCCACATAAAACAAAAATAATTCAACCTCTTCTCTTTGTGTCTTCTTTTGTGTTTTCTCTCTCTCTTCCTCTTCCTCTCTCTTCCTCTCTCTCTCATTCTCATCTTTCTTCATCTTTCTCTCTTTACTCCTTTCTCTCTCATCACTATGGATGTTCTTTCAGATCTCGAGTTGAGTTTAGTTTATATGACGACGCTATCAAAAGGAAACATCTCCATCTATCTGAATTCTCATTCACTCAAAATGGTTATTTCTCAGACAGAGCAGACCCCAATCAAACTTTATTATTTTGAATTTTTCATTTTAATAGTAAGTTAAACGTGATGAAAAAAATATTTAATCATTCATTGGCTCAAAAATCAAAAAGAATCATGATGTAACTCCATGTTCATCTAATACACATAGCTTTAAGCTTGGAGTCATAATGGTTGTCATATCACTGAAGATCATCATCAGCAGACGAGGAGTTCATACAAATCTTCTTATCGTGGTAGTCAGTACTTTCATTTATGCTTTTTTCTACATTATGGCTCGTGCAATTGTGATACTGTATGAGTTAGAGATGCTGCCCGTAAATGGTAATAGATTAATGTAGGAAAAACTATTTCTTGTTTTCATTATAGCGCAAAAGGTAGACGTCATCCTACTGGTGGCTAGTATGTACAACTTCTTCATTCTTTACTACGTTCCATCTACATTTGTATCTGCGTTTTTTGAACGGTACTTTCATGACGTATCTGAACGTTATCCTTCTAGTCTTCAGATCTGCTGCTACTTACTTTCTTGTTGATTATGAGAAGACGGTTCGATTGTATATACCATTTCTCTGTATACTATGCAATACCGTCCTGTCCTGCCTATGCTCAACAGTCCTCACTTTCCAGCTTTCGAGCATTGTCATCGTCACTGCGTTCTTAATATCCATCATCACGTTAGCTTGCATCGTGGGTTGTTTGAACATCTTCATTTACTAAAAAAAATTTTTTGATAGGGTTTTCTATATATCCTCTGCTACAATCAGAACTTGTTGAAGAATCTGGAAAAGATCTCATGTTCCGATCAGTACACTTTGAGCAAAAAGTTCCAATTACATGAGAACATGAGGGTCTTCCATGTTATAATAAGTTTCTGAGACAGCTCCTCAACCATGTTTTTTCAGCTTTTCAAACTACTTGTACCATCAATGGGAATCATGATTTCATCGATCATGTCGATAGAGTTTTGGTTATCAAACAGCACAGATTACTCTTGGATACAAGCGGAACTTTTTGAAATTCTGAAAGACAGGTGAGACGTAGACGTCATCTCTTATACGTGCTCTCTTCAGTCTTATTCCTGTTGTCAGCTTTTCTGTTCTCATATCATACGATAAATGGAGAACAGTTTTTCTACCTCAAAGACTTAACTTACGATTAAAGCTTTGCAATTCAACAGTTGAAGATCATCGAGCTACTGGTGACGTGTATTTTCATATTTTTAACAACTCTTGGAAATGATTTCAATTCACTTGCGACCTTCTTGTCATATTCAGTTATATCATGGTCAGATATTTCCATTATTCATAACGGGTGTTCATTTTTGTTACTTTGATTTATAAAAATAATTTTTTGTTTCTGTTTTACATCTGCCACGACTAGCAGTCTCATAATGATTCTTTGTAGTTGCTCGACAAACAACCATTCTCGTCATGTTGTCCTCTGTCCCATTATTTTTTCGTTTTCGAAAAAATGCTGTTTGGGGTGGGCCAGCATCTGCAACACCTTTAAAACCCGTATCACGCTTAAATGGAATTTGACTTTTTTTGTTCAACTTTGTAGAAAGGCTTATACTATTTGGTCTCTTTATCAAAGGATTAACAATGTGTTTAGCATTTATCCCTCAAAAAGACGATTTTCACCAATTCCTCGTTATAGAACTGATAACAGGTGTGAACGAAACACCAGCCAGAATTCCTTCAAGAAAAAGTTTAAAAATGAATTCGAAAAATTTTTTTTTCTCACCTAACATCAAGGCTATTGATGCCATCATTCCACTTATCTTCTGATACTTAGGAGGTACAACACTGGGAGTATAGATGAGAGCTAAGCTACTCAAGTATCCGCATGTTAATGCCATGATTGTACATCCAAAGAAGGACCACCATTCGCTTTCAAAGAAAACCTTTGAATGAGAAAGCGGTTGTGATCATTGATATTTCAAACACACCTTATGTTTTCTGGTGTCAGGTAAGTAATTGCAATACATAAAGAATGGAATGAACACAACTCTTAACAGATTCGGCACAAACAGCCAGCGCGGTGAAGGCTGTAATACATTATTCAGCTTTTTCATTTGATCACTCCTTATAAGACTCACGAATTGAATGTAATTAGCTATAGTTGATCCAACAAATGCAAAAACGTTGAAATTCAAAAAAGTATTGATGGCAAAGTAAAGGTTATCTAAGATAGAATTCGTATTCGATAGCAGATGGAAGATGACCTAACCAGGAAACACCGAATGCTTGTTCGTTCCAGGTGGAACATAGAAAGGTGTATCTGTCATCATTGCTGGGAAAACAGTTAAAGATATGAAATAAACGAAGAAATTGTTGAAAAGTTGAACCCAACACTAAAATATTCGACTGTTTTCGCCTATTACGAAGATCACTGAGCTTACATGTTTCAAACAATCCCAATACTGAGCTAGAGAGAGATTATCAGCGTCTTCTGTTTTGCGGTTCTCCTCTCCAAGCTTCATATATTCTTTGTAGAAAGGCTGCAAAATTCGCTTTTTAAAATTCGAATTTTTGCTTTTCAAATACAATTCTAACAAGAATGTAGAGAGATATGAGACAACAAACGAGAATTCCCAGTGAGATGGCGAAATACAAAAGAGCGTTCAGCTCAATGTCGTCAGGAGAGACTGAAATGGAAATTTTGTAATAACTTCGTTACAGTAGTTAAGCTTACTCAAAGTTGTAGCAATACTCATTAAGCTCGTGAAAATACCGCATAGATTATTTCCAATAATTAGAGCATTTATATAATTGTCAGGAAAATCAGCGCAGATTCCATATACAGAGCTTTGATATATCCCATTGGCTAAGTTCATTAGCATAATTATCACCAATGTTACAATATAAAACCATTGCATGTCTGTAATACACAGATTTCTGTTGAAAAGCCAAACTATCCCCTACTTTCTCCATTAGGACCAGGCTGCGAAAAAATAACAAACACGATGATGACGCCAACAAGTGCACAGTTGACAAACAACGGAACGACAATCCGGATCATCAGTGATCCTCTAAAAGGGTGAATACAAATTTAGTTATAGATAGTCTGATTTGTAGTGAGAAAAAATGAAAATTGTGTGAATAACTCACAGATATGCCAAGGCAGCGTTGAAAAACATAATTCCAACATTAGGTACTTGAGAGGTAACACCAATGACACTCATAAAACTTGTAGCATAATGTGTTTCTGTACAGTTAACAGGATCCTTGCCTGTGCAGTTGAATGAAAACCAATAATCACGATAATACTGTAAATGATAGAGATATATGGTGAGATGTAATGAGATCTGATGAGAACTAAACCTGTGGAGCAATCGTAATGAACATATTCCATGACATGAGCATTCCTACTCCATGTAACAGAAATATAAAATAAACAGCATAATAAGGATCTTTTGAGTTAACTATGCTTTTTTCATCAATTAATTGACTGCTGATAGATGGAGTAGAATCTGAATCAGCCCATTGAATAGAAATAGATTGAATATTTGGAGATGATGATGTGGCTACTTCATCAGAAGCTTCATCGTTTTGCCTGACTTTGTATTTGGTTGTCATAATTTATATATATTAAGGTTATATATTTCTATAAATACTATCATTAAACATATACATATATATATATTCACATACATCTTTATATTTAAAGACACGTAAGCTTTTATGATAAAAATACAAAAAAGATAAGACAGACATGATCACTTCAATATTTCTTTCAGTTTTTCAAATAATTCAATACTATTTATAAGATTTAACATGGTTGAATGATTGCCGGATATTTGAATTACTTTCACCTCACAGCAAATCCTGTAACATTCATTTACATATACAACTTAACGCTTATTCTAATTTAATTTGCATATTGATTGATTGAAAACTTATTCCACTCTCTCTCATTGCTATTTCAACTAAAAGTTTCTATTTAAAGACTCTATTCCTTGTAAACAGGCTCACGACGAGACTTTTAAACTTATGAAAACGTGTCACGTAGATCATACGCGTATAAACGTTCTCACACCCTCTGTTCTCACTTTTATGTTGGCGCTAAGAACGGTTGACTCTTTTCCAAACTCACTTTTTCCATCCTAAATCAGTTCCATCAATCGATAACTGATAAACAGGTTTGTTTGAAGCTATTCGAGTGTGCTGATGACTCAAAATCATTTTCATTAAATCCCATGAATTCAAGAGGATGTAATGAAATGAACTTATGGATGGATCACTCACATACTGCCGAACTGACTGAAATGAACAACGGAATCTGACAAGGAAGTAGAAGATCAACATACCGATAAGTGTTGCTGGAAAGAATAGCATTGACTGGTTGCTGAAGTTGAATCGATCATTAAGACGGTGCTATTCTGGATGAATTGTGATGATATGTATGCTAGTGTTCCTCCCAAAGATGCTCCAATGAGATAGACTTCTCCTTTCAGATCATGTTTGATACTCTTATAGTAGTTATAGCATAAATCAGTCAAGTTATTGAAATAGCTTGCTTCCGTTGTTTGAATTTTGAAAGAATTAGGATGTTCGACACAAATTATTTGAATATTCTTAATATATCTCATTAATATATTGATGATATACTTATAGATATGAGAACCGCCATATAAGGGATGGTAGAAGACCAATGTCTTCTCAGTAGTTTCTCCATTCTGTACTAAACTTGTATTAGCTCTTTCGTTGCTTTTTTCTTTCCTTAGTATCTTAGTCATCTGGTGGAAAACTAAATTATTTAACAAATCGTCAACTTCTATGAATTCAAATTCTTCTTGAATGACGTTAGCCATTCTCATTAAAAGAACAGAATTACCTCCAACCTCGAAAAAGTCTGAACTCTCTTTGAACATCTGATGTCCTAACACCTCAGACCATACAGCTCGCAAATCAAACGCTGTCTCCGTATTTCTTGTTTTTCTCTTTTCGTATATATCTTTGAGCGGAATATCGGATAAAAGATGCTCAAGCTTCGGACAGTTTTGACATTGTTCTATCAACTCTAATGCTTTCAAAGTGTATCCACCATTCTGAAGAAAAGATACATCGAAGCTGGTAAATCCTTCGCGCTTTACTGCCTCTAGAAAATGTGGCTTTGAGCTCTGTTGTTTGTTGCGACCTTTCAACGCTTCAACATCTATTTTAAGGTTATTGGTTAGAGGAAGTTGCTCGAGACAGCTGATTTCAGTTGGAATCATATGAGAAGGCAAATTTTCTTTGCAGTACATCATGACATCATTCGGCGAGACGGCAGTTTGGCAGAACGCTTCCAAGATTTCATCTTTACCATTCCAAATTAACTTTGCTTGGTTTATAAGTTGGTGCTGTGTTAGAACTGTTTCAATTTCAGACAGTTCAACGCGATGACCACGAATCTTTACTTGATTGTCCTTCCGACCAACGAATATGATGTTCTCATTCTGTTCCACTACGACATCTCCAGTTTTGTAAAACTTATAGTTTTTCTGTACTAGAAAAGGAGATTTCTGAACGTTCAGATATCCACGCATCAAACCCTCTCCTGACAAAAACAAAATTCCGTCGTCATCAATCCAGTATTTGCAGTTTTGAATTACTTTTCCTAGATTCTGAGGATTATCTTTGCGTCTCATTAAACGGCTTAAAGCATATGCTGTCGTTTCAGTTGGCCCATAGTTTTGAATTGTATGAATATCGTAGTCAAGCGCCTTTCTTAAAAGGCTTTCCGGCAATTTTTCTGCTCCAACAATCCAGTAACGCAAATGCTTGAAGAGTCGCAGAGTTTCCTCTCTCAAAATGGAAACGAAAGCAGGAAACAGAAGGCAAATTGTGATTTTGTGCTTTAAAATAAATAAATGAATTTGTTTCGGAGTGCAAGGTATTGAAGGTAACGCTAAGCATCCTCCATTACAGCTTGTCATCCAGCTTTCCAAAATACTGTTATCGTAAACAAACAGAGTTGCTTGCAAGATGCAATCTCGAGGGTTCAACCAAAAATTCTGCAAATGAATATGATTCTAAGAATGAAGAGAAACGAAAAAAGAAAAACCTTGGTGCTTCCATTCATCATATGAATCAAAGACTTCTGTTGGATGCACACTCCTTTCGGTTCTCCAGTAGTTCCAGAGGTGTAGATGATGTAACTCAAATCGTAATATTCATTCTTATTGAAAACTCTGAAGCTTCCATGAGGATCATGATTCAACGTTAATGGTTTAAGATGGATTTCTTTGTTTTCTTTTCCAAGATACAAAGAGAGGCTTGGGATTCTCGATAGAATCTTATTTATTCTTTTCACCGGCACGTCTTCCAAGATGGGCAGGTAGGATGCTCCTGTCAACTGAACTGCCAGAATCCACAGGTGAACTTCCATAGAGTTCCTTGAAATAATGGGAATGATATCGTCATTACGTATACCTTGGCCTGTTGTCTCAATAAAATGCTTGTTTAATTGCTTGTAAATGGAAAAAACTGCTTTTTCCACTTCGCCATAGCACCAAGACTTGCCGTCGCTTGTGATGAATGCTGGTCGAGATGGATAAGAGTGAAAATTGTTCAGAACGGTTTGAGCTGAAGTAAATAAAGGAAAATCTTCTTTTTTAGTAGTTTTCTCTTTTTTCGGAAATATTAACTCAGAAATTTCCTGGAAATTGTGAGCTAAACGGATCTTCTCATAGTTTAACTCAGTCCTGAACTCCTCTTCCATCTGGTCAAGGAACTGAATGAAGCTTAATGAATTTCCTCCAAGTTCATAAAAACTATCAGATGCTCTAATTTTTCTTTCAATACCCAAGCATCTTGCAGCTATTCGGAGAACTGAAGCAACTCTTGTATCATCTATTTCTTCTGCTGCCTGTTCAACTCTTTTCTGTAATTCTTGATCAGGAAGCTCTTTCTGAATTTCATCCACTATTTGCTCGATCAGCTTTTGTAACTCATTTATCCCGAGCTTAGAAGATCTAAGAACAATCAAATCTCTATCTTCATACTTGTCGACATCGATTTCCAGTGGAAATTGCGTTTGAATGGGTAATAGGTCCTCCAATCCTTCCTGTTTCTCTTCCAAATCATAACGAAAGTTTAGAAAAATTTCGCAGACTTTACCTTTAGTCTGTTTGTGAAGTTCCATGTAAGAGTAGTTGTTCTTTAGTGTTTCAACTACTTTTTCTTCAATTTCTCGCAAAGTATACGACTCATGTAGATTGATCACATGATTAACTAAAAAGCATCCATAGATATCTTCAGTTTCCTTTGTACGGTTCAAATGGGGAAAGCCAACGTTGATTACACTTTTGCCATATATACGGGCTATCGCTGAACTGACAGCTCGGAGACAAACCACGAACGGAGAGGCTCCTGAATTACCTTGGAACTTGACAAGTTTCTGAACCCGATTTTCATCACTTTCTTTATGTGTTCCAAAAATATTTTCAGTTGAGAGTATTCTTGTGATTTGAGAATCAGGAATCTGCTCGGATGGAATCTTGTATTTATCAGAAGTTATGTAATCGATGTAAGAAAGTTTCTGGTGGTTTGGTAAGGAAGAACAGATGAGGTCTTTTTCCAAGAGTTTCGTTGTCCATCCATCTGATATTATGTGATGAAGGACCAAATACGCATAGATAACCTCATCGAATTCTAAGAAAAGACAACAAATGGGATTGCGTGGGGTCACGGTTTCCGAGTTCTGAAAGTTTTCAATGAAAAACTTTATGTTCCGAGTTTTAATTGTTTGATGACATAGAAAGACTTCTGTTGCAGACAGTTGAGTTTGATAAATGGAAGACTTCGAATGAGAAAAAATAGTTCGAAACTGCTGATTAATCTGGATAATCTGCATTAGTCGTTTATGAATGTGATGAGTATCAGATGCACTAGAAAGTTTCAAAATAAACGAGAGTGCAAAGGAGTTCTTCTGCTTTGTTTTGGATAAGAAAAGCATTTGCTTTTGCTGATATGACAAGTCATACGAATCATGTCTTACTTGCAACTTTTTCCAATTAGATAGAGTCTCTTTGAAAATTCTGATGAAATTAGCCAAGTAGTCAGAGGAGATTATGCTATGGGCATATACCAAAATCAATTCATCAACCTCAAAACTGTCCACTTGAAGTGTTAATGGACATTTCACATACTTCTCTTCGATCGCTTCACAACTCATCAAAGTGTTAGAGTACTTGGAATAGTTATCATACATCAGCATAAAGTCATATAAATGACTTTTCTGGGAAATTGTTTGCAAATCATCGAAACTGATAAAACTATGCTCCATTGCTTCAAGAATTTTATTGGACGTGTCTTTAATATCTAAATGTGCTTTTCCTGTTACATCTGATATGATAATAGGAACGTTAATAGCTAAGTCGACGACATTTTCATCTTTCGTTCTTCTCAAGTTTTGGGGAAAAGCTATGGCCATTGGTCTTCCGTGTATTTGCTTAAAAACATTTCCGAGAATAGACATCATGACATGGAAAGAAGTCTTTCCGTAACGCTTAGAAAGCTCCTTAAGGGTTTCATGAAGAGCGGGAATCTCTACTCTCTGTGTGGTCGCTTTTCTATAGAAGTTTGAAGGAAAAGCTGTGAAGTTGTCGTTCTTCTTCAAAGCCTTGGTCCAATAATCAAAGTTCTTCTTTTTCTCAAGCTTATACTTTTGGGACAACCACGAATGGAAGTCCTGACTATTGTCTGTTTGTAAAACTGATCCATCGAGAGATTCTTGGAAGTCTTTAAGAATCACGGCAAACGAGTAACCATCAGAGATTAGATGGCTCATTTGCAATTTGAAATTTCTATTTTTATCGTATACGAAGCTAAACAAATTATTAGAAGCCAGTGACTCTGACCAAGGATTCTGAAAACATTCAGTTCCTGACAAAAGTGTTTTTTCATACTTTTCATTGATAGTCTGAAAAGAGAGACGAAGCGATTGATGAGACATGATGACTGTATTGAGACTTTTAATGATTTGAATCTTCGAATACGTCTTCTTCAAAGTAACTTTCAAATGAATGTCGTACATACGTATGTTGGATTTGATCTTGAACGACCTGAGCAAAGTCTCTTGATTAGGTGAAATGTACAAAGATTTGAGTTGTTCTACATCACCATGTTGCTTTTCATGGCAATTATTTTGAATAAAAGAAGCCATTTGCAAGGGAGTAGGGCATTCGAATATCATCTTCAGAGGAATACTTGAAGAAAACCTCTCTTCTAATAAATAAATCAGTTTTATGGCCAATAAAGAGTTACCTCCTACTTTGAAAAAATTAGATATCTCTGTAACTTCACGAGCTTTGAGAGTCTCTTTGAATATTTCTAGTACTGCAGTTTGTATGTCTACAGTAGTTTCTGGACAAGTATCAAGAAGTGAGAGGGGGGAGACTGCCCTGCTTTCTTGATGGCGATCATATTCTAGGTGATCTTCCAAATTCTTCAAATATTTTTGTTCTATTTTTCTAGCTGAGCTATCTGGAATCAAGTCTCTTGAATACTCAATACGAAGCTTCAATCCATGCTTAGATTTGTAAAATACAAATGAAAGATCAAACTGAGAATAGTCTGGTAATATGGTATCTACAAAAACGTCTGAGATCAGCAAATCTTCGGAAGAGGTTGCCTGATATGTGACACAGCATCTTATGTCATCTGAAGACAACTTGAGAAAATCAAGAACATCCATAAGCGAATCGGATGAGTTATCAAGTAAGTTCAGAACTTTATGTTTACAATCAGATAAAAATTCTTCTCTAGTAGAAAAATCTTTATTGAATCGAATTGGAAGAGTTTCAACGAAGAATCCAATCGTTCTCATGTTCTGTCGCTGGCGATTGGAAACCGTCATGTAACTCACGAAATCAGAAATGCGGAACACTTCTCGAACGCTACTGGCATAGCATGCTACCAAAATATTATAAACTGTACAGTTCAAATTCTCAGAAAGCTTCAGAAGTTTCTTTTCGTATTCACCCAAATTGATGACCAAGTATGAGGCTCGTTGAGAGTTGTGTACCGAAGCCGAGGACGGAAACATAGGTGTTACTTCAAAGTCTTTGAACTGTTCTTTCCAGTACGGCTCGTTGATATGGTTTTGATTAGAAATGAAACAGTTTTGAAATTCAAAACTTTCCTTCCTGATAATAGAAAAAAGCTGTTGAATAAGAATAGCAATGCTCTGCCCATCAACAGCAATGTGATGGAAGAACAGATAGAGGTTTTCACTCTCGTAGGATAAAGTGATAATATCATCGAGCGTAGGCATAGTAATAGCTGAAGACAAGAAAGGTAGAAAGCATTCTGTTCCACTCAATCTCCTTACTACTAAACTACCTTTTTCATTCCGATAACCCTGCCTTAGGCCATAATTGCTTATTCGAATGGTATTGAAGGCAGCTACTATTTCTTGATTCTTTTTAATGCCTTTCAAATGAAGTTTGATTATGTATGCATCAGAATGCTTATTCAATTGCTGTAAAAACCATATTCTTTTCTGGGACTTTGCTGTTTCGATTGTTTTGATCAGCACGGTTTCTTGAAGAGGAACTATCTTCTTTGAAGCCGCTGATATATTCTCAGAAATCATAAATTCCTTCAAAGAAATTGAAAATCCGAATTTCTGCAGATCTTGAATAATTAGAAGTGCTTTTAAAGAATCACCTCCGTTTACGAAAAAATTCTCCTTCTTCTGCAACTTGTCCCGCTTCAGGTATTTCTTCATCAATCTCATGAGTAGAGAATCAAGTTCGTTCTCAGCATGATCTTCTCGAAGCAACTTGTCTGAAGAAGGTTTTGGCAGCCTAGCTTTGTCAACTTTTCCGTTTGAAGTTAAAGGAAACTCATCGAGAAAATAGATTATTTTGGGAATCATGCAGTGTGCTAGATTCTTCCTGGATTCTTCCAGGATATCATCCTCACATATGTCTTGGTCTTTTCGAATGAAGTAAGATATTAGATGTGTAGTTTTGTCATCTATGCGATGAGGTACGATCAAACAAGAGGCTATGGATTTCATTTTTGAATAGAAGTATTGGATCTGAATATTCGAAAATAGCTGAACATATGAAAGATATTCTTACCTCATCCAAATCAACAATCTGCCCGTTTATTTTGATTCTTTGGTCAAACCTGTGAAGAAAATGAATTTTCCCTTTTCTATACTGCCCGATATCCCCGCTCTTCATTATTCCTCCATCGAACTTCTTAAGGTTTTCTTTTGCTCTATTGAAATACCCTCTGCAAATTGTATCTTCATGCATGTGATAATGGATGATAACCTGCATAACATCGACTTTAAGCAGATTTCTCCTAGAAAGGATTTGGGAAGAATTTTGAAGCTAGTATCCCTCAATTGAACAGAGAGATTGTGATAAGGAATACCCAATTCAGACACTCGACTGTTTCTCTTTAACTTTTTGTAAGAAGTGAAAACAGTTTGCTCAGTTAAGCCGTACTCCTACATGATAAAATAGCTACACGGAATGAATGAATGCTCACCTGCACTATCGGGATGTTCAGATCTAGAAGGTTGTCCAAAGCATTCGGCTGAATAGGTTCGCCACCAAAATGCAGTGATTCA
The DNA here is from genome assembly GCA_943334845.2 of Auanema sp. JU1783. NCBI lineage: Eukaryota > Metazoa > Nematoda > Chromadorea > Rhabditida > Rhabditidae > Auanema > Auanema sp. JU1783. Next base: position 668,147 of record CALQYR020007479.1, on the reverse strand, counting down.
TAATCTTTAAGACAGCTAGTATCCATCATAGATGAGAGATAAGCTGGCATTATGTAGGCATTTGAACATTTTGAAAGTTCATCGTCGAATGGAATACGATCTTTCGCTAATACGCAAGAACATCCATTACTCAGTATCTTGGAAAAATCGGCAAAGAATATATCGAAAGCATAATTGACCACCTGAAATGCGCTGAAACTTAACTTTCCTCGTATATGTTTTTCAAACCTGATACACTACTGTATGAGAATTTATATTTAAGATCCTCGTATACTCAGAAGCCAAGTTGCTATGACCTCTGAAAGAAGTACAAACCGCTTTTGGTTCTCCAGTACTGCCGGATGTAAAAGTCAAATAAGCCAAATCATTAGAACAGATGCGGTTAAAAGATCTTCGTCTATAGCCGAGTTGCCTATTTTTAAAAACGCAGAAGGCCTCAACACTCAAACGTTTTTGTAATTCTTCATCATCGGTGATAACGAGGGAGTTGGGAAACTGGCTCACCGATCTTACTATCCGTTCAGTAGGCCAATCATATGATATAGGCAGTAAGGAAAAACCTGCCATCCAAGCCGCGAGTACATACGGAGGTAAAAGACTGTTTCGTTTACAAATTAGAACGATTTGTCGATCAATAGATGTGAACTCGCCATAAAAGGATATATATTGTTGGATAAACTGATTGCTTATCTGAGAAATTGATGTTTTAATTTCATTGTAGAACGTTTTCTCATTACAGAATTCGAAATAACTAGACGAGCTCTGTTGATTTTGAAAAAAGTACTCAAAGATGGTTGAGTAAGGAAAATCTATTTTATTTTCGTGTTCCTCATTTTCAATCAAGCATTGTTCTTCTGTTGAGGAGATAGATATTTCAGATAACTGAGAATTGAGCTGATATGTAAGTGCATTGAGAAGAAAGGAAAACTTCTGCCCTATTTTTCTGATAAAGCTATCTGAGAAGATATCTGTTTGATATTCTATTATTATCTTATATAAATCAAAGCTCTTTTGAAAGTACCAAGTTTGTTCGTACTTGGCCATTATCGTATGTGAACAATTTGTTTCAAGTATACCTTCTACGGGCATTTCAACAAAATCTTGGACCAACAAAACCTGTAAAAAAAAAAGTTTTTTTCTGTTAGTTCTAATATCCTCACCTGGAATAAAGACATTGCATCGAAGATGCTTTCAGGCGAACTCTGCTTCACTAAATCTCGGAAGGGGACTGAAGAATGATTCTGCATTGATCGGATTAATTTATCAACTTTTCTTATGAAATTGCTAATGGTCTCATCAGGTTCAATGTTCACTGTCAATGGTAACGTATTCACGAAACAACCAATGACATCGGAAGTATCGGCCTTCCTAGTACTTACGGAAATACCAACTGTAAACTGGTTCAGGAAAGATGTCTTACTAGTTAATAATAAATGAATTGAAGTCAATATTGAGAAGTCGGAACAATTAGTTGTTTTACGAAGCTTTCTGAGAACATCTGTGAAATGGCTAGGAAGTCTGAATTCTAAACGCTTTCCCACAGATGAATGCACAGCTCGACGAGGCATTTCAGTTGGAAGCTTTTCAGTAGCGGTTAAATTTTGCCTCCAATACGCGTTGTCCGTTTCTTTTGTTTGGAACGAACATTCAAAATACTGTTTGGTCGGAAGTTGAGCATTGAAGAACAGATGTTTCATTATAGCAGAAATAGACAAGGCATCAACTGCTATATGATGGAAGTTGAAGAACAGTTTCCATGACTGCGATGCTTCCTCTAAGATTGAAAACTTAACAGATATTTCTTCTGTTATATTAATTGTCAAATGATCATAAAGAGATTTTCGATGATGTTGGGAGAGAAAACACTCTGTTCCTGACAGGATAGTGAATGGAACGGTGTTAGAGGGTTCGTATAAGGTTCGAAAAACTTTTTGATTCATGATAACTCTCATCAGCGATTTGTGGATGATAGAGGGGTTGTACTTGGACTTGTTGAGAGTCAAAGAAAATATTTCAGAAAACTGTTGTCTTTCCGAAGAATACATCTCGTTCATGACAACCAATTGAATTTGCTGAGGAGAAAGCTCATACAAAGTGGTCCCTTTCTCGTGTTCTTTCGTTGAAGATTTCTTGGACGCATTCAAGTATTCAGACAATTGCGATATGGTAGGAAATATTTCAGTTATTCCGTAATCACACTGATACTTCTCCATGAGATGTATGTTAAATTGGCTAATTTCCAGGGAATCCAGTCCAATTTGAGTGAAGCTTTCCTCCAAATCATCACAGTTGTATCCAAGCTTCCTGATGTAAGCTTGGATTGATGACTGGTTTGTTGAGCTGTTCAGAAAACATATTTCCTCCATTTTCGAGAGAACTAATCCATTATGATTACACAGATATATGTTTAATGAATTATTAGAGTCGTTATAACTCATTGTTAAATCAATTGAGCCGAACAAAATGTTCGTCAGAACGAGCTTACGTATCGACTGTACTATACAGTTCTTGTATCTCGATTGGCTGATCATGTATTTGAATAATCCAAACATTTGATTTTCTTCAAAAATATGCGACTCATCGACATTAATCTTAAGCAAAAATGTATCATTACTATTAGAATATTGGCAGTCAATATCCTTTAATAAAATTTTCCTCAAAACATCATCATTTACTGGAATCGTCTTTTGATCGCTATCAACTTTCATTTTTTCTATCTTCACAGAAGTGCAATAAGTTGTCAGAACATCTGAGAAGTCTTCACTTACGTTCTCAGTAGCACTAAAATAGATAAACTCAGCGAGAAACATTATGAGAAAGAGATTACCTGGAGTGTATAGGAGCTGTAATGTTTTCCACCCATAATTGAAGAAAATGATTCGTTTGCTCATTACGAGCTTGGGATATGAAATGGGAAAGATCTATCCAGAACTGTTCCGACATCACTTGATATTATGAAGTGTGCATGGAGAATACGACATCAGTTGTTGTTGAAATGATTGCTTATTATTTGTATTATTCTAATCATGTTCGATTGGCCGTTACTTAACCTTATTAGCATATTGTGTTTCCCGTTCACGTGGGGAATTTTATAGCCATTTCTTACTTTTTGACGGAGCAGACCGGTTGTTTTCATGGACGATATTCTTTATTATTTCTATGTAAGATCATGCAGAACATTTTTTTGTCTTCGACAACAAAGACATGACGAGATTAGGAAGATTAAAAAGCAGAAAAGGATTTTGACTAATACTTCTATCACTCTAACATTCAAGCAATCAAAAAGCATTCTTTTCTTCTGCTGAAAAGGTTCAATACTGTAGTCGGCAACCTTTTTCTCGTTAAAGCTCTATAAAAAAATGATCTTCTGTGTGGAATCAAAATTTTAGATGCTTACATTTGGAAGAAATAGAATGATGATGATGTGGCAAAAAAATATGACGAACACCTTTTCGAATCGTTTTGTTCATGATTATATATATAATGGCTGGCACTCCTTTAATTACAATTACTAATAACTCATGTATATTAGCTAACCATGAGATAGTTGCCAACCAATTTGAGCAACAATGGTCAAGTATGGAGACTCCTTGAAGAATTGCTCAATAATATAAAGAATACAAGATATGAACACCACAGAAGATATGAGAGAGGATTGTATAAAGATCTTAAATTTTAATATAAGTACGCACCAGCTCCTCGAAAGACTACCTGGTTATGAATTCGGCGGTTGTTATCAGTAGCATTGAAATTCTCTTTCATCTGACGGCCAACTGTGACAATAAAGAAAGCGTAGAGAATGATTATTATCCCAATGAACAGCATGTTATTAAGAGTGAAGAATATATTATCATACTATGAAAAAAAACTAGTATATGTATGATTTCTTATGTTTACTTGTGGAGATCGTGGCTCCGTGATGAGTGGGTCGAATAGCCAAGCGCCTATTTTAGAATTGAAAACAGTTGGTCGGGAAAAGAAAAAGAAGAATGCACCATAGGCAAATGCCAAAAACACAATACCATGCGTTCTGTCACCTCGGAAAATCATATGGTAAGTATGAAGGCTAGAAATTACAATTGATTTCAATCTACGATAGTTACAACCTTATCCTGGAAATATCAAACAGTCTGTTGAGAACCAGAGCCACACAAAGGAAACATGATGTGGTCCAGAGCACTGAATAGTATTCTTGGAACACAAAAAATGATTAGAAAAACTAACAGATAGATAGAGATCCAATGAAATAAATGAATTCTGGACATGAGCAGTAGACGACGCCTTTCAACAAAAAAGCACCTTAAATAGCTTCCAGTACTGATACATTGAGGGAAATAATACCATTGATGATCGAATTTATAGCCACCGAAATCATATTCACAACGCCCAGGGCGAACATAAGTTTGAAGCAAGAATGGCAAAAGTTTTTTTTAGCTCCAATAACTATCAAACACGGGATATATAAGAACTGAGATAAGAAAAGAATAATGTAGAGAAGACTAAATGACTTACCTCGATGATTATCCCGTAGGTAAGTGATAGCCAACCATGAACTGTCGACTCCTTCCCATATTCTAAAGTCCAGTTCTCAGAGCTTCTTTGACTGAATAGACATGAGATGAGGTTACTACTGTGTTTCTTACCTGCAATCGTACGAAGGTACATTCATGAAACCGTCATTAGCGATAACCCATTCCATGCTGGGATACAACTGAAAGCTGTTAATATTACGAAAGCTTATATACTCCTCCTGAAAGATGAAAAGGGATTAAACAGTTTAAACTTTGAAGCAATTGAATATCAGAGTAACATTCATCATTGTGAACAAAATATCTTTAAAAAACAAAATATCAAATAATATAAGCAGATAAGATGGATGTTTAGAGGTAAAACCTTTTTAAAGCTTCGAGACTACCTTGATTCACTCTGTTTTTTGCAGCAGAAGATACCGCTTCATCCTATCCATTTGGCGGAAGCTTATTTATATGCTTCCCGAAGATTTTACGTCATGATCCTATAATAACTTCATTTGGATAAGGAAAAAGCATCGATTTCATAGAAATACAAAATCTTTAAATAGAACGAATTAGGTTGTTAACGAAAACAGAGAGTTCTTTTAAATGAGGACTTATTGGGGTGCTCAGGGATTTCCCTCAACATATTTGAAATAATCCTACCTATCTACACGAACAATCGAATGAGCATGACCGCATTGACTTCATTCGAGAATTCAAAATGAACATCCTGTTCTTCCAGTATTCTCAGTTTATATTTGCATAGAAAGTGTCAAAAAATGATTCGAAGTGAGAAATATTTGCCCAAAACACTGTTTTTGACCAGTAAGAGCAACTTAAGCTTCTTTCGCCTCTATTTCCTTCCATGTTTGCGTATGATATCTGCCTTTCCAAAAGTCGAAGTTTAAATGAAACAGTTTTCGAATAATTGTTCCAGTTCTCAATATTCCTTAAATTCGTTTAATACCTTCTCATTCATGAATGTTAGTTTCCATGACCCGAATACAATTGTGCGCTCCATTGCGAACCTCGAAAATAAACGCCATAGCTTGGTTTTCTACATAATTAAGCTTGTTTCCTGGTTTCAAATCTTTTTTCGATATGCTCGTTTGAATTTTGCGACAAATTAAGGAATAGTATTGTGTCTTTGTTCGTTTATCTTAATCTATTCAAAAAAAAATTCTGTTCAAGGTTTTTCTGTGGCCGGCCTCTGCTTCCATCATGGCCACCATTTTAACAGCTCAAGAAAGAGCTTTGAGGAAAGATCCTCCCAAAAACTGTGTAGTTATCCCGCTCCGAGGTACAGTGGATGATGTAAGTATTTTGAATTTATTTTTTGAATTATTTTTCTTGAAATGAATAAGGGGGATCTTCTAGGCTATTCTCCTTAAAACTCTGCGAAGGTTTTCTATTGAAGTTTGGAATTTAACCCAAAATTGGATAGTTTGTTCTCGAACAACAGCGTCTCAGATAGAAAAGCTTGTTAATAACCGATTGAAAATTTTGTTCTCTCGTAATTCATACGCTTCTGACGATTTTTCTTCTGCGCAGCTACCTGAGTTAGAACGTAAACAAGCCCTTAAAGAAATAGTAGAGCAGATGCATTATATCAACGAAAATCTTGATAAACTGCAAAGAATTGTTGACAAGTTTGGAATTGCCATGACCCGCACGAACGCATATTCTGAATTGTATCCAAATGCTGGTCCTCAAATGACTTTTATAATTTCTACCCTCCTAGATTGTTTACCTCAAGTTATAAGCATGTACTCAACTGAGTTAGAATCCAAACGAAATGGATTATTAGATATTTCCGAATTTGAGCATCAAACTGTATTTACTGCGATTTGCCTCTCGTTCAAGTATGAGCCGTTCGTTGATGAAAATCTGATAGCAAGACTTTATGCCTTAGTTTGTACTGAGACATAATATTGTCATCAATAAATCTTTGTTTTTTAATTTTTTTCTTTTCAACAAGAGTAATAACATGTTTCCTTTGTAGGAAAGCATCGAGATCAATTTCGAAGATTTACCTGATGGAGATGAAGTTCTTCAAATATTACGAGCTGAAAAGGCTTTTCTCCATTACTGGATTCGTTTAGGGGTACGCTCATAATCGACTCTCTTCGATAAATCTTTTTTTTTAGCTAGAATATTATCGTAGAGGTCATTATGAAATTTTTGTCCGACTACTGGAAAACTCTGGTAGTGAAGCTTCCCTTGAATATGAGGACGTATCGAACGATCAGATGAAGGCTTTAGATATCTTAGCTGCTTATTTTGTTAGATTGGTAGGTGACGATGATAATTATTCTTGATTATTCTGTTCCTTAGGCTCACAGAGAGAGAGGAAATAAGGAAAAGAAAAGAGATCTGTTCGCCAAAGCAACTCTTCTATATACAACGGCTGATAAGCTAAAAATGTATGATACTGATCATCTCACAGGAAGAGCTTATTTCTGTCTGGTGGAGGGAAAGCAGAACAAATTAGATTCAGCGGCACAACAGTTCAATTTTGTTTTGAAACAGGTAAATTACTGGCAGAAAATTCTACTCTTCATACTTCATATTTGTAGAACTCGAATGATATAGCTGCCATGATGGGTATGGCATGTATTTCATTCAATAAGAAAGAATACAGCACAGCGTTATACTATTATAAGAAAGTTAGTCTGAGATCTTTAAACATAATAAATCTTTGTTAGTGTTTGAGACAAAAACCCATTGGTCCTGCAGATTTCCGAGTTGGAATAGGTTATTGTCTTGCTAGGATGAACAAACTTGAAAAAGCAAGGTATTTATTTTGCTTATTAATTTTGAGCTTACTTTTGGAATTCATCAGACTTGCCTTTGAAAGAGCTTTGGAGATTCTCCCCACTCACGTTTCCGCTTTGACTGCTTTGGCAATTATGGATCTCAATGAATATTCCGAAGAATCCCTGCAGGTTAGACTTCCAAACTGTTTTTCTATTATAATATTATGATTCTAGTTGGCTGTGAAAAGACTGAGTGCAGCTTACAAACTCGAACCCGAAAATCCTGTCGTTCTTGTACATTTGGCAAATCACTTCTTCTACAGAGAGGTATAATAGCTATTTTTCTGTACAAATCGAATAATTTTTTTTCCAGGACCGAGAACGATCCGAACAACTCGCTTGGCACGCTATGTCGATAGCGGAAAGCGATCAAATTAGAGCTGAGGCTTGTTTCCAACTTGCTCGGTGCTTCCATTGCAACTTAGATTATGACAAAGCTTTCAAAGTAAGAACTAAAGCAAAGCATAGAGATCTTATTCATTTTTAGTATTATTACCAAGCGACCACACTTAATCATCCCTCATTTATTCTTCCTTATTACGGTCTTGGACAGTTGCACATTCAAAGAGGAGAATTCAATCAAGCTATTCACGCTTTTGAAAACATTCTAAAAGTGCATCCTAACAATACTGAAACATTAAAAGTTGTGGGCTCCCTATATGCTCATTCTGAAGGAGAAAATGCGGAGAAGAGACAGAAGGCTCGAGAGGCATTCACGAAGTATTTAGCTTCGTATCCTGATGATATCGAGGTCTTAATTGATATGGCTCAACTATTAGAATATGTGGATCCTCAGGTTTTTTATAAGCTTCAAGATATTCCGAATATTCGTTTCTTAGAAATCATTAGCTTATTATGAACACGCTGTGGACTTATTGGGTAAAGAAGAGATCGATTCTCCATCCGAAATCATGAATAATATGGGATCTCTTCATATGCACTTGGGAAACTTTAAGCAAGCCTTAGAGTGCTACGCCGATGCTGAACACCGTCTATTGGTTTGTTTCCTGTTTCAGAAAAGGATATACCTCTGTTTCCCTTTAGATGGAAAATGCTATGGAAACGTCTGATGGACAAAATGTTTTGCTTACCATACGGTATAATAAAGGAAGATGTTATGAACACATGTGCCTGTTTGACGATGCTGCTGAAATTTACAAAGGAATTTTGAAGATTAGAGAAGATTACATTGATTGTAAGCTGATTTCAGCCTTATTTGTTTGAATTTTGGAGTTTGCAGGTATGATTCGATTAGGATGCCTTGCTAGAGACCGTGGGCAAATTTACGATGCATCTGTTCAGTTCAAAGAAGCTATGTCTATAAATCCAGGACATGCTGATGCCTGGACTTTGATTGGAAATTTACATATGGCCAAACATGAGTGAGTGACTCATCCGAGGCGCTTGACTTGGTATTTATCTATTCAGGTGGGGTCCAGCTCAGAAAAAGTTCGAGCACATTCTCAAGCTTGGTGACCTCAAACACGATGCCTATTCACATATTGCCTTGGGAAATATTTGGTTAGAATCGTTGTTCAATCCCATGAGAGACCGAAGAAATGTAATTTTCAAAATCGAAGAGTTTTTCACAGTTTTTTTCTGGATAGGATGAAAAATACATGGACAGAGCTATCAGTATGTTTGCAAAGGCAATCAAAATTCAACCGAAAAACATGTGGGGAGCAAACGGATTGGGATGTGTATTGGCACTAAAGAAACAATGGTTGGAAGCTAGAGATATCTTCACACAGGTTAGGAAAGCTAGTTTATCTTTTATGAAAGATTGTTTACAGGTTAGAGAAGCCACCGCCGAGTTCTTCGATGTATGGGTCAACATAGCTCATGTATATATGGAGACACGCCAATATGTTCCAGCTATCCAAATGTCAGTTTCAAATTCACAAAAACCTATTCACTGAGCGTACTTTTATAGGTATGTAAATGCAATGAAGAAGTTTGGCAAAGAAAATGATTCTCTGATGCTTATGTATCTGGCCAGAGCATATTTCCGCGCTAACAAGCTGTTGGATGGTCGAGAAACCTTAGAGAGGGCAATATTTGAGGCTCCGGATAATGTACAGATCAAATTTAACCACGCTTTCATTCTCAAGAAAATGGCGAAAGACACACTAGCTGATGTGAAATCAACTACCACCATGGTGAATGGCGCCATTGACGATTTGAGAACAGCAGAAAGGTTGTTGAAGATTTTATAGAAAGAATTCTCAACTCAAACTGTTTAGAGTATTAACATACATTAGTAATAATAAAGATGATACACTGAGTGGAGCTCGGTATGTGTCTAGAACTGCCGCCGGCGAAGAAGCCAGAGAATGTAGAGATTTGTTGAAACAGGCTCAAACTTATCTCGCTCGTGCTCAACTTCAAGATGAAGAAGAGAGTCGGCTCAGAGCCAAACAAGAAGAAGTAATTTTTTTCTTACATAGCTCGTCTAATTTTGTATTTTCAGGAACGCTTGTCTCTTTTACGTAAAATGCAAGAAGAGCAACAAGAGAAAGAAGCTGAAAGACTTCGCAAAGAAGACGAACTTCGGTCTCTTCGTCATACTTATGTGTCTATGACTAAAGATATACTGAAAATGCCTGAGGTTTGCGCTTTTTATCCGATTCAGCTTTCATTCATCGTTTGACTTAGATTGTCGAAGAGAAGAAATCCAGAGGCTATGGAAAGAAGAGGAAAGGAGGAGATGGCGATGAGTTTGTCAATGATAGTTCTGATATGGGAGATTGGCAGAATGGAGAAGAAGGCGGCGAAAAGAGGGAGCGGAAGAAGAAAGATGTTTGCATGATTTATTTTATCCTTTTTTTGATTGTTTATTTTTCAGAAAGAATCCAAAAAAGGAGAAAGAAAAAGAAGAGAAAAAAGAATCAAGAGAGGTAGTGGATCTGATGATGGTGAAGACAAGAAAGCTGCCAAGCGAAGAAAAAGGAAAGAAGCGGCAGCTCGAAAGGCTGCTGAGAAACAAGCCAAGAACAATCCAAAAAGTAAGATCAAAATATGGATATGAAGATATTGAAACCATTTCAGTTAAAAGTAGACAGTTCCTCTCGTCCGAGGATGATGATTCGGACTCGGACAAAAAGTCTCCGAAGTCCGATGAACCTAGCACAATGCATGTTCCGGATAGCCCTCCACCTCCAGTACCTTCTAGTGATGATTCCGATGATAGTGTGCCTAAGCCTAGAAAAAAGAAGGTAATTATTGTTATTTTGACTTCATAATAATGTATCTTGCTTAGGCTGCTGTTGATTCTGACAGTTCGGATGAAGGATCAAATGCTTCTCCTGCCAATATAAGATCTAATGACGATGATGAAGGTGATTTGGAAGATAAGGGATCTCAATCAGATGCTGCCTCCAGCTCTAATAGTGACTCAGACTAAACTAGTACCCCTTTCCCCGTACTCCTCGACTTTATTTTATAAAGCGACCCGTTTATATACATGTAGTAAAACTTTTTTTCGTTCACCCGCATATTGTTGTACAAATTATTTATTTCGTCCTTATTGTTGTTCAAGTTTGTTAACATGCTAAAAATATGAAACTTTCTACCGTTTTCCTACATCAGACGATATCGTCTTGTTGCTTTTCAACTACTACAGCTATCATGGTGCTCAATTTTTCTTTGATTAGATGTCAGACGACGAAGACTTTTCTCATCTTCATGCTGACAGAAATAGAAAATACAAAAAGGCCGGAGGATGGCAGGCATTAGGTTTGAGCATTCCACGAATCTGAATTATATAAATTGATTTCTCAAGGTCTTGATCACAATGTCTTCAAAGGTGTAGAAAAAAAAGGTTTCAAACAACCCACCCCTATTCAGGTTCTAATTTTTTTTATATCTAATCAAACCATAACTTCAGAGGAAAACTATTCCTTGCATTCTTGATGGTAAAGACGTTGTCGCTATGTCTCGAACAGGAAGTGGTAAAACAGCAGCTTTTATAATTCCCATGTTGCAAAAACTAAAAGGAAGAGATACTACTGGTATAAGAGCTCTGCTCATTTCTCCTACCAGAGAATTGGCTTTACAAACTTTCAAAGTCATGAAGGAAGTCAGTTCATAGAATTCACTAGAACCCGAAACATTAAATTATGTTTTAAGCTTGGAAGATTCACTGGTTTACATTGTGCTATTCTGGTGGGAGGTGATGCTCTGGAAGATCAATTCTCGAGTATGCATGAAAACCCTGATATGTAAGTATTCATAATTCATATTTAAAAAAACACAACTTCCCAATCGTTCTGTTTTCAACTGCTCCGATCTCTGAGTGAATTTGTGAAAACCACCGATGATTTATGTGGATCCTTATTATCTACTAATCTTCAGTTTTGGTAAAATTGAGTTTTAATCCTTGTCTTTTACAGTCTTATTGCCACACCTGGACGTTTACTTCACGTAGTCGTAGAAATGGAGCTCAAACTCAACCATGTTCAGTATGTAGTGTTCGACGAGGCTGATCGATTGTTCGAAATGGGATTTCAAGATCAACTCACGGTACTTATTCGATGAATACAAATCTTGAAAATAACATACCATTTAGGATACATTGAAAAGAATTCCGGAAAATAGACAGACTCTCTTGTTCTCTGCCACACTTCCAAGAATGCTGGTAGATTTTGCAAAGGCCGGATTAACTGACCCTGTTTTAAGTTAGTAAAAGGTGAAGGCCTCCTTTTCAACTTTCATCTTCAGTACGTTTGGATGTTGATGAAAAAATTAGTGATAAGCTCTCGATGGTTTTCATAACGACCAGGGCGGACGATAAACTATCTACTCTGGTTCACCTATGTCGTGATTTGAATGCTGAAAACAAGCAGACCGTTGTCTTTTGTGCTACCATGAAACACGTCGAGTACTCAGATTCACTTTCGATATTATTCTATATTAATATTTTCAAGATATGTTGTGGCCGTTCTGAGAAGAGCCGGTGTTGAACCTTCATTCATCTACAGTCAATTGGATGCTACAGCTAGAAAAATGAACATTGCCAGATTCCAAGAAAAAGAGAGCAACATATTGGTGGTAACCGATGTTGCTGCTAGAGGAGTCGACATCCCTTACTTAGATTACGTATGTGTTGATCTTGGGATGAGTAACTAATTCTTTGATGTTTAGGCTATCAATTTTCATTTCCCTGGTAAAGCTAAGCTTTTTGTCCATCGTGTTGGACGTGTAGCCAGAGCTGGAAGATCTGGAACAGCGATTTCATTGATCGCTCCAGATGAACTGCCATATTTGACAGACCTGTTTTTGTTCTTTGGAAAGCCAATGAATTTTGCTAAGGACTCAGATGATTATGACGGTAGCCATATCGTGATTTCAATTGCCTCATCTGTATTTTCCAGAATCTGTTACTTTAATAGGAAGAGTTCCCGACGAAGTTGTCGGTTTAGAAACTGAGTTCCTACATAGTATTCATGATAACAATACAGACTTGGTTTGAATTATGGATCTCTCCTGTGTTGATATTACTTATTTCAGCTCGACCTCCGTCAAAAAGCCACTAATGCCATGATGAAGTATACCCGAACGAGACCTCCACCATCAGCGCAATCGGCTAAACGAGTGAAAGAAGAAATAAGAATAAAATCTTCCGAATGCTCTACTCATCCTTTCATCCGCCTGAAAGGAGACCAGCAACAATATGATATTTTAAATAGGCTATCGAAGTTCAAGGCTCATACAGTTAGTTTTTCAATCATTTTTCTTTCCTAAATTTTTTTTTCAGACAATTTTCGAATTAAATAAAGGAAATAAAGCTGACGGTGTCAAAGTGATGAAGGAGAAAAGAAAACAACATCAGATGTTCATCACTGAAGCCGCCGAGAAGAAACAACGAGAACTGGAAAATGCCCTCCTGGCTCAGGAGAATGTACAACAAGAACCGAAAACAGTGGATGAATGTGATGAATCAGAATTAGTAATAATGCTCTCATCTTTCCTCATTCTCCGTATTTTCTAGGAAGCAGTTTTCAAACAAGTCGTAAAACCGACAAAGTTTAATCCGTCGGATAGAGCTGAGCAACGTCGACGTGAAAAAGTACTTTTTAGCTATAGTCATGTTTACTCTGTTATATTTTTTTCAGGAACAACATTATATACCATATCAACCTTCTGACCATACTTCTGAGAGTCATTTAGCTCTCCAAACTGTCGATTTTGCCAAACAAGCTGAAGGAGCAGCTTGTGACATGATTGCTGATGATGACAAAGGAATGTACAAGAACAGTCACGCTAAGAAATGGTTTTTTAATTAGCTGTTGATTTTTGAACTATGTATTATTCAAGGGATCGTAAGAAAAAACGCTTTGTTGGAGTTTCTGGAAACGATCCATCCCAAAAGAAAATCAGAACAGAAGAAGGTACATGGTTACCAGCTTCCTACAAGAGTGGTCGTTACGAGGAATGGAAGAAAGACCAGAAGATCGGATTCAGAAAGGTAACAACTCCCTCAGTTCCAATCTCATAATATTTCCCCAGAAAAAAGATGATGATGATGACGATAATAGCAGCAGGAATAAGAGTCTTAGTGGAAGAAACAGATGGGGCAAGCAGAAGACTGCTAACGTATGTGTGCTTTGTTCAGACATCATCCAGAGTTTAATTCAGAGCACCGCTAAGAACGAATTGAGGAACGTCTCTCAAATTCAAAAGGGAAGAAGGAAGCAAGCACAACTAGAAGACTACATGAACCACCGAAAAACACAAAATATGAAGAAAAAGGCCTCAGGGTTAGGTGTTAAGGGAGGAAAAGTAGGAAAAGGTGCAAAAGCAGGTAAAGGGGGTAAAGGAGGAGGTAAAGGAGGCAAAGGTAGAAGATAACATTGTTAAGAATTCTATTTGTTATCGTTGTTTAATTGTTTTTGTTATACTTTTTGTTGAAACCGAGAATAAATTGTTTTTTTTTGCCTTTTTCTATTTTTTCTCTAGAAACTGTGAAAAATAAAAGGACCAACCGCGTTTCCTAGCACGTCGTAAAAAAATAAGAAATGCCTACGGGCATATTCTTTCTCAATGACTTCTCACTGTGTTATAGCTTCCGGCTATTTTCTTCATTCATACAGTCTTGAAATTCCCACAAGCAATTCAGAGCTACGGTACTTAAGAATACGAACCATTACGTGTTACGCTCGATGGCGGGAAGGTGATTCCTTTTTGGCGCGAAAACTAAGCGTTCAATCAGCTCAGGCATTCTGTCTTCAGTTCTCGCCCTTACGTTGTCGTTTGCTGTGTTAACATTTAATTTTTTTTCTTTTAGACGACTTCTTAAAAAATGTTCGAGGCTAAGCTTGCTAACGCTGCTCTTCTCAAGAGAATTGTTGAGTCTGTCAAGGTAAATTGTAGTACTCTGTGAGAGTATCAGAGTAAATGTTCAGGATCTCGTCACTGATGCTCCTTTCGACTGCTCTGAATCCGCCATGTGTCTCCAGGCTATGGACTCTTCCCATGTTGCTCTTGTCTCCTTGAAAATGGAGGTATCATAATGAACACGAAAACCCGGTAAACTTGATTGTTTTTTCAGGTTGGTCTTTTTGAGACTTATAGATGCGATCGCACGATTAACTTGGGAATTTCACTCAACAATTTGCTTAAAGCTCTTCGATGTGCTAACAACGATGATACTTGCATGATCAAATACGAAGAGACTGATGGAGACAGCATCACGCTCTGTTTCTCTGACCCAAAGAGAGATAAGACTCAGGTAGTTGCACTGTTAAACTTCTTATCATTGAATGCTATTTAGGAAGTTACCGTAAAAATGATGGACATTGATTGTGAGCACTTGGGAATTCCTGATCAGGAATACTCTGTTGTCTGCGAAATGCCATCAGCTGAATTCCAGAAAACTTGTAAGGATTTGGCTATGTTCACTGATTCCATGAACATCACTGCTACTAAGGTACAATTCTTGAATGGATGATATTAATAGAATTGTTCAGGCTGGAATTACTTTCACTGGTAAGGGAGATTCTGGACAGAACGTTGTTACTTACGCCCCAACTGGAGATGCTGATAATGAGAAAGAAGTAGTATTCCTCCAAGAGTTCAGAACTAATATTACTGTTTTAAGGCTGTCACCGTTGACGTCAGAGAGCCAGTCAATGTTAACTTCTCTATTAAATATATGACCCAGTTCACCAAGGCTTCTTCTCTTTCTGACAGAGTTCGAATCTCCTTGTGCAATGAAGTTCCAGTTGTTATTGAGTTAGTTTTATTATTTTATAATGGTTTCATGCTGTGTTATTAGGTACCCTATCGAGGATAATGGATATTTACGTTTCTACTTGGCTCCTAAGATCGATGATGACGACAATAACATGGATTAACTTAGACTAATGCATCCGCCTTGTTTTTTATGCAACTTTTTGTAACATTGACAATTTTCGCTTGTGCGTGTGAATGAAGTTTGATCTCAAGTTTTCTGCGTTAAATATGGGCACGAAGGAGACGGAAAACGCTGGCACTTTGCTCGATCTCAGACGTCTCTGAATGACCAACAGTTTTTAGGACACTCTGGAGACTTGCACCATCATAGCTGAGGTGTCTAGTTGAGATGCAACATGTTGTAAGTATCTCTGTTATAACTGGTGAGGGATAATAAGGAAGGTAGTAAGCGATGTAAGGCTAGAGAGGCTAGTCAAAGAGGAGGGAAACCATGGCTGATATCTATTACAACAGCACACCGGGGGAAAACTTCGGACACAAACTGGACTCTGCCTTTCTTTCTCTCTCACAACATTATTGCTGCAAGTCATCTGCCTCTGAGAGCTGATTTGTTCTAAAGAAATTTGTCTTTAAATTTTTTCCTCAAACATTTTTGATGTATTGAGAAGATAACCCCATGGGTTTAGAATGTGTTCGTCTGAGATTGTTGTGGAATATTCAAGAAGCTCTATGCACCTTCGCGAAGTTGTATTTAAGTTACCCAAGTTCTTGTTCTTTAGAGTATTTCGCATCATTGCTTTTGCTCTATCACGATATCAAGCAATGATCGATTCCAGATGATGTTTCAAACATCTTCGAATGTTTCAATGAATTGACATCCTTTGAATTATTTCATGATGTTTAAATGAAAACCATCTTGTAATCTATGCAAAGCATTTATTATTGCCTTCCTTTCCGTATTTTCGCGACTCTTACCCTCAGGCTTTTCTTCTGTTTATCTTAATTACAAAATTCTTCTTCGCTCTCTCCAGTTGACAAAGCTTTTTTAGATACGGGCAGAATACACACGCAAATCTTGAAGCGTCTATCTCCATTTTCAACAAATTTCTCAGTGCAATGAGAATGTGTGACTTTCACTTACTTCATTTGCACGATTGAAGAAAAACGATTTAACTGCTGTTCTTGAGAAACTCTCCAGTTTCCTTGTCGTCACCGCTTATTCTGTCATTGATTTTGAGTTTTTGAGTCTGTTGTGAGGCTGAACGATTGAGCGAACAACTGTTGAGCGTAATCAGCGTTAACACAATAGTTTTCAGCTCTTGACGGGCCCTCCATTTACGGAAATGATTTTAGCAATCTTAGGTGAGCCCTCACTTCTACAACATCAATCTCAACATTATTTAATCAGTTTTTTGTACATCATTCATCAATTATTCTAAAGCTGATGCTTGGAGCATTATCACTCAAGATAATTGTTTGGAACATCGTTCACTCTGTTTGCGAGATGAACGTTGTAGTCGTCACTTTGAGAATTTCGAAAGAACATGTGGCTATTCCTTAAGTAGTATGTACTTAGAGCTTATGTTCAAACCAATTAATCATTCAGGTTGTTCCATTCCATCGCCTTCAGATTGTGTCGTTATCATTCGTAAAATACAAGAATTTTTTCCTTATCAGAAATGTATGTGCTATGAAGCTTTAGGTAATTTCGTACAATCCATTGTTTTTGTAACTGCTTCCGGTTATAGGACTTACAGAGGACTGTGACTTTTTCCGAGAACTGATATGGAATCATCCATGCGAGAGACGATTGGATGAAGCTGGTCGAAAACATTTTCGTACTGAGAGGTTTTTTACTCTTTCTATTGTTTCACAATATGGGTATGTGAACTTCTGCAGGCTGAATATGCGTTCTAGTAACACCGACAAAGCTACAACTTTAACGCCGTACAGACGAAGAACAACCCGCATTCCTCTCTCGGATCAAGTGAGAGAATGGAAATCACAGCTGAGTGGAGGTCAGTTGATTCTCCGATTAGAGAGTAGAAAAACGAAATCAACATTCAAATCCATCTTGTGCTTGTTAAGTTTCACCAACCGCTCTGTGCAAATGCAAAACACGAAATGCCTTCGTTTACTATCAATACAACACGTGTAAACAACTAATTTATGCTAATTTTTTAAGATCTGGAGACACGGGAAATGTTGAGCAAAGGAACGTGCAATGAAGCGTTAAACGATGTTTGTTTAAAACATGTTAGTTGTCGACAGCTTTGGCGTTTGTTTCGCACAAGTTGTGGTGTTAATGAAGAAAACAAGTGTACAATGGCTGATCGGTAAGCTCATACTTAATTCAACTTTTGGACTTCTTGATTTCTAAAGAGATATCTGCTGGCAGTCGTTTGAAGGACTGACGTGGACCGGCTTAGGCAACTGTAGATGTGATTCAAGCAATTCGGATTGCCATTGGATTCGATTACACACAAATTATAATAAATGCATCTGTGAGTTTTACGAATATCTTCTGCATCTTAGAAATTGAAAACATGTTTTGTTTTATTCAAATCAGATAAAGCAATTCAAGAATTGACTTTCAGATGAAATCACTAAGAGTGGGCACCTATCACCTGCTCGATCATCATATCAAACTGCTCAGCAGTACCAACAACGTTATGAAACTCGAATAGCAGAAGATTATAAAAAAAATAAAGACGAAGCACAGTCGTACCAACATCGTCCCAAGCCAACAGTTTCTGAGAGCCCGTCTCGAACAACAAGTTGGACATCAAACTACAGTCAAAGCAATAGGTAATCAATGACTACTTGTGCATATTCTATCAATAATTGAAGAGTATCGACAACTACAATTCCATATACATCTCATTCCACTAGTAATTCGATTAGAACAACAAAGCCGTCATGGATGACAACAGAGATATCTGTGACACCCTCTACGATAGCCAATCAACAGACTTCTTATGGTTTATATCAATCACCCACTGATTCATCTTCTCATCAAAATTATTCACCTGGAAGAAGTCAAATTTCATCTACTGCCGCTTCTACAAGCTATAACGAACCTAAGGCACCTTCTATTTATTTTTTTATTATGTTACTAGTCTTGCTAATAGATTGAATAGTTGTCCTCGTTCAACCATACCCAACCCATGTTTAAATTCCTTTTGGCTTGTCTGCTTGTCCATTTTAATAAAGTGTCGTTAAACTGACATGTTAACTCAGCATTTTCTAAAACAATTTTTTTTGTGGTTTTCATGTTACCTACCTACCCTGTTGTTCATTGGTTTATAATTATTTTCTTTCACAGATTTTCTATCGTCCTCTGTTCAATAAGTCAACGGAAAGTCACACGGCTGGAAGCCCTTTCAATGCTTCCAGGGATAACTCAAGATATTCAAATGACTTAAGATCAACTGTTAGCTCTCAACAGTATCGAGAAGATGCGCTGAGAAATGATCGACACAAAGTAAGTGTCCCTCCGTCTGTTGTCTATCATAATAAGCTTTTTCGGTTTGAAACTTTTAGTTTCAGGAAACAATTAGGCAACAAACGCTAATAAGTCAAATGAGAAGCCAGCAGACGAGCCTAATTGCCAATAACAACAACCAAACAAGGTAACCAAAGTCTATTCAACTGCTGCCTTATAAGAATAACTTTCAAACGAAGTCAATTAGATTTCAGCTCATTGTTTTTTTCCCAATACTTTCTATGTTTTCTCATCTTCAGGCCATCTGTATCGTCAACTTCAAATGGGAGAAGTCAAATGAGCCACTCTTGGAATAATCCTAATGCCGAGAACAGGCAAGGAACGGATAGCTCAAGATTTGATGTTCGTTTCTTATAAGAAATTGAAGACTTTCTTCTCTTCAGAACAAACGAAGTGGTTTTGTAATAAAAGCGCGTCAGCAGGAGACTACTCGGGATTCGGATAATGATCGTCAGACTTTTAAGAGCCGAACTTCCTCAGCCCATAATTCCTATTCTTCTGAGCCTCATAGCAGTCGTTCTCAACCAAATTCATCTCAAAACCTATCGTCATCACAGAGAAAGAGTTCGGAACAAAGAGAATATCAATACGAAGGAAGTTATCGAACAAACGATGTAAAAAACTCCCAAAACTCTCGTCAACGTAATATGTCGAAAGTTAAACTAACAGCAGGGGTGAGTTGCAAATGAAACTGAAAAGTTCTATTATGTTCTTCAGAATATAAGCACTACGACTCATTCGAGTAATGCTCAGAAAATTGTTATAAAGCCAATCGAGCAAGAAATATTAACCACCTCTGACTCTTTAACGACTACTGAGGCTACCAGCGATACGACGACTTTCGTTCCAAGTACAACGAAGCCTGCACCCACGGAGTTGAGAATTGAATTTCCACTAGGACTTGCATTGAAATCGCCCGCTCCAAGTTAGTTTTTTTCTTTTTTTCCCGGTGTTCAAAGTTCAATCGAAAACAATATGGAACTAGCGAGCTTTTCCTTTGTCTTTGCTGCTGCGCATGAAATACTGATTGCTTTTGCTTCAATGATTCTTTCACCTTTCACAAAAAAAGTCTTTTCCATAGAAGTTCGGAGCAGGAAGGATAGACTGAGTATCTGTGAGACAAATGGAGATTGGGCTGTTCCCAAACTATCATAAAAGATATTTCACTAAATCTTCTGAAATTTTCTCGACTCTTTTTTTTTTATTTGAAATCTGAATCCACTTGGTGGATTGTGTCAAATGTATGACAAATGACAACTTGAGAGGGAAGTTAAAAATAAGAATATAAACATATTTCCTCGTCCATACGAAGAACCAAGCTTTCCACTCATTGAGAATGGAATAAGATCATGGAACGTTTCACTGCCTGTTCCCTGACCCATTCGACCTGAACTCACTCAACTTATAGGTTAACTAATTGAGACATTTTTCTCCAATTTTAGCGGAAATGTTTTTATGAGAATGCTTCCGAAAAGATGTTGACAAATCAACATTTTTTTGTGTTTATATCGTTTGTTTCCTAGCTTCAGAGGCGAGAGGATATTCATCTTCATTTTCATTAGCTTCTCTCACTCTCTTTCTCTATCACTCTCTCACTCTTTTCCAAGTTGTTGCTCCTTCGAGATCTCATGATACTATACCTGGGGGTGTTCTTGTTTTCATTTCTTCAACTTTTTTTTTGTTTTTTTCTTCAACCATTCAAATCCCTCATAACGCGTTGTAGTAAGTTAGAAATCAAAAATAATTTTGAGTGACATTTCCTGATGAATTCGTTGTGGATCGGGCGCCTTCAGAGTTTGAACAAGATCTTCCCGTTCCAGTCAAAGTTCTTCAGAATTCGTCGATCTGAATAATTCAAATTGGTGGTACGGGGGTTTGTCTGCTTTCTGGCTTCATGGCGTAATCGGTTCTTTCGTCTTCTCTGTCTTTCATTCATCAAGTCTCAAGATTGTCATGCTTTTTCACAGCAAAATTATTTAATCGATAATT
Source organism: Auanema sp. JU1783 (assembly GCA_943334845.2). NCBI lineage: Eukaryota > Metazoa > Nematoda > Chromadorea > Rhabditida > Rhabditidae > Auanema > Auanema sp. JU1783. The sequence goes on along the minus strand of CALQYR020007479.1, from coordinate 647,130 downwards.
CAAAAGTCTTTTGAAAGTTCTCGAGAGCTTCGCTTCGTTCGCCATAAAAAAGATTGGAGTAGAAAATGAACAGATCTAGATGAACGACAGAAAAAAAAGAAGGATAACCAATAATTGGCCACGCTCATTCCAAAATGCCCCTTTCTCCTAGTATGGAGATGAGCACAGACCTCCTGGGTATGAGAAATCTGTTTTTATTTGCTCTCCCATAAATACGTTTAGAAGCGGCTTGATAGTTCAAATATAGTCATTAAGCGTGGAAATCCAAATAAACGTATGAGGATGAGCAGAATGGGGCTATGACGGTGGAAAAAGGTTTCAAGATAGTGAAAGCCCTTGGCACCTTATGAGCTGAAGTCCTCAAATTCTTCGGTGGACAACCAATATTCTTTCATCAATCGGATATAAAACGGAACTTTCATAGAATAGTTTGCTATAAATGGCATTGAAGGGCAAATGCCAGTTGTCTTTGCAAGAATACTGGAGAAAGAGGTAAATGTGTAGGAAGAGCTCTCTATGAGTTTTCTCAAAAAGCTGTTGAGGGACATTAGAAGTTGATGAAAGGACGAGGACGACATATAATGATGACCGAAAATGATGGAGGCGGAAGATGCTCAATCCTTCTTCAGGGGGAGACTGAGAATGAAAAATAGTAGAGACGCCAGAAGGGTTAAATTGGAAGAGAAGGAAGAATTGAAAGCGTGAATATACGGAGCAACGATGGAGAAACTAGGCTAAAAGGGAATAAATGGCAGCATGTCAGAGAAAACTATATAGTTACTTAAAGGAAGAGAGAGTTAGAGAAATAAAGAGTGAGAGATGTAACACAAGTTGAGGAAGAAAGCTTTTGACGAAAGAGGCGGGACTTAGTGCACAGCATCAACTAGCATTCTCTTTTTCTCCATCTTTTTACCCTATTTCTCCTGTGTGACTGAGTTGCTAGTGGTCTTCCAGTACTTCATTCACGAGCAGCTGACGACCACGTACTTCGTGAAACGTCGGAACAACGTCACCCACTATTCATCTAAAAGAAACAGTTTGACTCCCTGAAAAGTGGATGAGCAGTCGTACTCGAGCACGTCATCGTCTACCTTCTCTACAACAATTCCAAGACGATACCTACGTTAAAATTCGTGCTCAGCGAGCAGAATCATCGGCACGATCGAGATCAAGCAGACCCCACGTCGCCCTTCTGTCTGCTCCAGCAGATCTACTGGGCTGTCGTCAGTGAAGACATTACGATCAGCACATGAGCGCCATCCGACCAACTGCACGACTACCACCTCTTCATCATCTTCACTCTCATCACGAGCATGCTCAGCTTTTGATGAAGGAACCGTCATTACTCCACGTCAAACTTGTACATCCACCTCGGATGACTACGTTTGGCTCCCCTCCAAGCAAATGGTCCAACGTCTAGTTGTATCGTTATTAGTTATTTGTCAATTTTCTTCAACAGCTGGCCTCCATTCATTGCCACCAGGTTTTTCCTTTACTTTATTTGTGAATTTGAATATTTTAAAAAATAATCAAAAATTTGTTTTCGAAGTTTTTTTCTTGAACGGCATCATGCTAAGACAGACAAGTGTGAACTGTCCGCATGTATAGCCAATGATTTCATTTCTTTTTTCTTCATTTCAAGTTGTTATTGAGAGAGATATGTAGCCTGAAATAGAGAAAACGTCTATGGGAGGTTATTCTGCTGCTGATACTTCAGATCACAAAAAAAAGAGAGAAAAAGAACTTGGGAAAGACTAGTGTCCAGTTCCCCCATGAGGCTATTTGTGAGAAGCCCTCTGGTGGTTCAATGTTTCGAAGCTCGTGCCCAATGGGGTTAAAACAGGAAGAGCATAGTTTGAATCTGGTCTTGAAGCTTTTGTGAAATTAATGTCGCAAATTATGCGTAAATCAATTATTTTTTGATTTTCTTTTCTTTTTTTTTCCATAAAGATTTTCAAATATTCGTTTTGAATCATGAACCTCCTCCGTCTTCCCCTCTATGCTTCTTCTTCGTCTTTCCCTCAAACAAAGGATTTGTTTTGAGCATCATTCGTTTGGTATAAAGAGAATCTTAAAAGTCATTTTATTATTTTAAATTTTATTTTCGAAATATATCGATTTTTTATTCATTTTTCTCACCGCCAAACAAGTAAACCAAGTAACTTCACTGTCTAAGCGGGTATATGTTTGGTGGTCTCCCACTCTTCTTGACTCGTTCTTCTCCCCTATTTCTTTTCATTCTCTTTTCATCTCTCATTCTGCTTCTCTTCATTCTTAACCATGCTTCTGGGCTTAGAGATGTCTCACATTGGTCGAGTTGGGATAGAAGAGAGATGAACCAACGACTCCGACGTCGGGGAAAGCCTCTAGATGAGTTGTTAGTGAAAATCGAGAATATGCTGCAATACAGGGGGTAGAAAGGGGTACCTATACTCAACTTGGCCAATGCTGTTAGGATGAGAGGAATAGTGGCTAAGCAAACTATGAGCAAATCTAGTCAAGCTGACAACATACACACTCATTATAGATGAAAAAGATGAGCTTCTGTCTTATTGTATTCTTTGTATTCCAGGTTCAAGCTGTCAGTTAGCCTTAGCGAAATGTGAACAAACAGAAGATTGTCGTTGGCATCTTGGTGAGCTGCGTGTTCGATGTGGTCGAGCATCATGTCGTAGGGACGATTGTGCTGCCGTAAGTTCTTTATGCTAATTTTGGCATCATAACGTATAAACTGCGTGAAGAAAGTAGTGATGAGAGATAATCATTTAAAGATTATGCAAACGCCTATGCTGGTTGGTTGAATAGCCGAAAAGGTTTTTCTATTTTCATCATCTATGCCTTTTCTTTTCTTCATTTTTTGTCGTCGCATAAAAAATGAGGGATTTGTTTTCTTTTTTGTTCTGTTTCGTTTTTCGTAAAGAAAAGATGTAATGGCTTGAAGTTGAGCGTCGTCTGAAACAGATTTTTTAACAAAAAAATAAAAACGAAAAAGAAAACACTTGATTGTTTGGCAAAAAATATAAAAAAAAAGAGTAAGAACAAGCAGCATCAGCTTGAGCAGAAGAGACGGGACGAGTGTGACTAGGGAGAAGAAACAAAAATTCAAAATCACGCCTTCATTGTTAATGAGCGGATGTTGATGTTGCGCTTTTCCTGCAGTTTCTAACATTTCATGATGAAGCCCTGAGAATTGCAAATAAATGAACAAAACATGACAGATTTCAGATAAGTCAAGACATTTTTTCTTTAAAATTAATTTTTATGCATCGCCAACGCAAAAATGTTTTGGGAAGTGAATGAGTGAGCTGCAACGGAGAGGAAAGAAAAGGAGGGGGGAGGGGGTAAGGCCGCGAAGGGTAATGGGGAAGTTGGCCGGGCAAGACTTAGTGAGTTTGTATTTTGATTCATTAAACCGAGAAAGTATAAGCTGATGAGCATAGTCCATACTTAACGATATATGAAGAAGAGAGAGAAAGAAAAGGAAAAACAGAAAAAAAAACTTTTTTTATTCTTTGCAGGCTTTGCAACGATTTTCAAGATATGTTCCATATGAACTAGTTGAAGCAATTATGTTTTGTCAATGTTCCGCAAACGATATTAGCTGCTCAGAGCATCAGGTAATGTTTTTTTCAAAGCTTTTCATGATTATTTTGAAAGGCACACAGAAAGAGAAAAAGAGAAGGAGAACTTTAGATAACTGTGTAGAAAGTATATCTATTGACTTTCAATTGAATTTGCCTATCTCAGTCAAGTTTTTTTATTTCATTCCATTTCCCATTATAGCAAAAACTATTTTGAAAAATGTAAAAGAGAAAGAAAGCATTTGCTGCTGCTATTGCTGCTGCCACAACTTGCTTCAATTTTTCTTCGTTTCATTATCATCGAATGCAATTGATTATCCTGTGAATTGACGAGCTCACAAAGATCTGGTAGCATAGCGGCTATCTGAAGTTTTGGACGACCAAAACCCATGACGCCGGCAACAACCGTAGAAGATAATCATGATGGAGACAAGAAAATAAAGAAAAAAAATTTCTTTGTTTCTTAAGTTTCAAAAATGGCGCACACAGAATTGCTTCTTCTTAATATTATTAGCCTAAAATGAGTTTTGAAAGAGTTCAATAAAAGAAAGACGAGGAATCCTTTTATTAGTTCGCAAAGCATCAATGAGAATGAGTAAAAGGCCTACATTTCATGACTTTTGTCATCTTTGATCACAGAAGAGAGAAAGCAAAAATTAGATTTTTTTCTAGTTCTTCATTCTGACATGTGCGTGAGCCATTACGTGAATTAAAAAAACGTTTTGAATTTCATTTGCAACTTATGTAGCGTTGTTGAGCGGTTGTGTTTTGCAGAATTGTCCGCTCTTCTCATTCTTTTTGATTATATTATATTTCTGGTAATGCATGTAATTTAAGATTTATCTCCAAGTGAAATCTGAATATTTGTATCGATAAGAGACACAGCTAATTAACTGCTGTTTCATTCAATGAATAAGCCATTTCATTTATCTATTTAAGGACATTCTATATCCTAAATGCCTGTATTCTTCATCTCAGCCAGTCCCTACGTGTACTCAGACAAATCGAAAATGTGAATCGGATGCCAAATGCCGGTATGCTAAGCTGAACAGTTGGACTGCTTTTACATCACTTTCTATATCAGACACTTATTCCGATCTGTTTCAAATTATTGTCCAGTTGCAAATGGGGAATGCGTTGCTAACAATCTTGCTCAATGTAGACAGACCTTGTTGACTGCAAGGTAAACTATCAGACTGTTATATGAAGAATATCTAATTCCACTTGTTTAAAGAGCTTCTGTCTTGGAACAACCTTGTTTTTGCCCATTTTCTGATGTCGAATGCATTTCCTACCAAAGGTTAATGATTCCAAATAATCCCTGTATAGGTATGAATGCTATCTCTCATTCTTCATTCTTCTTATTGTTTCAGGAAAATCTATGTTAGATTATTCACATGTTTATCGATCTGAAAATAGTCATCATTCAGTAGAAAAATCGTCAACTAGTTTTGAAACCAATAGGGTTCAAGATATAATCCCCTTATATGTAAGTATTGTCTTTGCTCAATTAGTTATGTTTAACTTTGTAGAAGAATGAAGATAGCTATCGAGTTAAGGATGAACATGAAGAGCCTACGAAAGTTAAGCCTCTAACTTCCTCAACGACTTCCCAACCAATGACAACAACATCTCCCATTGTTGGGGCAGATGGACGATATGCTGGGTACGTCGTAAGAATTTTAGAGTTTTAATCAATGTTTTGTGCAGTAAGAAAACAACGAAGAAGTTTCGAACAACCACACTGAGCCCACCTACAACTTCTGAACTTCCTCCACCATGGGTAACAACTACTACTGTTGCACCCACAACAACAACGACATTCATGACTCATGCTCCTCCTCCTCCTGGTAAAAAATATTATGGAAACTTTTTCAATTTTGGGACTCATTTTAGAGGGTTGCACAACTAGAGATGCTAATGGCAGGTGGATATTCGCTCCTGTTGGAACGATAATCAGGCGTTATGTCGACTGGTCGGGAAGATGTTCCTCTTGGTGTGAGTGTATAACAGAGAATGAGTTATCATGTCAGGTAGTATCTTGTCTTGAAGAAGGACAATGTGAGGCTCCATTAACTCTTGTTGGTAAGAAAATAAAAACCCAACTTTAACTTACATTACATCTGCTTTGTAGACTTCGGTGAGAGAATATACATCAAGGATCGCGGTGCATGTTTCTGCGAATCTTCTCACTTCATTTGTGAATATCCTGAAGAAATACCAGAACTTTATCCAGGTGTGATACTAGTCCATGTTTTTTTTCTGAGCTATGAGTTTCAGGGTTGTATATATCGGCGGGTTATTCGAACCTGGATATCGAGATGCTTCAAAAAGAAGTCCCTCACAACATTTTGGAGAAAGCTGGTTTCTTGTCAGCTGATGGAGCAATTGATATTGCAAGTCGGCTACAGATTGCCTTTGAACGATTGTTGCCTGAGGTTAGGAAAACCGTAGTTATAGATTTTACATTACTTGAATTCAAGGATATTCAATGCCGAGTTGTTCTTCTTCCCGAGATCAGTGATCCAGGGAGTGCTTTTCTAAGAGTTGAATGGTATGGAATGAATAAGCTGCTGAATCACACAAAAACTCAATGGCATCACGGAGACGCTGAAAAGGTAGTCACCGCACTTCCCAATACATAAACACTGCTTCCTCAATTTCAGATCTGCTCCCCTTTTGTAGTGAAGTTGGCTGATCAATTTGCTCAAGGCGATTCCTTACGTTATCAACTTGTATTATCAACGGTTAAACAAATCAAGGTATATACTATTTTCAGTCAACTTTTCTATATTATATTCAGGTTATTGACTTTCTCGATGGATTGCCGATATCGGGAGTTCCTGCTATAGCGGTCTCGTTGCTCCAAATCATATCTCTCACAATCATCATCCACTTACTTTCCTGAAAATATTTCCAGAACGTGTTAGATTTAATTTATTTCTCCTGTTTGTGCGCCATTTAAAGTGCCTTTTAAAGTTTAAATTTTTTTAGCTTTCATTGTTTTTAATCAACATCACCTTTCTCAATGAGAATGTTGAACTTATTCGAATAGATAAACTGTTTCGAAATTATTAGCTAAAGAAGAGTTTTTGAAAATCAAATTGAAGCAATGCGACGGTTGGAAGGGAATCCGACAATAATAAGTAAAAGTTTATTGTAGCTTCAAACAAGGGTTAAAAATTAGAAAGCTATGCGAATTTTTACAATTTATACAATTTGAGATCACTTTATATAGACATACAGTTATTAAAATTAAATATTAGTTTCACAAACTACTCAGAATCTTCATCAGAACTTGTTACAATCGAGTCAACAGTTATGTCTAAGTTCTCTCCTTTCCTGTGTAACGCGCGAAGCTGCTTGACTTTACGAGCTTTTCTCAGTTTAGCTTCTGCTCTGCGCCGCTCTCGCTCCTTTCTCTTTCTTGCTAAACATTCATTATTAATTGGATAAATTTGCATATAACCAACCGTTTTCTCTTATTTGCTGATCTGTTATAACATTGATATCCAAAGAACGAGCCTTCAGTAACGTAGGATCATGAATGACGACAGAAGTAGATCCAACAAGCTTTCTGCCACCTGAACGAGCCCATGATATTATGATCAAAGATTGGAAACTGACCACTTGGTGAAAATGCATAAACTGGCTTCTCGCCAAGCCAATCTCTAGTCGGTTTCATCCGATTCCTTGTTGATCGTCTCAGTCCAACACTGTCTTCATCGATGACGGGTTTAACTAAATCCATAAGTAAGCTTCAAAATATACAATCAAAAATTACTTATTTCTCTTGGCTTAAGAACGATTTCAACTTTTTTGCGCTTTAGAACGCGGCCTATCGACACAATCCTATCTTCGTCATCAGTAACGGACAATCTCTCGAAAAGTTCATCTATAATCATAGCATTAGCTGTTACTCTGAAAAATCAAATACCGTTCACTGTTGATCCATCATTATCGAATCGAGCACTGTGAGACATTTTGTTACCACGTCCGCTTGATACATTGCTGTCATCATTGTTGTTGTCATGATCGTCATTATCATCATCATCATCATCGAAATTCAGCTTGTTCCCAGATCTTGACGGCGTGTTCACCGTGCAACAAGAATCAGTTAGAAGACCTGTGATTACAATTTCAAAAAAAGCAAAAAATTAATTGACAAACGTTTCGCATCCGGAGCTCGACAGGGAGTACTGGGCAGACAGTTTGCATTTTGAACGTGGGAATCTGAAGGAACATAGGTGATTTCAACTAATGTTTCTTACCGTCGTAGCAGTCTGGTACTCCACCCATCGAGTTATCTACCAAACTTTCTTCCGCATTTTCGGCGATCGGAACACAATTTCTCCTCTCTGTTCCATTTGAACACTAGATTATTCGGGATGATACTTTCACCATGTAAAATGAACATACTGTATTATCATAAACATCAGCCTGCGACTTTCGTTTTGACCGAGACTTCGCGAGGTTCGCTTCTCTAGTCGACATAAACGATTCATTGCGAGTCTAAAAAAACTTGAACGGATGAACCACTTGGTAACTCGAGAAACAAACATCGTTAGGGAATAAGCGGATTCTCTCCAATTTGGTGCGATCAATTTTGGCAGTATCGAAACGAGGGATAACCCCACTGTTCATCTGTCTCTCGCACATAATTTGTGTACACTCTGAATTAATGCGTTAGGTAACTAATAGATCTAGTAGGATTTACCCGTAGAAGTAGGTGTTCTTAAAACACTCTCCTGTAAAATTCTACTGACATCAGCACCTGGAAACGGTAGAAGGATGAGACTAAAGATCAAATAGGTTCATCATACCTCGCTTTCCAGAGTTTATTGAAGTTCTCATGACTGACGACACAGTTGGCTTCATGAAATTAGCGTTGGGAGTTAGTTCTGTTCTTGGTGTCTTCTAAAAAAAAAGAGGACATAACGATCGTAACTATTATACAATTTACTTGTGCTCGAGTGGGAGTTGCCAACAAATCATCTTTCGATGGCGTCGGAGCTGCAGTGGGTTTCTTTGATATTTCCTGAGATACGGGGTTAAATTCTAAAGCTTCAAAAGGACTCACTTTTTCACGAATACGCCTAGAAGGGGACTGATACAGACGATCAACAACAGCCTTAACAGCAATTTAAAACAAACAAAAGCTTAATCATTGCCTACCTGAATGGCGTTAGTTCGCTGGGATCCAGTACTTCTCTTAGGTGTACCCATATCAACATCAGGCTGAACATCATCTTCCTTGCCCGTTGCAGGAACAGTTAGAATTAAGTCTTCGTCATGATTCTCGTCAACAATTCTCTCTTTCGCTTTGGATATCTTTGAACCCAGTGTCATAACACCAATCCTGTCTCTGATGCCAACTAAACACAAAATTAAACTCGAGTTGAGACCAAATTGTTCTTACAAAGATTCTTCTCGTTCACATCACGATTCTGAACTGGTGTTGGGGGCAATTCTCTAACTTTCTTAGCAGGTCTGAAAGAACCAACAATAAACTAACAACATTTTGTTCAGGTTCACCTAGAACCAAACATAATTCGGCCGGGGGAGTTAATATCCATACGCAAATCTTCCAGTAGAGATGACTGATTCTTTCTATTCTGTAAGATTGCAACTGAACATCACAAAAAACTGAAGTTTGTTGTTTTACCTGCTCTCGTTTCTCCCTAGCAGATGATCCTATCTTGACAGGATGTGTAGTAACTTTCTCGGGTATAACAAAAGTTTCTTCACGATCCAGAACAAATGTTTCGGACTAAATGAACGACTAACAATCTTTTTTATGAAGATACTTACCTGTTTCTGTTCATTTGCGGGGGGAATGGTTGCAACTTTAGCTGGCTTGATCAATACATTCAGATTGTTCTTTTTTTCCACAGTCTTAAAAGGGAAACAAGTGAAATGAAGAAGCAAGTATCAAAATTCTTACCTCGGCGTTCAGGTTAAATTTTAGAGTATCAGTAGCCTTCTGTGAAGCAGCATTCGCTATAGCTTTAACAGAAAGGCTATCCGTCTTCTATAACACGAGCGGTATCGTTGCATGCTGAATCACACCCACCTTTACCTCCTCTTTTTTTGCGTCAGCGGGTTTCGAGATACGTCGAATTGGCTTTGGAACCAGGAAAGTCCCCTCATTGTTAACCACTGGTAACACAAAAGTCTCGCTCTGTCGCTTCTCGGGTACCATTGAAATTTTTTTGGGTCTCTTGAATTAAACATAAATGAATGGTACGATGAAATTAACTCTCACCTTATCATTATTGGTACTATCTGCTAATACTTTCGGAAGATTCAGGTGGGTTGTTATATCAGCTACCTCAGAAAGATCGAGATGCCGTAACGGGCCAAACGTATGATCAATGATGTCCTTGGGTGTTGAACAGCCTTCACCAATTCTCCCCTACCGTAACTTTGAACAAGCGCTAGAAGAAGAATATCATACCTGGGATCCAGCAGTTTGTACTGGAGTTTTATTCAAATCTACATCTTCTACGGGTATGCTAGTAAATTTTGGTACTTCATTATTGAAAATATTGAAAGAGCCACCAAGTTCGCGTTCCTCCTAATTAATATTCAGATAACTCAACAACAATATTGCAGAAACAAACATTCAAATACTGCTCTCTACGTTCTTTCAGCTGTTGTAATCTGGTTTTATCTCCACACATTGAAACTAATAGAGAGTCAGACTACAAAAACAAAAGTTTTGAATATTTGAAGAATCAACTCACTACGTCAATATCAGTCGTTTCAGCTGCAAATGTGTTTTCGTTGCTAGGGCATGACGAAACATCATTGAGCTCGCATAAAACCTGATCAGGATGAATCACATTCTACAATAAGAACAGTTATATCAAGTTGGAACAAATTGTCTAACCTTTCCAACAGGAGCAACTGAGTAGCCACGAAGACATTGCGTAAAGATGGACACATCTTGCTCGGTCATTACAACTATGGTGTACTGGATATGTTATTAGTGTACTCTGAAAATGTTATTCTCAATCTATTTTGTAAAAATTTGCATAAATGGGCATTTGAGCTTGTAGCATTAATAGATATTCAAGCGCTAGCATCTAAAATATGAATATTTTTTTTTCGCGCCAAACGCTAGGTCATTCTTTGCGAGACCATTATTACTTCGTATGCACTGAAAGCTTGAAGATGTAGCTATGATTCTAATTGAAACATTGTTTATTATTTTCTATTTGCTGAATTTCTTTTTGGAAAATTCACAAACTTCATCCGTCTTTATTCACCTTCATTTCAGATTAAATGGCAACTCTACCTCCGGCGCTATTGGCCAGATTACAAAAAAGAGGAATAGTTAAAAACGGTATTAGTAAATCGTTTATTCTCTTGCTAACTTTTTTATCAGATTCCGAAGAAGTTTTCGCAGAAAGTTATGACAGTACAGAAAAAGAAAAAGTAGCTGCTGATAGTAGAAGTGGAGCTATCGGTTGTCCGAATAAGTATAATCCATTTCACGTTTGTGTTGAATTTTGCCATGATCATTGGGGGGATGGTTTACCAGAACATCGGTTCGCTTTTGTATTTCACATATTAGTGGAAGTGTTTGTGTTTCAGTTTACAAGAATCATACATACGAAAAAAGAGTAGAATGCTGTCTAAATATCCTTTGCCTGAAGGGTGGATTGAGGTGTATGACAATGGAATAGGGCGTCATTACTATTGGAATCAAGAAACTGATGAAGTAAATACATTGAATTTGCTTTGAAAATTTTCAAAATTTTAGGTTTCTTGGCTTTCTCCGAGACATCCAAAGGCTGTGATCGGCGTTGCGGCACCAAAAATGGCTAAAATTAATTCACATAGGGAGCGGGCAGATAAGCTACGTTTTGATGGATTTGATGGAGTAGTGAGTTCCCTCTTCCGCTTCAATTTTAATTTCAATTCATTACTTTAGAATTTACGGCTAAGAGATAAAGAACTTGATCGATACGAGCGTGGTAGAGACAGAGACCATAAGCGTAGAAGAGTAAGCTTAGGAATCCACTTCACAATTAAATTTTTCTTCGAAGGATTTCACTCCTGAACCAGAAGACTCTGACTCGGAAGGAGAAGATATTCAGAAACTAGATGACCGTGACAGATTAAGTTAGTTTCTTCCCTCATTCACCCAATTGATCAAAAATACAATTGTTTCTCAGAAAGAGCCAGAAGAAAAGGAATTGACCCTATGGATCCTGCAGCCTATGGAGATGCGGATGTGTAAAAATTTTTTTTCATTACGGGATGTTTCAATATGTATTTTAGTGGTTCATGGTCTGCTGGATTAAGACAACATGATAATACTGGTGCTGATGTGACGGCTACTGGACCTTTGTTCCAGCAGCGCCCATATCCAGCTCCTGGCTCAATCGTGAAGAAGAAACCGGAAGACAGCTGAATAACCCCTCAAAAATGTATCGTTTTAATTAAACATAATAAAATTATTTGAACACAACCGTTCCTTACGACACATTAAATGAAAATGACGATGTTTGCCCACGTGAGTCGCACGTGGAATTAATGTATGCACGACTAAAATTGCATTGAAGTTTAAGAGAGCTCTCAACTCGAAATCAAATTAACCGTTGTGCATTTGACAATAAAAAAGACGAACTATGAACCTAATGCGCTTCCTAGAAACAATGCAGTTCAAAGTAGCAAAACATTCCTACAATATTGTTATACTTCCAACATTTTAAATCATCGCTCGTTGATTTGTATCAATTATGCAATAACATTTTGGAAAGGGGTGTGTCCGTCTATAAGCTAATAATATAATACTCATAAATCTAGTCGTTGCCCACAACTTTCTTTCTCTTCGGAGCTCGAAGTTACCTTCACGATCCGCTGGCTTAATTCATATCGATAGCCATATATAGCAAAGTTAGTCAACATATGTAGTTTGTAGTGTCTCTCCCACTCACATACTTCACCCTTCTCCACTTTAATTAAGCTTTACCGTTTAATATAATCCAACTTTTTAAAATAATAACGCTACTGTTAGCTTGGCCGAAGTGAGAAAAGATGAAGTGAAAGAGCCAGGCGCATTGAAAATTAATGAAATTTCCGTTTCAGATGAGGATAGACAATTAACCTTTTCATTAAAGAGTTTTCAATCGACACAACAGGCCGATTTAAGCCTGAATCCTATGCGATCCCACGAGACTAATGTTCATGTGACTCACATCCTTTTCACATGAGGGATAGTTTTAGTTAATTTTATGCGATACCTGGGTTCAGTTCTTACCAAACAGTATGCTCTATTTATAACATGACGACACGCGACGCAACACTTCTATGCAGGCGCCATCCACTGCTCGCTAGAACTTTTGAATTTAGAGCGGCGTTACATGGTATTGAATTAATTTTATTTTAATTACATCAAAATTATCCGTTTTTTTTGTTTTTTTCTGCTTTTTATAACCCTTCATTACACTTTCTTCCACATAAACTCATTTTCACTAATCTTTCTAAACTTTTTGCCTCATTTTTTCACGTTAATTTTTTATGCTGTTCATACTTCTCGGGCAATCGGGCTCTCGTCGGTCGTAGGCGTTCTTTTTGTTTCTAAAATTTCTAAAATTTCAGTAATCCGCTATGGGTTGCGTGAATAGCACTGATCAACATGCTAAACAACGCTCAAAAGCAATTGATGAGCAGGTTGAGAGGATTTTCCTCAAGTAAACTATGAATTACGAAATTGCAGCTTAAACAAGATCAGGAAAGGGCATCGCGGGAAGTTAAGCTGCTTTTGCTTGGAGCTGGAGAGTCAGGAAAAAGTACCATTGTCAAGCAGATGAAAATTATTCACGAAACTGGATATAGTGATGAAGAAAGAAAGCAATACAAGCCTGTTGTGTTCAGTAATACCATCCAGGTGAGACTTTCTGCTCTTTTTTTTTATTTTTGCTTATCTTTGTAGTCAATGGTAGCTATTTTACGTGCTATGGGTAATCTTCGAATTGAGTTTGGAGACCAACAGCGTATTAGTGACGCTAAGCAATTCTTCAACATTAGCCAGAATTGCGATGAGGTATTCATGTATTATCTTTTTTTCAAGTAAATTACCTTGTAGGGTGAGCTCCCCCTAGAACTTGCTGCTGTAATGAAGCGACTATGGACAGATTCAGGAGTTCAGGAATGTTACTTTAGGTCAGAAAGTCACTTTTTGATTTCATTTCAATAATCATTGTTCAGGTCAAGAGAGTATCAATTAAACGACTCTGCATCTTATTACTTAAACAATTTGGATAAAATATCTCAGCCTAATTATATTCCAACACAGGTTCGTTTTCATTCTTGTTTGGATAGAATATGCTGCCTTCGAAAATTTGATGAGCGTCTTATTTCAGGATGACGTCTTACGAACCAGAGTGAAAACAACAGGAATAGTAGAGACTCATTTTACTTATAAAGATTTACATTTCAAGTAGGAATTTCCATTTATAACAAATTAATGTTGTCTTCATAGAATGTTTGATGTTGGAGGGCAGAGATCAGAAAGAAAAAAATGGATTCATTGCTTTGAAGGAGTTACCGCTATTATATTCTGTGTTGCAATGAGTGAGTACGATATGGTGTTAGCAGAAGATGACGAAATGGTTAGTCAAGATCACTCAAAGCTATATGATATATCGCTTGTAGAATCGTATGGTAGAATCTATGAAACTTTTTGATTCCATTTGTAATAACAAATGGTTTACTGAAACATCCATAATCTTATTTTTAAATAAGAAGGATTTGTTCGAGGAGAAAATAAAACGGTCTCCTTTAACTATATGTTTCCCTGAATATACAGGTAATCCATTCACTTTTTATCTGAAATTTTTTGTTTTCTGTAGGTCCAAATTCGTTTGACGAAGCTGCAACTTACATTCAACTACAATTCGAAAACATGAACAAGAGGCGAGATGGCCACAAGGTAGTTGACAAGACAATTTCCTCACCTAGCAATATCTTTTTAAGGAAATTTACACACACTTCACATGTGCAACTGATACTAATAATATTCGATTTGTATTCGATGCTGTCACAGATATTATAATTCGTGAGAATTTGCGACAGTGCGGTTTGTTCTAAGAGATGTACAGCAATCCTTGCGAACTGGTGAATGTAGTATAATTTCTGTAATTGCTTCCCAACTATAATCCTTGCGAAGTGGTGAATGTAGTATAATTTCTGTAATTGCTTGCTTCCTAATTATATTGCAGTTAGAAAAGAATAAAAACTAAAAAAACTACATCTCAACTTCAAAACTTTAAAAACTTTTTTAATCATTTTTATCAACAACGAGGTATATATGAATTTTAAGATGTATGTACTCATTTACTTTTCTCCGTTGATTCGAGAAAATCTCGGTAGATATGAGAAGGAAATGACTAAACTAATCAAGTTCAAAAACTGCTTGTGATCCTAGCATCGCAGAGAAGTATATATCAAACTGCAATATAATTATTTTCGTCTGGTTAACGGTGACAAGTATATGAGTACATACATTTTAAAATTCATACATGCTTCCCTGCTCTTCATTATTTTTCTTCATCTTTCAATATCATTCTTTGATTGATGATGCTAGGATTACAAGCAGTTTTGGAGTTGATAGTTTTTATTTTTTTCTTTTTCATATCTTCGAGATTTCTTTGAATCAACGGTGACAAGTATATTAGTACATATATTTAAATATTCTTATATACTTCCCAACTCTTTATTTCGATATCATTCTTTGATTAATGATGCTAGAATTATAAGCAGTTTTTGAAGTTGATAGTTTTCATTCTTTTCCTTTTCATATCTTTGAGATTTTCTTGAATCAACTCTTTTGGGGGGAAGATCCAGACAATCGCATTTATCGTTTTCGGCATATTCAGCAGCATAAGGCTTTTTGCCTGTATGAACTAAACGAGTTTTTGGAATTGAAGAGCATAAATCTTCCTGGCTTCCGCTCTGATCTTAGTTAATCAAGATATCATAACAATATTAATTAAGAAATTATCTCATGTGTAAAATTGTTTCTTTAATGCTGGTAAAATTTGTTTTAAGTGTTGTTGTAGTTCTGTTTTTTTTATTTCATAGGTAATTGTGCATGCTATAAATGATATGGTTAATTATCATTGTTTAAAACGCTACTCTCATGTTCTGTCTTTGTATGCAACCGTTCTGTGTTGACCACACATAAACAATAAAATCTGAATCTCGTATGAACGTCAAATTAGCATATCGAAAACTGCTTAAGCAATTTGAACAAATTAAAAAAAAAGGGTTAACGTGAACTTTATTACAAAACGAACGTATATAAAAAAAAGAGAAATTAACAACTTGATAGGATCTAAGATCGGCAATAATTTTAAATGTATTGAACTGTTACATGATTTTTAATTATGTCAAGTAGATAGTTAAGTGCTGTCAACTGAGTTTGTGCTTGGGCTACAGGAAGATGAGTTCCTAAACATCAATTAATCAGTTTTCAAGAGCGAATGTTCACAAACATTGACTGATCATCTTTGGCATCGTTGTCAAAGATGTCCCCGTAAAGCTCGCTTACAAGAGGATCGGCCAGAGTTGGAGCAAAAGTGTTTCTCATACGAATATGTTCTATAAGTTCCACTGCCATTACCTTCAAAGATCATGTTATTGCAACAATACTTGAAGACAAATTGATCTCACCTGTATCTGAGGTACAAGAAGAAGAATAGAGCAAATGCGCTTTGCTCCTTGTTCCATTCCAACGTGATCAACACAAATTTGGAACAAACAAGATTGAACAAGTGATCTGAGCTCTGCAACGTTCTCAGATGCCATAGGTGAAAGATCTTCCGAATCTGTAATAGAGAAATCAATGAAAGTCGAGAATCAGAGTTCTAACCTGGGTTGAAAACGATCAGAGCTTTCAGAAGCACAAGTTCCTTGGGCGAAAGATTCATCATACGTAAATGCTTATTAGCCCAAGATAAAATTGATGAAGTTAAACGAGTATTTAAGAAGCTATAAATGAAAAGAACGTTTGTATCATGAATATATGAGAGCTAACCAATTCTTTGGTAGTTGACTATCTTTATAAAGATAAGTGTTATTAGGAAGAGGAAGCGCTGTTTCCATGGTATTACAGCTAGCATTTGCCAATTCCAAGAGCAGGAGAGGACTGCACGCAGCACGCAACAAGCAAACCTAAATTTCAGAGTTCTCTATTGCCATTCACAGGAAAAAAAATTGGAAAACATGGAAACG
The DNA here is from genome assembly GCA_943334845.2 of Auanema sp. JU1783. Taxonomy (NCBI): domain Eukaryota; kingdom Metazoa; phylum Nematoda; class Chromadorea; order Rhabditida; family Rhabditidae; genus Auanema; species Auanema sp. JU1783. The sequence continues at coordinate 630,301 of CALQYR020007479.1, read as the reverse complement.
ATTGAAAAAAAGCAATTTAATACCTTATCCGTCGCGCTGATACTATCCTCTTCTTTAATGTCGGCCGCCTGTCTAATCCAGTCAAGCGCCCAGATTACCAGCCGACGCTCGCTCTCACCGCAAGCAATCATGTCGGCAGCGGCTCCCATGTTGTATTCCATCTTAACAAAATGATTTTTCAGCTATTTTAAAAAGTTCAACATACAGGGAAGCGATCGGAATTCAACATTTCGGGATGCTGAATGGCTTTTTCAAGAGCCACAGGATATGGGGAAGTCTGTTGATCACCTCCATCTCTGCTGGTTCTATCTACCAGCAAGAGAGAGCTTACAAATAAACGGTTGTCCATTCGGACTCTCTTAAGATCAGGCTGATCCTGGAACACAATTGCATTAAGTCATTTGAAGCAGATTTCTCACATTGTATGGACTGTCATTTTTATTTTCGTCGTTTTCTTCTTCCTTCTTGCGTTTGGGTTTCTTATCATCTTTCTTATCCATACGAACAGCTAAATTGCTTTTGCTTTTTCTAGGAAAAGAAAAATAGGACAAACCTTCGAGTTTCATTCCGGAGTTGAGACAACGGGTGAAACGGCAAAAGCGACAAGCATTTCTCCCAGCTAAACGATATTATACAATAACATTAAGACTACGGTGTGAGATGATGTTACAGAGATAGAAAGTTGGTGAAAGTAACTACCTGTGGAAATTGAACAGTTTCCATTATACCGACAAGTATACGTTAGATGGCTCTTCACCGTTCTCCAAAAAAAACATTTACATCCATGGCAGGCAGCGACTCCATAGTATAGATGCGAACAAGCACGATCTCCACATACGACACACTGGAAGTTGTAACGTGAACGAAAAATTGCTAACACAGTAAATTAGAATTTAGATCAGAATCAAGTGTCTCGAGAATGGTTCATGCCAATAATGGCCAACTTATAGAAATGATAAATAAGTTAAAAAATCTCACTTGAGTGCCTATGGCCGCCTTCTGCTGTGCAACACACTTTACCGGTTCGCACTTCAATTCTTTCGGGTTGAACGGTGGTTTAGGATGTTTTTCGATTGTAGAACGTTGCTTTGGATTGGGCTGAGCGTCGGCTGACATTGGGAACGACTATGCTTTTAAATTAAGTTGGTTTGTAGATGCTTTGCGAAAAGCAATGAACGCGGTGCCAGACTCCACCTGAATGAGAAATATTAATATAATTAATCGATAATCATATTGAAAATATCAAAACGAACAAACATAGCAAGACCTTCGATGATATCAACACGATAACTTATAAAGTAACAAAACGATAAATGTTTGAGCTTGCTAGCGAACAAAGGGCGCAGCCGAATGTGAGGAGGAGGGGGACTGCCCCAATCAATAAATCAATAACAATCACTGACAATAGTTTAGCGAACATTCAAAAGATCAACGAATCAAGATGATATGAGCAAATCTCAGTTTCATTAAGTGAAATAATTGAAAGTTTTGATAATTCTTTAAAAGGTATCGAACTGAGCGAATAACGGGGTGTAATCGATAAGCGATGGCTATAAAAAATACCGGTCTTACCTTCGTTTGAATGTCTTTCGCTCTCTTGCCTATTTCTCTTTCTCTGATCTCTCTGCCCTAATGCCAATCTCTCTCTCAATTAATGCTTTGTCACTCCCACTCTCTGATTCAACCATTTGCTCTTAGATTGCCACGTTCTCTCTCATCATCATTCAATATTTCCTTAACATCTGATCAGAGACGCACCAAATGTAACGAATACCCCATCTAGTAGGTTGGTTGGTGAGTGTATGTATAGGAAAGAAGGTTACATCAACGTCGGAAGTGAAGGCCATATGATCATTTGCTACACGAACAAATACAGACGGAGAGAAATAGAGTTGAGAAGGCAGAAATAGTACTTAATGAAGGGTTATTATTAAACTTAACGATAACAGTTGATTTTCTCATGACTTCAACCCATGCCATAAGATCCAGTTGTTCAGCAGAGGTAGAGAATTCGTCAGCTACGACGAACTCTACCGTTTATCGTTGTTATCAATAGTGTTTATAAACATCAAGTACCATATGCACTTTTGGTCATTTCTTCTCCAAAAAATAATATTTCTTTCTCATCATCGTCCCCATCTTGGCCAACGCTACAATTTGGTTTGGTTGGCAAAATTGATAGCGATTGCGTTGAAGACAGAGCAATTTCATCCAACTAAATAAATGGATGACACTCTTCTCTTTATTAGTAATTTTCTATTCAAAACAATCGATGGTGAATGATCTCTATTAGCTTTCGCTCAACAGAAGTCTCATGAGATGAAATAAAATCAAGAAAAAGAGATCATATGCAGAAAATGTCTAGACCATTTTCCAAAAACTCACAAGAAGTCTTTATAGCCAAACAGTCATGAGACCTATTAAGGTGAAGATAAAAGAATTTTCCAAGTGAATTTCGAAAAAGTTCAAGAAGATCACTAAGGGACAAAGGCAGACATCTTAGTCACAAAAAATGTTAGTTTATACATTATGGAAGAATAATTATTTAAAAAAAGACCAAATAAGGGAAGACATCACACTACAAACACACTGCCCAATAACAATTGAATCTAACACGTCAATAAACCATCTTTCGATCTCTATATCAATAGAAACATACAAAGAAAGAGAAAGAGAAATAATAATACAGAGAGGAAACGAGAGAAACAGAAATTCAATAGGAAGATATCTCTCCATTAAAGGTTAACAAGAAGAAAACGTTTGATTAGAACAATCTTTTGGTCTATTTTAATGCAATCGATTGATCTTTTGTTCTTTGTGTTTATGTGAAATATGGGAAAGAGATTATCAAATGTATTTCTTAGGAGGAAGAACAAAAAAAAAGAAATCGTATGCTTTCTGAACTGAAACCCGATTGACGACTAGAATCTTTATAGGAACACACTAAGTGTTTGCTGGATGGTTTCACATACTGCGTGGCAGTTAGTTTCCCGCACTCTCAGCGTACGTTTCTAGACGCGATATGTCGATACTATTCTTGGTAGTTTGGATGAAATACTTTCAACTCTCCAAGAATAGACTGGAGGCTCTAATTTTGTGACAAAAACAAGTGATAAGGCTTGTATCTTGCAGAGAAATTATTAGTAACCCAATGGACTGAAGAAGCTTTGGTCTCTCCCATTCTGTTAATGCGTAAACCCTGCTTCTACTGCTATCAGGAAATGCCCATAAAAGTCAAATATGGAATGCTTCATGGTCCCATGTTGAAGAAGAAATTTAGTTTTAATTTCCGAAGATCTGTTGACCGGTTGCAATTATCAATTTCAATTGATAAATGATAAATTCCATGCAAACGTGGTGTTGTGGTTAACAGGAAAAGCTGGCAAATCATTGAATTTTCTCATTCAGAATCCAATGGACTCTAGTTCATATTGATAAGGATTGTCTGCTTGCTTAACATACTTTATGTGGTCAATGACATTATAATAAAATAACTGAAACGGGATCACATCTTCATCACCTTTCAACAAAATCGAATGCTAAAAAAACTTCCGACAACTTATGCGAGTTAACCGAACGCCAAATTGTTTTTTTCTCCCAACTTCTTTTCTTTCTTTCTCTCTCTCTCTCTCTCTTTCTCCCTCTTTACCACTCTCTAAGATAAGATTAACCAAACGTTTTTCTACAGATGATGATAGATGTCGCAGATGAGATGTTGTCAGAAACTGAAGTTCGCGGGACATTTTTATTTTTCGTTTTATGACTTCTCCGACAAAATCTTCTCTTTTTGCCCTTCACACAGACCCCCACGTTCCTTTCCGAATCAAATGACGTCGAAACAGTTTCACGAGGGCATACACTCTTTTTCCGATCATCTTTTTCTTTCTTTTTCTACATCTTCATCATGCTAATCACTCTCTACTCCCTTTTGTTCTCGCAACTCCCCAACGAAAATCGGTCTTCGTTATGGTCCCCCCCACTAGACTGATTGTAGTCATTACGGTTTACTACCGATCAAAGCACCAAAATGACATGAACCTGCACGTCTGGACTTTCAGCTCATTAATGACAAATATGTGTTTACTGTGTGAGCGATTGTGTCCGAAGCACAGAGACCTTTTTCATTTCAACCCATCATCAGTCGATAAAAAAAGTTTTTGAATGAAGAACTTTTCTATATTTAGACATCAGAAGATGGCTGACTGAATCATATTTATCCAGTCATCTGAATTGAGGGAAAAATTGAATTTTTGTAATTGTTGTCAGTTGCTGTCAACTATTCTATCTATGATTCGAGATAATTGTCACAAGATAATTGGATATCTGTATGGCTTAGACTAGTTTTTGCCATTCTCAATTATTCTCGGAGGTCGCACTACCTCCCACAAATATTTAACTTGTCTAAGTCCAAACTTGGGATAATCACAAGAGCTCATTCAATCCGTACAGTATAGTCTGAACAGACGAACCTAATACTTTTATCTTCCTCTATCTCTCATTCGATATCTAAATCTCTATGAAGTTATTGCTATCCTTAACTCTCATACTTTCGCTGAAGTATGCGAGCTCTATGCCAACTGCAGGAGCAGCAGAAGCTCACGAAGGTAACTTTTTTTTTTGATTTCAATAGAGTAGTTAGCAGAGTAGGAGGAGTGTTAGTGCGTAAAATTATATATAAAAATGAAAAAAGTGATGAAGAGAGAGAGAGGGAGGGATGGAGGGAAAGACAGAAAGAGAGAAGTATAAAGGAAAGGGGCAACGTGCCAAAGAGGAAGAAAACAAAGAATGCTCATTTTTAATGAAAAAAAAGCTTCAGATGAAAATGATCATAGTCATCTACTTGAAACACAAATTTCCCACTCCACAACAGCTAAAGAGAATGATGTGGCCAATGCGCATGTAAAGGAGAATGGACATGTCAGTTAGAAAACGAATAAATAATAAATTAAAATTCGAATTATTTAGGAAAATGTGAAAAGGAATAGCGACGATCATCACCGTATGTTCTTATTATCTATGAAAATTTTATGAAACTAATGACAATTAATTCCAGACGAAGGATATGAGAAGAGAAGTGGGACTAATGGTCATATTGAGCATGCAATAGATAAAGAAAACGACGAACATCATCAGAAACGATCGGTAGGAATTGTGAGAGGGAGAGACAGAGAAAGGAAGAATACAATAAAGAAAGTGTAGAGAAGACAAATCCACCCAGAACCATTTTTGTGTTCTGTAACTCATAAGAGAAAAAGATGAGAGAAAGAATAAGTTGAAATTTTTTATTTCAAACACATTTTTTTTATTCTTTCAGACCATTGATGGTCATCACAATCCCGAAAAACGTCATTCTGAACATGTTAGTTTCCCATTACAAGATTTTCCATTCATTTTTTGTTGTCGTTTTTCAGTCTATGCATCATGCCAATCATGGAAGTCATACACCTTCTCCTGAAAACCGAAAAAAGAGAAATTCCGATCAAGTATCAAAGATAGCTGTCTACAACATAAAAATCAAAAATTTTTTCTTTGAAGGGAATAAGCGAGAGCAATGAAGAAGAACCGGAAGAAGATACGATGGACGGTGAAAAGGAAATTGTAAAAAGAAATATTGACGTATGTGAAATATTTTCTTAAAGATTATGAGATAGATAGCGATAGGAAAGACCAAAACGGAGTGTATCTGAGAGAGGCTCATGATTTCTCAATAACCCTCTGATATATGATAGTATGGGAGAATGACCATGTGAAATCTTAATATTTTTCAGTCAAATCATCATCATCATGAGGAGCCTCATATCGTTGACGAGCATGCCTCCGAAACTTCGCATCATGACTTAGTAGGTAACTATCTATCTTATCCCTTTGTTCAAGCTTGTCCGTCTAGTAATTCTGGCTCTTGAAAATACATTTTTTAAACGTTTATTTATTTCCAACTTCTTTTTCAGAACGAAAGAAGCGCGTCAACAAATCCGGAAGCAGCCATCGACCACGAACACTGAACAGGAATAAGGGAAACAGCAAGGCGGGACAAACTGATGCTTCTGATGAAATTATATCTTTTCAAATGTTGTAATTGTCTTGTTTAAGTTGTTTCTCTTAATTTATTTTTTTCCTTCATTTTTAAGGAGCTGAATAACCTTACTCAATTTGATTCTGTGAATCATATTAATTTTTCCGAAATAAAACTTATCCAAGTCAGGAATAGCTTGCGAGCTGCAGTCGTTTATTGATACGTCGAGTATCCATCCAACTGTTTATATGAGATGCAATCGGTTGTTATGGTAACAAGAGGGGAGAAAACATAAAATTTCGAAGAATAAAACTCATTTAAAACATATATATACGCGCTTGCTCGGCAACATACGACCACTATCTGCTATTCCTTAATCAGACTCTATATCATGATGCCCAACAAGTCTTCGAAGAAAAGCTCTAAATTGGTTGCAACTTCACCAGAAAAAAGTTCGAAAGATAAGAAACCGACTTCCAAAAAGGTATCAAATCATCCTAACCAAGCTATTTTTAATTTTTTTCTTTGATTAAGAAATTTGATAAGGAAACACCGAAGATGCTTGATGAATATGTCTGCGCACTTCCATCCTTTCCAACTAAGACAACTCCTAGAGTTCAAAATCAAAACTGAATCTTCTATATATAACCACATACGAGAGAAAAAATGTTTTTTGCGCTCGCGAACGATCTCTTCATTTCCGTTTGTCATTGAACTTTCATTTTCTTGAATGTTCCTTGACTGGTTTAAAATTTTACACGTGAAGACTTACGCATGTGTTCAAGCGAAAGTCTTCTGATTACTATTCTGCGCATTTGAGTAGTTGTTTTCCTTTTCCTTCTTCGTCATTCATCATCCTACCATTTCCATTTTTCGTCATTATTTTCTTGTCTTCCTTCATATTTTTATTTCTGCTGTTGTTTAATCTACTTTCTGATGTATATGCATGGATCTATTAAGGCCATTTACTGTCAAAAATAAAGTTTTTGATGCACAGCATGTTAGTGAAAGTACCTATCTGGAAATCTCATTACGTTGCAGATCAGATAGAGTGAAATGTATAAAAACACATTCAACACAAAACAATATTTAATAATTATGTACTTGACTTCGCAATTTTTTTATATTCTCATGCTATTGCTATCACATTTCTTCCTGCTGATTGATGCAATACCATCAGCAAGAGCAGCAGAAAAAAAAGAAGAAGATGCAGCAGCAGCAACAGCAGCAGCAACAGTAGATGAAGCCCTACCTTCCTGCCCATTGTGCCATGGTAAATTTGCAATTTGAAAATGACAAATGAACAAGACGAGTGTTATAATTAAATTCTTTACAGTTTTATTAGGAATTGATAGCCAGCCATCAGAGCAACAGATGACACAAACGGTTTTTATCAATAAATCAAAATTAATTTTGTTTTCTTTTCCATTTGAAGAATCCTGTTGAAGTCGTTGATGTTTCATACAATTCATTGACAGACCCATTACTACCTCCAATACCGGAATTTCAAAGTTCCAACAAGGAAAGATCAAAAACTTCAGGTTTTTTTAACCGTCAGTCATACAAAAAAAATGAAATATTTTCTTTTTTTCTCATATTCATTAATGAAAAGTAATAATAATGTGAAGCTGGTTACCTATATGGCCATAGTTCCTGATTCATGTTGCAGAAACTGCCCGTTCCAACAAGATTTTTCCAGAAACCAATGGACAACCTGTTGATCAACGTGTTCGTGACGTTGAACGTATGATGGAGAAACTATCATCGTTATCAGACCTACTTGATCGAATTGTTGAAAAAGTCAAAAAGTATGAACGAAGGAGAAAAATTTCAAATTCAAATAAACAACATGTTGATGAAGGAGATTGGATAAATAACTTTGATTACCCAATTAGCTTAACAGACGACTTCCTGATTGCGACAACAGAAAAATCAAACAACGTTGTTGATGATCATCCCACTCAATCGGACGAAAAGAAAATTATCAATACGGATCGCTTTAGTTTAAATCAGTTACCTCAACTATCATCAGCAAAGACTATGAGTCAATCATCACAACGAGGTGCAAAGGTTTCAATGCTCTGTTTGAACATTCTCACAATTCTTTTTTTTTCATTTTCAGATATATTTCTATGATAGTCTCAAGTTTGCGCCAAATGAGAAGATCAAAAATAATTTTGATTTTCTGAGAATATTCTAATGAAATTATGCCAATTCTATTAGATCATCAAACATCATGAAACTTACCGATCTCAGCTGTCCTTATAAAGCTTTCCCTTGACATTCATTATGCTTCTGCTATTTTGGTATTTTAAATATCGTAAATTATGAAAGAAAAAAATGTTTTTCATGAATCTTTGTTGATCGCCCCATCCTGTGATTCTTTCACATCATCCATTGCCATTTATGGCTTTGTAACTCCAAATAAGCAACATTTAAACATTCCGCACAACTGTTTACTGCAATGAGAGTTTACATGAAGAAAAAAAACAACCGCTCAATGCACCAACACAATTATAATGAACGTTGACGTCAGTAAATCACGTATTATGTGATGCACGTGAGAATATTATGCTAATTATGTTAGAAATAAAAATAGAAACAAAAATTTTTATTATCATGCTTATCATATAGAAATAAACTATGAAAATCTGAGAAAATACTTCTCTCAGTAACCCGATATAACATCTAACTTCTTTTTTTTTTTTTGTTCTTTCGCTTTTCACATAGTATAATTGATAGAAAAAGAGATTAACAGTGAAATTGCCAAATATGGTCGAAATGAATGGGAATATGATTGCATTATGAATGATACATCTAATTACCAAATTCGTATCAGAGCACACTTTGCCTTCTTTACATTTTCCAGAAAAAAAAAGAACAAATTGGACAAATGGTGAAAAATGTTTGAAGGAAGTTATAAATCGTCAACTAACTTTCATCAAATACGAAAATGAAAAATGGAAAACAATAATTTCATATTAATTATGTACATTATTTGCGATCGTCTATATATATATGTTATATATATAGGTAGTCTTATAAGGAATTCATGCTTGTGATTGTTCGAATTGAATCGGTTGGGAAGATCTCTAGTAACACTTCTGCACCAGAGTCAAATGGAATTTTCTCGGATCCATCGAGCACGAGGAAGCCTTTGTGACATCGGGATTTCAAAAAGATCTTCCTGGCAAAACCTCGAACAGCTGTTTTCTTGAATGTTTCATTGAAAATTGGATCTCGAACACAGTATGCGAAATCTGAAAACAATTGTGGTGAAGGAGAGTGACGTAGCTAACGACTTACTTGGTGTTTGAGGATCGAAAGGAATTTTACTGTTTATTCGCTTTGAGATCTCTTGTGAGAGTTTTTGACGAACTCCAGGAATGTTTATTCCCATGGATTGCATCGTTTCCAGAATGGTGGAAACAGTCTGATCTTCAACTCTATTGGTTGCCATATACCAACTTGTGCTTCCGGAGCCGGTTGATACAATCAATCCACTGCTTTTCTGTCTCATCAAAGGCTGGTCATCAATAGCCAAATCATAAGATGAAACCTATAAAGACATACTTTGATAGAAAGACTAATAAGCTTCTTACTCTAGCAGCTTCATCCTCTGCCACAAATACTTCATTCAGAGCCAAAATGCATTTATTGTCTCCTTCATGCTTTCTGTTTAGTAATGTAACACGGATGCGACTACGATGTGTCCATCTACAATACGTTTATCATATACTATAACTAGATAGTATAATTAACTGGAATTTTCCATTCATCAGTCGTTCTATTAAATCATGTGGTGGATGCTTGCCATCAACACAAAAGTGTCCCTCAGATCTGAATTACTTTCATGAATATCAGAACACTTCATTTTGTACTTACCCACGCGGATCTGTGTTAATTCCAATAATGGGTATTTGCTCATTTTTTATGGCAGCAGCTGCTGAAAGGAAAGTTCCATCACCTCCAGCCGAAATGACGAGGTCAGCCCACGATAGCCAGGAGGATAGTTCATGACGAGAGACAATCTTCGCTTCTACTCCATTTTGCCTAAAGTATACAGTGTGATGATCTTCGTAATCAATTCAGTCTTGATCATTTATAACTCTCGCATTCTCACTTTGCGGTAAAGCTTAGACCCAGAAAGAAAAGTTTAAAGTATGACAAAGAACTGCAACTTCAGCAGTACAAACATCTGGTTGGCATGGGGAAACAGCTCTTTTCCCCAAAAAGTCTTTGTGAAACAATCAATTGGACACAATCGCATAGGAATGGAACAAAAAGAAAGGTTCTCTTTCAAATATTTTCGACCTTTTTTTTTCTTTCGAAAATACAAATAGTTCAAATGGTCTGTTCAGTGAAGCAACTTACTTAAAACGGTTCGCAATCTCATCAACAGCCTTTTTCTGTTGACGATCAGTTCGAAGCATTTTGTCGACATCCTCGCCTCTTCGTCTCAGATATTCTGACAATTGCGTTAAGCAGAAGTTTGGATTTTTTTCTTGCTCCCAATCCCATCTGGTTGTTTTTTGAACAATCACTACAGTACGAAATTCCTTAAATGGCACAGTTTAACATCAACAAAAGTAAAAAAAAAAAAAAGATTTGAAATCAAGTTGAGACAGAGAGCAAAAAAAAAAAAAGAAGGAGCGGGAGATGGAAAGAACGCAATAGTGAGGAATTCTGGACTTTGTGGACTTTGTAAGGCCAAAGATTGTGAAAATATCAAAAAGTGAAGAAGAGAGGAAATATATTTTGTTCTGATAACGGGATGTTTGCCTGAATGAAGTACTCGAACGATATTCTGCAAACAAAATAGTTTTCATTGACCTTTTATGGACAATTCTCCCTAGAATCAATCACATCAGTTGAGCTTTATCGATATCGATGCAAGAAGGAACGACACACAAAAAAAGGAGACAGTTGATGAGATTCTTTCTCTCTCTCTCTTCCTCTATGTAGTCTCAAAAAGAGAGAGAGAGAGCGATAGAGCGAAGATCTTGTTAGAAACGGTTTTGTCATGGAAAGAGAACAATTATGAAAAGAAAAGACAAATTGGAGAAGAATATAATCGATAATCATCTAAGAAAGAGAGAGAGAGAGAGAGAGCTTAAGGGAGACATAGAGTATTAGAGAAATAGAGAGAAAGAATACGAAAGGTTCAATAATCTGTGAGTTTTGTAAGAAATACGAAAATCATACAGTTCTTCTGCTAAAATTGACTCAAAACATATCTTTGTTTGGCTAAGAGAAAACGTTTTAATTTCATAGTTTGTGATCTTAAATATAAGAATGAAAAACATGAATGACGTTGTACCGAAAATGGAATAAAGAAAATTGAAGAAAAAGAGTACAAATTCGAGAGAAGAAGGTATAATGAACATAGTTGGGACACAAATTAACACGACGAACATCTCATTTTGGTGATGATAATGTTCGGAACTAGAATAAACTAGTTGAAATACTACATATGGATAGAGAAAAGTAACAATTTTTTATGTATTTTTGTTCAAATCGATGATGTCATTAATGATGAGTTCAAATGAGAGATGAAATTGCGACTAACCTGTGGAATGTTGGCAGGGCCGGGTACTTCTGTTTCCAGGCTTGTTCCTGAATAACAGACAGCAGCAACGGCTAAAGCCATATTAGCTGAAATAATATTAAAAACATTAAGCATTATATGGGTATTTGAAGGAAATCATAATATGAGCAAATGAATGAAGTAATCGGAAAAGAGTCAAAAAGAATAATAAAGAGAGAGAAAGAGGAAAAGAGGGGAGGAGAGAGAGAGGGAGGGTGCAGGTTATGGGATCAACAAAATCGAAGAGCAGTGTGTGCGTGAGAGTTTTGCGACCAACGTTGATCAGTTAATCGAAAATTCTGGAAAAATATTGGTTAAGTAAAATTTTGATTGAAAAGAAACAAGAGAAGGTGATGGAATCAATGGAATTTGAAGTTCAGATTCCAAAGACTTCATCGTCGTCTTATAGATGCGTCAAACCAACCCCTTCTCTCAATTCTCTTTTTTTCTCTCTATTTCTCTGTGATTGTTCTCACTATAATTAACTAGCCACTCTAGTCCAGAAAGACAAATTGATATGAAATATGACAAAACATGATGGAACAACATTCTGATAGAGAAGACGCAAAAAAAATACATTAATTTTGAAAACTATTTGACAATAAGTAAATATGAGAATGAAATCTTCATTCAAAAACTTTATATGGAAGATAGAGCGAATTATAGAACCTTCTAATATATCAGAACAATAACTAGAATAAACGATACTTTGGACATTTGCCAAACTATACGCCCCTTTTGTCACCCACACTATACCCACACCCACCCTCGGTCGTTCCGTCGTCGTTGTCATCAGAGAGCGAAAAGACAGAGAGAGAGAAGAAGAAAGAGAATATCTAAGAATGAGAGGTACTGACGACAAAAATTGTTCATATATCACGCTTCGTTCCTACAGAAGACCGCTAAACTTTTGAATTACAGAAAAAAAAATTTTTCTTATATCAGAAATCAGCAGTTTATCAAGATGTGTGTGGGTGACGTTCAGTGTGACAAATTGAGTGAAAAGCTGTAAAGCTAATAGAAGTTTTGATGGTTTTACGAATACTTACATGGCTTACCAAGAATTGATAGTCCAATCCTCAGTTACGAAAGAAGGAAAGTAAAGATAAAGCGGAAAGTCGGAGGGTATATGTAGTATTAAGGAAATGAGAAGAGAGTATTGGGAGCAGAGGTACACGTAGAAAGAAGGTTCAAAGAAGAGGACAACTTAACCGAGAGAAAGATAGATGACAATTCACACACTCTCATAGATAAAGCCTTAATTCTCGTTCATTAAATGAGAAATGGAGAGAGCGAAAGAAATTAACAAAAAAAAAATAAAAGACCAACCGATTTTTGTGCACAAAATAAATTTGAAGGATCATCATGACGGAGAAGAGAAGAGGACACACACACCACACATACACATGGACAGGAAAAAAAAAACAAAATTCTCCAGCCTATAGAATACAAAGCGGTGACACAAAATGTAACAAAGGAGATGAAAAAAGGAAAAAAAAAGAAGTTGTAAAGCTATTTAAGTGAGAGAAAGACGCAAAATGAAGTAATTTGATGTGTGTTCAAATAAAAATCATTTATTTACTCAGCTTATGAAATAGGAATGTAAAAATGAATTATTTTATTAAATTATGTATTAAGGAAGATGAGTAACTATTCGCAATAGAGGAAGGAAGCAGCAGAATAGGTTGATAGGAAGGAAGAAGAAGAAGAATATGGACGATGGAGAAGCAAACTGAAGAAGATACGGGGGTGGCGGATGGTGGTGCTAAATGTACAGAAATATAATCCAAACATTACAATTTTCATTATCAGTTGGCTTGGGTTAAATGGCCTGATACATAGATATAGATACATATACATATGTGAATGATAAAAGTAATAGAGTTTTTCATTGAAATAGGAATATACAGATGTAAGTGGACTTTAGGAATCCATGTGTGTAGTATGTATGTTGGTATGTGTGTGTGTGTGTGTGTGTGTGTGTATGTGTGGGTGATGCTATTGCTATTACATGTACATCTTCATTTGATGCTTAAACATCAAGCATACGAGACTGGATGTGAAAATGGATTAAGCAACTAGTTATCAGCTAATCATTTGTATGCTTTTCTGATCTGAATCACTCAAAAAACGGCTTTTCGGACGAAGCTGACGATTTTCTTTTTTTCTTTTTCCGGATACACATCTTTCATAAAAATGTTTTTTTCCTTCTTTTCCTCTTTCCGACAGTTCTAATCTTTCGTCTCCCCCTCTCTCTCTCTCTCTTTCTCCCCCCATCTTCCTCTGCTACTCTTTTTGAATCTTTCTAACTGTCCATCTCTCTATCACACTCTCTCTTTATGCCATCATCTGTCACGTACAGTTCCAGTCGATTCTGCTTAGTTTCTAACTCACTCCACAACGTCATCAATGTTTTTTTTTTATTTCAAAATTTAAAAATAAATATCATCTGATGTAGTTTGAAGTTCCTCTTCGGTGATATAGTACTTGTTGAGTTCATTCATGCGCCTCCAGTTTTCTTGCAAAACACATGTCATCTTCAACTAATCAGCATACTTCACGTGAAAAGCGTTCACGTATAACTCATGTTCTGAAGTTCAATGAAGCGTCATTTAAGTAAGCATGAACGCTATGTATCGGTTGTGCATGAATAACGAACAACGTTACAATGAGATGTAATGAAGTAGTAGAAGATCAAGAAGAAGAAGACGAAGCTCAACAAATGTTCAAAATAAAAACATTTATAATAATTAATAAGTGAAATAATAATAATAATAATAATGCAAAGGACACGTCTTAATTGTTTTAAATAATAAAATTATTTTCTCATATAGTAATCATTGAAGGCTTCTAAGTATATGTTTGGGCTGTAGTTGATAATGATGAATAGTTAGCACGATAATGAAGAAATGGATGTGAACGTTCTTCGGGTTGAAGTGAACCTAATACAACAATTACACAAAGAAATAATACAAATGAAAGCCATATTGCTAAAAGACATAATTTTTTATGACGATAAATACAATCAGAGCATGCTTTGCTTTTCTCATATGTTATTGCTGGTATACTATATCTATAGATGGATATACGTTCAGATGATAGATGACGCCATTTGACACGTCTCACACGTTTATCACTTTTCATATGATTTTCTAATGTTTTTATCGATATAACAGTTATCTTAAATATTATATTATATATATAACTATATGATATAGTTAATTATTACCTTATTTGTTTTTGTATCTTTTATCCACATAAAATATTGATTTTCAGCTGGCGGACTATTTTCAATGAAGCGTTTGATTTGATGTAATGTCTTCTCGCCTAATGATGACACAAAGATATCGGCTTGTGCTCCAATCGGCTGCTCACATACCTAATTTATGCTAATTTAGTATATTTTCTTTTTCATTTAGGATGTTTACCGTGGATGGACCAGGTGAATCGCCATATATGGAGAATATTGATGGAGATGAGACTTTACGAGATATCTCTTCTGTAAATAGAAGAATGAAGAAAAATTTTTTTTCCATCCTATTTCCAGGCTTTTTCCATATATGGGGCATTATATTACCTTCTGTTGACTGAGGATCAGCTAGATTACCTTCCGTACTTAAGGCTGCATAGCCAAATGTTACCAAGATTTTTGATTCTTGCTTCTCCCTGAAAGGCAAACAATTTTTTGTGTTCAAGAATATGAAGTAGAAGAAAGGAATAGGGATAAGATATTTCAATCCTCTCTCTCTTCGTTCATCCGTCTCTTCCTTCTCCTATGTATCATTCTACCTTGCTGGGGGATATGACTTACCGAAAACTCTCATAAGGACGGATTGTTACTTTCCTTTCCGGCAATTGTCTGGGAACACTAAATCTTTTCTCCTTCAACGATGAAGTCATTGTTGGAACAATCGGATGCTCAATCTCTATCGGAACTGTAGCTGGCATACTGAATCTGAATGTGTTATGCTTATAAACAAATGATTATAAGTGAAGTTCAATAGGCTATGAGGATAGCGAATAAGAAGAAATCGAACAAGCGTCATATGTGGGAGTTGAAGAGCAAAAGCTGAACGAAAAAATCACTTTTCAATTAACTCTTCTTGACCATAAAGAAAAGAAAAGATGCATGAGAATGTCGGCCTCCGTAAAAAGAGACGAAAGCAACCGGTATCAACGAATTTGCCGAAAACGGCGGTTTAATGCCACCTTCATAAAATATGCTAATGAGGTACGTCATTTGAATAAATTCAATTAATTTTTGAAACGAGGATGAAAAAAAATTTTGCTTGAGAGAGATGAAAAGATGAGCTAGTGAGTTCGCCACTACTAAAGATGGTTGTGTTGAAGAAAATGATAGGTGAGGGTGGGGGAAACAATGATCAGTTTGGGGAAAGGAGGAAGCAAACGAATAAGAGCAGCTGAAGAGGTAAAATCGCTTTCAAAAAATAGATATAAAGGGAAAATATATGAAGGGAGAGTAAATGAGAGGGATAAAAAGAGAGAGAGAAATAAGAGAGAGAGAAAGAGAGAGCGAGAGGCTAGGTGAGAGGACGAGAAGAACGCATAGAAAAATGAGCTGCCAACCCTGAAAAAGCTTGAAAAGCCAGACAAACAAAGAAATTTTCATAAACCAAGAAAGGTATTCGAAATCTCAAAGATCTCACAAGGTATTTTAACCTTTTAAAACTTGAATAAAATTTTTTTTCTGAATCAAGAAATTAGGCATTCAAGCACGAAGATGAAAAAAATGAAAATGAAAACTATTTTCCTTCGAGAAGAGAGGAAGAAAATAAATTTGATGAAAACGGCTGGACAGACTTAAAAAAGATAGAGAGAAAGGTAAAGAGAGAGACAGGAAGAAGGTGAGGGAGCTAATATGGAACCTCAAGAAATGTAAATAATTCCATTAATGTGGGTAAGAACAAGCTGTGTAGGTATGTGTCTATGTGTGCATGTGTGTGTGTGTGTGTGTGTGTATGTGTGTGTGTTGGTTGGTTGATCAGAAATCATTATTCGAATTTCAAAATAAAGTTCATAATGGTAGTTGCGTTCGTGTGGCTTCGGATGTATTGAAGCCGGCCACTAAATTTAGCTGTGGTCGTAGTAGAGAAGAAGGAGAAGGAGGAGGAGTAGAAGGTTGGGGGAGAAAGAGATAGAGGGTGAAGAAGCAAGAAAAAAACGAAAAAAATGTTTTGAAAAGAATATTGAATGATGTAATTATGAAGTTAAAATGATGTTTTTTCAGTTTAAATATTGATATTATATATATATAAAGAACATGTGTTTCATCTCCAAGTGCATCTGTCATCTTTGTTTCTTTTGGAACAAAAATTATTTTAAAAGAAGAACAAATCAAGTTGGAGTTGCAAACAAGCAAGAAAAAATGAAAAAAAGAAGAAGAGAGACAAGAGGAAGGCTGAGAGACAAACGAAGAAGCTCGAAGTAAGTAAGAGCTGATAGAATACAAGATGAAGCTGAAGGAAAAGCATGTCAATCTCTTAAAGATTTGAATTTGCTGTGAGAAATGAAAACTTTTCTTTTTTTTTTCTTTTTTTTTTGTCGTTTTTCTTTCTTATGGCTGCTTCTTCGTCTTTGGTTTGAAAAAATCATCTGAAAATCGAAAAGCAGATGTTTTCATTTGATTTGATCCGTTTGTAAACAAACATTTGTTTTTCGCTTCATGAACATGCAATGAGAAAATAAAGTATGTGAGGAACAGTCTAGACGTATGTCAATCTAATTATAATATTATAGTTAATCAATGAACAACCGTTCATTGAGTGACACATGATTACGATTGAAATGCATCACACACATCCACAGCCACACATCTTCATGCACACAAGCATCACATCATCATCAATCAATAATTATGTTAATTAATTGAAATGTTTTTCAATGGAGGCAAGTAGTATGAGATGGATGACACTTAATGCTTTCAGCAATTAAACGAAAGAGCACAAAAAAATATTTTAAAAAGTCAAAATGAGATGTGTTTTTCATGGAAATGAAAGGTTGAGAGCACAGAGAGAAAGATATCTAGCTAGCCTTCGACTTACTTGTACATACATATATAGACTTACGAAGACATATAAAAAAGAAATTTTTTTTTATCCGCATCCTTAACAAAGCATTTTCATGGAGAATAACGAAAAGTTACTTAAAAAGGAAACGACCGGCAATGAAGAGCTGGAAAATGCGAAGAAACAGACAAAGTCTGACTGCCATAAAAGGAAATCGGATTCGGAAGTTGGCACGAGCATAAAGATGTGGTGAGTTGAAGGCTTTTTCTCTCTGTCGCATTCGTTCTCTATTTAGTTGTCTGTCTTTCTGATGCTCTCGTAGTGACTTCTTCATTCTGACAAGCTTTTCGTGGTAAAGCCATTTTCGTTCGTTTCGATCATCATCCTTGTGAAAAGGCCTTGTAAAAATGAGAAGAACGTTGGCTAAGAGGAATCAACATTAGGCCATAAGAATAGTTGTCAGAATAACTTCTAATATCTCATGAGTCTGATCGAGCTCAAACGAGCTTCAATGAAATAGAGAGAATAGGAGTGAGAGCAGAAGCAATTGAAGAATAAGACAAAGTAATAGAAACATATAGAGAGAGTGACAGAGAGAGAGAGAGAGAGAGAGAGAGTAGTGAGAGGCTAAGCGAGATGTTCCATCTCGTTCAGAGGTTACGAGAGAGAGAGAAAGATACAAAGTTCTAAGGAAGCAAAATGTATTTTCCATTTTTGGCCGGAAAAAAACCTCTGAAAGTCTCTGAGGGAGCGTTGGGGGGGGAGAAGATAACAACTTGTTTGAATCATCCTTAAATGAATAAATATTCATGAAAACGTTAAGACCCAACTGATATTTTGTAAGCAAAATCTTTCTCTTATTTGGAAAAAAAACATATTTTTTTAGTCAGAAAATTACATTTATATCTTGTCATTCAATAAGATTTTAGGAAAAGCAGAGGAAAAACAAAGAAACCAACCGATCGACAACTCATTTTCTTTTCAAAAAAAAGGAGAAGAAAATAAAAATGAAAAAATACCCGAAAAAAAGAAGCAAAAATGAGAAAAAAAATAAAAGGAAACTTGGTTCGTTCATCTCCATCTTGCTGCCTTGAAACTGAGCTGTGAGCCGCAGGAGCAGCGACAGCAACAGCACTAGAAGCCGCAGCAGCAGCAGCAGGACGAAGTCACTTTCATCCAAATATGAATTGTCAACGAAATAAGTGATTTACTTGAATATTTCTCATTTTATTATTAGTAAAAATAAAATTGTCAGTTATAAATTTCAATTTTTTGTCCGAAAATCAAATTATTTGAACGGAGAAAGAGGAAAAAAATTTTTTTTATCTCTTTTTCCACTTCTCTCACTCACCACGCACAACTTCTATCATTATAAACAGAAAACTGCTTTTGGAACTATGTGTTTTTTGAGACAATCTTTCGCTTAAATTTAAATGAATTCAAGTCCTTTCTCCTCCCTCAGTCTCTCTCTATCTCTCTCTCCTTCTTCGCCACTCTCTATTGCTTTTCATCTTTATTCTCTTCCAAGTTATAGCTAACGCGAACAGTTATCTTTCTCTCCTCTATCTCTTGTTAGGAGGAGCTCTTCCTCTTGTCGTTCTTCAACCTTTTTTGTGCAACAAAAAAATCTTTTTTTTATTCGCTTTCTCTCTCTCTTTTTATCTTTCATACATCTTCTCGTCCACGTACACACACACACATACACATCCACATCCACACATCCACATACACACCATCTTCGTGTCTCTCTCTCTTAACGCCAAAGTGCTGCTTTGCTCTGGCTCGAAGGGAAAATTTTCAACAGCAGAATGCAATCCAATGAGTTAATCTGATTTAAGTCGTCTCGTCGCTTAGAGTCTCGATACCTCTTGAATTATACTTCTATTTCTTCATCAAAAATCCGTCTGTTTGGATTCTCTCACGTACAACTTTGTTCTCACATCTTCTAGTTTTTGATGATTCGAAGCTTTTAAGTAAGACTTTAGGTATTGAATGTCAACAACTTTCATTAAAATCGTTTGAGAGAGAAAGAGAGAGAGAGAGAGGGTGTGAATAAAGGGAAGAAGACATAGTAGAAGAGAGAATCTAAGAGCAAGAAGAAATGAAATGCTCTGAGAACCAAATAAGTCTGTTTTGATCCTCATTAGCATAAAAAGTTAAAACTTAAAACATAGAAACATATAAAGACGCCAAATATGATTGTTAAAACGAACCTTAATTTATAATATCTTGAGTTGTATGGCTGCTCATCATTAGAGCATATTGATTGTTGTGGTGGTGGTGGTGGTGGTGGTGATGGTGATGTTGAAGATGAAGTCGATGCATTTTGTTGAAGCCGTGAAGCATCAAGTACAGGAATAGCTATGGCAATAGCTGGCGCTGATGTACTAGCTCGAACAATAGTTAAATCCAGCTTTTTGTTTTTAAAATTTGAAAGAGACGAATGAATGATCGAGCACCAAAACGACTGACTGAATGCTCGAACCTCGTCACTGTTCTAATCATAAAATTAGTTTATAAATTATCAATGGAAAATTTGAATCAGCTAGACAGATGCAATTTCTTTAATGATTTTTGGAATGAACGAATGAATTGAGAGAAGATAAGAAGAAATGAAAATCAGAATCGGAAAACTCGACTGCAACAAGTAGTATCATACAACAAGCCTCCTCATTTATGCATTTTTTCTTCTATATAGGCAAAAAACTAACTTCAAAGCTTATTAAAACGATTGCAACCGTTCACTGTTTGTGTCTGTTGATATGCAAATGAGGCAGAAACATCAACATCAACACGCATTCAAGCAGCACATCTCCACGTGCAAATGCTAATGATATGTGAGTTCCATGTTTATACGTGACATATAGAATGCATAGGCTGCTTCTACTTCTACTAGTACGGCGTGAACAATTAAATTTTCAAAAATATTTTTATTCAATCTTTGATTTAATTGAGAATTTTGATAAAATTTGAATAAAAGCTAATTTGAGAATGTACAATGATATGATAAAGCTAAACAAAACAAATGCAATAATATCAATATTATAATATGAAATTATTGTCATATGTCGTCCATTTGAACGAAAATCAGGAAAATCTAATGGATTCTCAAATAATTTCATGTAACGAATAACTTTCTCTTGTGGGCTCATTGGCACTTGATGAAGCTGACGTTGTACACGTAAAGCTGCTGATTTATATCTGTAGAAAAAAAAATAATTTTAGTATTAAAATGATATATTTAAACAATACTTTGGATTGTCGATTATTTCCGTCAAAGCCGACGTAAGAATTCGCTCATCAGACAAATCTTCTTTCCATAGACGTAATGCTATAATTGATAAAATATAATAACTCTCTCTCTCTATCTCCTCTTTGTATGCATTTCTCTCTCTCTTTCTCCTCTCTGCCTGTCTTTGTATAGTTAACTCTCTTCTACTCTCGTTCATAAGAGCTGAACGGAATTTCAATAGCACCGAAAAGAAACCGGACGAAAATGAGCAAATGATTTTTGAATTATTCATAAAAACTTACCGTAACCACGACTTTCAGCTACAAAAGCATTACGATATTGATCTCCAAACAAGGGTATCATGATAATTGGTATACCATTATAAGCACTTTCTTGCAAGCTTCCAGCTCCACCATGAGTGATAAACAGCGAAAGACGAGAATCACCTTAATTTAGTTCTGTTTCTTATTCTCCATTTTTGCTTTTAATTTCATTATATTATCTCATTCTTCTTCATTGTTTTGTTTCTTTCCAACCAAAAACAATCAAGTAGGACGAGAAATAGCGAAAATGAAAACCTAAAATGTCATTTTGAGGCATCCAATTTGTCCGAATAATGTTCGAAGTGTTTTCAAACAGCTCCATATCTTCATTAGCATCATATTTCCAGATGAAAGTTGTATTTTTCATCCTTAACTTCATAATTATAATAATATATGGATATATTTGAGGAACGTTACTTTCCAAATATTTTTATGATATTCAGCTTCATCTCCAAAGACATGGTTGATGGCGGAAAAATACTTCCAAAAGAGAACAGAGCTGTGTGTTGACGTAAATTCATAATATCATCCCATTCCTATAATGAAATTTGTTTTTTTGCTTTCTCTCCATTCCCTCTCTCTCTCTCTCTCTCTAGCTAGCCCTCTACTACTCCTTCCAACGTCTCAAAATCATAAAATATTTTGAAAATTTAATTTACTTTATCTAATTTTTTGCTCTTTTCCATTGTTATTCCTCCAATGCTAACTATATGTTCTAATGATGGACGTGGATAATCCAATGTGGGTACAGTATTCACAAACACTAATGGAATATCAGCTACTATATCCTTTAATTATATCAATTTATTCATTATAAAATTCATTTTTGAATATTACCCAACAGGAGGGAGCTTCAGGAAAGTTTTCAGCCATATATGTTACAGCTGGTTCTGCAAACAGATATGATGCTTTCATACTTTCATATGTCATGACGACATTCTTCATACGATTCCAAAACGACGTGCTGTCACCAGTTAATCCGACAACAGCTTAAGAAAATTCTTTTTTGTTTCAAAAAAATTGATAATGCTTTCTGATGTTACGTGGTATGAAGCTGGGAATGGTTGGTACAGCCATAGCGTATGCTGTTCCTTCCATCAATGTCGTTGAATGAGCACCAATAATGGTTTTCAAACCAATTTTGTAGAAGATTGCTGCAAACAAGACATATTTGGATGAACTTATCATGGAATAACAAATGATAATCTTACGAAATGCAGCGAAATCAAACAATTCTGTTATGCCAACGTCGAACTTCATAGATTTCAGATCTTCGAGCATTGTAATGTTAGTCATGAGATCTGAAAACAATAAACATATAGAGAAATGATGAAGCTAGTTATCTATCATATACCATTTACATATAATCTCAACAAGGGATTCCATGCTTCTGCTCCCTAAAATAGAAAAAATTTTTTTTTTTGATGGAATGATGAAAAATATATTATTCGTTACATGTTTTAATGTGAATGGACTAAGATTGTGTTCCCAAACAAGCTTAGATATGTACTCTCCTAGATGTAACTTCTCAGCTTCCTCATGAACCTCTTTGCTTATTTCTATTGGATAAACAGGAGCTTTTTCACTTCCTGATCCGCGGACAAAAATATTCTCAATTGGTTGAATAAGTAACTGCAAGAAAAGAATTTTTAATAACAAAAAAAAGAGAGAAATAGAGAGAGAGAGAGGGGGAAGAAGAAGGGAAAGAGTGAGTGAGCCAAAGATGTATAACGGAAAGACTTACTACATCATGTCCGGCGTCTATCAGTGTATCAGCAATCCGTCCAATGAATCTCATATGACTGTAGGCCATCTTCGGTGAGAAGACGGCTATTTTGAGTGAAGAAACATGACAAAACAATTGAAATATCAATAAAAATTTGAACATTTTCCTTAAAAATGAACATTAGAAAGTGTCTTTTATAATGAAATGTAATTGAAGGTCATTGATGATGATGTTTCTAGTCGTTTTCTAGTCAGTTTCTAGTCACTTTCTAGTCTCTCTCATGAAGCTACACTTTCTTTAAAATAGTTTTTTATAAAAACAAAACATACATACATATATAGAACATATGGATATAACAGTCAATATATTTCTATTTATAGCTTATCCTTTGTTTTGAGACAAATCTATGAAGATGCAGTTTGATAGATAAGTGATAAGAACTATGTTTCAAATGTTGTTAATCTGATCATTAGATGGAATGAATGAATGGTTGAGAATGAGTGGGGGGTAATGGATGAGATAGATAGATTGGGTTTGGAAGATAACCAATGAGGAGAAGAAAAACGAATAAGGCACATCATATTCTGATAATTTCAATGATATTTCTTCTCATAATCATAATCATGTATGTTCATGGATTGTGTTCCTCTTTAAGAGATAATATGTCCAATATACAAAATTGAACAGAGCAAACGCCTAAAATAGAGGGCTTCTTTTAGAAGGAAGTTTTGTTTCATTCATAGCTTACCGCTGGAAATGCTATGCTGGCTACCCGATCTATGGCTGCACCAAGTTCACTTCCTTTATTACGACTTGCACATACTTCAGCTATACTTCTACAAGAAATAAAAAATTATTCTTATTCTTGTCTCTCTTCTGTGAATTCTTTTCTGATGTCCGCAGATGAAATAAAAAAAAAGATTCTCCTTCTAATCTCATTTGATTAAAAATTCAGAAAATCTTTGTAAAGAAAGAAGGGAGAGGGGGAAGAAAAACAAGCAAATTAGTTAGAAGAAACAGATTTTCGAACAAGGGGTTAATTCAGGCACGGGTGAGCTTGGAAAAGTTCATCCAGAAGGAGAAGATAGTGGATAAACAGAGACAGAGATAGGGAACTGGAAACTTAGAATAAAAAAAAATATTTTTTTAAACATACCGCATACGCTTCTGATTGGGAACAATAGAATATTGATATCCCAAGAACCTTTTATAAAAAAAATTAAAAAATAGTCTCTTGTGTTGTTGAATATTGGGATATTAGGAGAGAGAGAGAGATAATGAGAGAGAGAGAGAGAGATGTACCGTCCTGTTCGGTAAAAAATGATGAAAAAAGAATATTCACGTGAACGGAAGTTGATGTGAATGGAAGATGTTAATATGATCTTATACATGTGATATTCACGTGAATTTCAATTACCTTCGTGTGTATTGTCCATTCATCTGTCCTATTGATAAACGCGTTGTTCGCACTTTTTGATCTTCCATTTTATCGTTATAGGCAACAATTGCTAATTCAATGAGAGAGAAAAATATGAATCTAAATAAAGATGAATGAGGAAGAAAATCAACAAAATATTAAATCGGATTACCCCACGCAACTGAACATCCAGATATCAATAGCTTTAACATAAGAAGCCTTAAGCATACCAACTGTTTACAAATTTATAGAATGAGGAAACAAAACCTTGGGAAGTGATTTCACTATATTTCCGAACTGAAATGTTAAGGCCATCAGCGAAGATACGGATAGAGTGATTCTGGCTGGTAAGGCTCTTGTATCCATCCAAAATGCAATCCAACTTATGAAAACTGATATATACGTTGGTAGATACATCTACAATCATCATAGGTTTAAACGCTTTACATATAGCTAGAACCTGTAGTATGTAAAATCCATATAGTCGCTCAAAATGAATGGAAACTGAGAGTCTATGCCAAATTCCAGCAGTGTAAATCTGTTTTGAGCAACGTTTATAGCATTAGCTGATATGAATGAAATACCTCGGTAACATGACCATAAGTGATATTTGTCATTTTAAAATCTGGTAAGTTGTAATCGCTTTTCACAGTACTAACAGGTGACCATTCCAACCATTCTAAGCTTACCTTAAATCTTGTTCTTGAAAGCCCAAAATCATAAGTTAGACATACCTCCGCGGCATTATAAGAATAACTCTCGAAAAACAATGTGCAACGTATGGAGTCCAAAGGAAAGCTTCTCAGATCCATCTGACAAGGAGCTTAAGTATGACATCATCATAAAATATTTGAGAAAATAGGAAAAACCTTCAGATCGTATTCGATAGTTCAGCCATATGGTACCATTTGGGAAAATCATTAACAAAATATTTGGTTTAGGCGAATCATGAACTTTTGTATTCTTCGAGTTTACAATACAAACGTTTGGTGACCATAGACGAGGTTCCATATCGTGATCCAATGACAGATTCTTTCGACAAGGATCATATTGTTCAAATGATAATCTATATATCATATAATTAAATAATTAAATTGAAAATATTAAAGATGAACCGTTGATCTAGCCATATGGCACTAATCCAAAAGTCAATTACAAAAGTTCCCGTAATAGCTGATATATCAGATATATCCTGTATTGTTATTTCCACCAAAACACGTACAGGAGAAGGCTCAGGTAAAGCATTTCTATAAGAAGTAAGTAGATTTCCAATGAAAAGTAATTAAATTAAAATAATTATATGAATTGTCCAGTTGAATTAGTTAAAATCCACTTACTGACTAAGTCTTATGCTTAGCCAATTAATCAATTTATAAAGCTTAAGGTAAAGCATCTTCTACTATTTCCGGCATTTTAGAGACGGAAACGGAAAAACGAAATTTTCTTTCTTTTGACTCTCTTTCTCTCTCTCTCACTTTCACTCTTTTCTCATTATTCCTTCTTATTTTTCACGTTTACCGGCTATAATTATTCATAAGGATGTAAGCAAGATCCTGAGGCTTTGCTTCGCGCACTTCACCAGAATCACACAATGATCGTTCAGCATCTGCAATGAACAAAAGCCAAATTACAAATTAAATTTTAGAAGAATAGAAAAAAGTATTTTGTTGATTAGCAGACAACGTTTTCTTTACGATTTTCACTATTTCGTTTTCTACTTGAATAGACACATGTCGATATTTTGAAAACTTACGAGGTGTTGGTCGTCACTAAAGTATGGAAACTGCCTGAGGCAATGAGGAAAAAGAGAGAAAAAAAACTTTTCTTTTTCGGTCTAATTTTAAAAAAAAAAGTAAAAAGCTTCAGCTACTCACCTTTATAATCAATTGGTTGCGTAGGTGAAATGGAATTTGACAATACTAAAGCTTCTATTAAGAGCGTCTGGAATACATTGAACTTTGGAATGAGAATATTGAAGTTCATGGAAAATTGATGGAATTGGATAGAACTAACCTGAATACTATATATCATTTAGAAATCTACTAATCCTTGATAGATACATAAGCAAATAAATATTTTTTTCGTTCCAATCGAACCTAAACAGTAATCAAACAAATAAAAGAAATAATTAAAAACTAAATGAGATATTGCAATAGAAGAAATATTCATAAAAAGGATTTTTATGAAGAAAGCCTTTAACGCTAGAATTCAATCAGCAGCTTTCATGTGTACCATTCACTTGCTTTTGAGTTTCACAACTCAGCTCCGCCTACAGCCATAAACGGACATTCTCTGGATCAACAAGTATAAATATGGAAAGA
Source organism: Auanema sp. JU1783 (assembly GCA_943334845.2). Lineage (NCBI taxonomy): Eukaryota > Metazoa > Nematoda > Chromadorea > Rhabditida > Rhabditidae > Auanema > Auanema sp. JU1783. The sequence goes on along the minus strand of CALQYR020007479.1, from coordinate 603,656 downwards.
AGAAAAAAAAAAGAAAAAAAAAAGAATGTGTAGCAGATTTTTTTTGGAAGGAAACAAATGAACTGGTTGAGTGAGCAAAAAAAAAGAAGAGGATAGTAAAAAAAAGCTTTATGAAATTACTGAGCTCTGGTTCTTGTATGAAGATGCAACTCCTGCTTTGGAGTACGTTCATCTCATCCCTCACGTCAAGCTTCGATTCAATCGATTCGACCTAAATTTTATGAATGATAATGAAAGTTGAATGTAGTCCTTGCAGTGAAGATGGCAGGTTCTTACTCTTCTAACATATATTGTTCCAAGACTTTTGCCTCTGATTCTCTCCGTGTTCCTCTTCCAATTTCTTATAACTCGTTCATTTCTCTTCTTTATTCAACCTCTTTATCCCTTCTTTCTCTACCACCAACTGCAGATGGCGACTAAACAGAATTTCCTTTATTAGCTCAAATCTTCTTTCTATCAAACACTGCTTTCGGCACAATTCAGTACAGCATTGGCAGGTTGAAGGGATTGAAAATGCCATTCGACCACCATTACATCAGGTAATTATTGTAATTAATGTTGTTTTCAATCAGTAGTGTTACACACTCTACCATGTTCACTCCTGCTCGGGCACACGAACTGTAAATAACCGTCAATTAGCATAATGGGCGCGCATTGATTTTCACGTAAATGACGTTAACAATAGACGCCATTCATTACTCACTCACTGAAAGAACGGCTGTACCCACTTATGAAACATAATATTCTTTCTAATTTTAAACTTTTCTAGAATTATTCGTTTTTCGCAACCTTGCTCGTCGAAGAAAAGATAGCAACCAATCAAATTGCTATTAGATAAAAAAATATGTGAGTTTATAGTTTGTAGTATTGAGACAATTTTTTTTACCTATCACAATCAAATTAATATGCTAGTTACTTAATAATGCTTCATTTACTATCATCACCAAGCTTTTGCTTACTGTGTTTGAACGAGTGTACGCAAATGCGTATAGCTTTCTGCACGTGAAATGTCCAGACTTCTCCGTGTACTAGTAGTATGAGTTTTCTTCTTAAATGGTTTTGAAATATTTGTTTTTTGGACTCACAGTTTATCACTTCTCAATTTCATAATCCAATTATTTCAGAATAGTGTCTTATGTGTTTATATAATGTCGGAAAGTTCCCTCAAACTATCCATAAATTTGAATAAAGGAACTTCTTCGACGTCGGAGTTTCATAATTCCAATGATAGGGGTCCCAAACAGGATGAAACTGAGGGTGAGTCATTATAGTTTCGTTTCTGTAAATTAAGTTTTTTTCTTCAGCTTCAACTTCACGCACAAAGTGCAATACAGAGGAATTTTCTAACAATAATGAAAAACTCGACATTTTTCCTAAAGAAGAAAAGTCAAAAGACCTGATATCTGTTAATGTGCCAACTGTAAAAAATGCTAGGAAACGTAAGCAGGTTATGTAAGTGGTTTTTCTATTTTTCTCAGGCTACTACTACTATTTAGAACTGATTTCAATAGCCCGAGCTTGCTCAATTCTTCCACAATATCTGCTCAGCAAAAAGAAAAAGAACGTCTTGAACGATTACGGGTGAAAGACAATGTAGTTTATTATTCTTTTCGCATTTTCAAGTTCTCTATATTCAGGAAAACGATCATTTGGAGCAGTTCTCAGCACTACAATCGTACACATATAATCCTTTACCTGTACTAGATGCTGATGATATTGACGAGGTTGATAAATTAAGAAATTCTTTGTGTAACTATCAGTTACAGATTACGGGATTTGGAGAAAAATATAATGGTCAAAATAACTTGCCGTCTACCTCAAAAAATCCAGAGGTACTTATTGAGCATTATTGTTAAATTGAGAGATGGGTTTCATTTAGATTATAAATCTTTCGAGTGATGATGAAGATGAAATACAAGAACTGGGTTGTTATCATCGGGTTATAGATCCTAGACCTATAGGTTTGTGAAAGCTATTCTCCATGATAAAAAAAATGCTTTAAGCTAAACGACAAAGATGGTTCATTTCGGACAAAGAACGGGTAGGAAACTGTTTAAAGTTTTGGTTTTTCAGTAGGTTTTTTTCTCAGGCTGTTCGGGAGAGCATGGATATTCAACACCGTATTGAACAACAGCGTTTGAAGAAAAGACAACATGCGGGTGACATAGAACAGTTCGATTTCAAATCGGGAAAGCTAATTGTTAATCGGGGTAACTATTTTTTTCCATCGTACTATAAATCTGTTCATCAGGTCATCCGCCTCAAGATCCGGATATTAGCGTAGCACCACATTTAACTCATGTCTTACAACCTCATCAATTGGGAGGAATTCGTTTTATGTGAGAATCCACGTTTATAATTTTGTTAAAATGAGCTTTACAGGTATGATAATATAATAGAATCTTTGGAAGAGTACAGAAACAGTCCGGGTTTTGGGTGTATTTTAGCTCATAGTATGGGTTTAGGAAAAACGTTACAGGTGAATGATTTTGATTAGAAAATCTCTCATTATACTTTTGACAGGTTATAACGTTTATTGAAATTTTCTTTCGAGCCACCAATGCTCATAAGTCACTTGTTATAGTTCCCGTGAATACGTTGCACAACTGGGCCAATGAGTTTGAAAAATGGCTACCAAAGTTCTTTTTTATCACCATTTTTTTTGTTAATTCAGTGTTCAGAAATGATCCGCTCGGTTCAAATAACCGCAAATTTGATGTTTTCGTTCTCGGGGATGCGGTCAAAACATTTGATGCTAGAGTTAACTTGTTAGGTAAGGTGTCTCGAACTATAATCATTCCGTTCACCGTTTGCAGAGCAATGGGGGAATCAAGGAGGAGTGTTGATTATAGGTTATGATCTTTTTCGGCTTTTGATTAAAGCCACTCAGCCTAAAAAACCTTCGAGAATGAAGATCAATTTTTTCAATGGAAGAAGGGTTTGAGGAGCAGTTCTTTGCGGAAATAAATTTGGTCATTCGATAGGTGCATAGAGACGAACACGATGATGACCATAATAAAGGGTATACTAATGATGGAAGAATACGATTCGAAGCAAATCAACGTAAGGAACCTCGATTGAGTCAATGTTGAACATATGTTTTAGTTGTGCGTAGAGTATTACTTGATCCCGGACCAGATTTGGTAGTTTGTGATGAAGGACATAAAATTAAGAATTTGAACACGGATATAGCTACTGCTTTGAATTCCATTAAAACCACGTATGTTTCAACATATACACACTCTTCGCTAACATTTCATTTTAACAGACGGAGGGTTGTACTTACTGGATATCCTCTACAGAACAACCTTATGGAATATTATTGCATGGTGGACTTTGTTCGTCCGAAGTATCTAGGCGAGAGAAAGTCATTCTCTTTAATGTTTGAAAGACCGATCAAAAATGGACAATGTGTCGATTCTACTCCAGGTACTTCTGCTCATACATTTGTCATTTCTTTGCATTCATTAAAGGTGATGTGAAAGTGGCTCTGCAACGAACTCATGTATTAGTCGAAATGTTAAAAGGTTTTGTGCAGAGGTATGGGGTTATCTCCGTTCATTCTCTAAAAGTTTTGTTCTCAGGAGAACTCACCATCTACTCAAAACAATTCTACCAACAAGCAAGGAATATGTTTTGTTATTGAGGAAGAGCCCGCTACAACATGCTCTGTACAGGTATAATGTTTTCAAACTATCCGTTCACTCTAAAAACCGTCCAGAACGTTCCTACTCTATGCGCAATCTGAAGTACAGAAAGGAAGTAGTGTGTTTAATCCCCTCAAAGCATTTTCAGCGTGCTCCAAGGTAGCGCTTGAGTTTATAAAAAAATCTAAAAAACTTGAAAATAGATATGGAACCATCCTGATGTTATGGCCGTTTCGTTGAAAAGAAAAAATGCGGAGAAGCAGAAAAATAATGAGAAAAAGCAACAAGTATGAATTTGCAAATGAAATGAAAAAACGTTTTTCTGCGTTACAGAACGAACCAAATTTGATGGATGCGCTGAACTCATCCGTTTTCGATAATTCGAAGCCTGTCACTCAACAGTCATTGTGGGAAGGAATCTCATATTCTAACGATTTGTAAGTTGAAGATCTTCTGTGAATTATGAGTTTTGTGCTGTTTCAGAGATATCACAGAAAGTGAATCAGTTGACAGATCACGCAGAAAGCCAAAGAAGAATTTAGCAGCTTTATTAATGGACGAAATAGATATGGATGACCAGGGTTTGAAGTATGACTGGGTTAGTACTATTTTAATAAGCTTTGAAGCAATATGAGTATTCAGGCCGAAGTCATCATGCAACATCATAGAGTAGGAAACATAGAGCATGGGTACAAAATGAAGATTGCACTAGATATCATTGATGAGACAACACGGCTTGGTGAAAAAATTCTTCTCTTCAGGTATTGAATACTCCTCTATATTCTGTGAACAACTCCGTTTCAGTCAAAATTTAACTGCTCTCGACTTGATAGAACAGTACTTGTTCAATAGATTTGTAGTTAATCCTGATGCTCGTATGGAAGAATTCTGGGTTAAAAACAAAAACTACTTCCGTAAATTTTTTTCATGGTTCACTATAGAATCGCTATACTTTTAGGTTTGGATGGATCTACGAACGCAACAGAACGAGAGCGATTGGTTAATAAATTCAATGGTGATCCGACTGTTCGTTTATTTTTGATATCCACTCGCGCTGGTTCTCTAGGTATTAATTTGGTATGTGCCTTCTTTCTTTAACTTCGGATATCATTATAATTCAGGTTTCCGCGAATAGGTGTATAATATTAGACGCTTGTTGGAATCCGTGTCATGATGCTCAAGCAGTTTGCCGAGTTTATAGGTTTTGTTTATATATGGTTATTTCCAAACAGTACTATAACAGATATGGGCAACAAAGAGCTACATATATTTACCGATTGGTCATGGATAACTCCATGGAACGAGCAATTTTCAATCGTCAAGTTAGTAAACATGGACTGCAACGTGAGCTGCTCGTAGAGTTCTTATAAAAATACAATTTTATCAGAGCGCGTTGTGGATGATGCTAAGGTTGAAGCCAATGTTACGCAGAAAGAATTAGAAACACTTCTTATGTATGACGTAAGTAACTGCTTCCGAAACTAGTAATACTATTTGGCTTGTTAGGAAGCGAAGGACGTGATTACAAATGAATGGGATACTTCTTGCTGGAACATAGAAGATAAAGTTCTAGCGACAGTTGTGAAGAGAAACAGTCGTATGTTATCTCAGGTAAGTGAAATGTTTCTTTTCAGTTCATGAATGCCGTTTAGGAACCATTTCTACACGAATCTCTGATCCTGGAAAAAGAAGAAGGGTTAAGCGAACAAGAAAAAAGGGAAGCCCAGCTACTCTATGAGAAAGAAAGGGCCGCAGAGGTTTATTATCAAGTTGTTGTCAAGTTTAATCTGTATTTTTAGGTTGCATTACCGTTAGAAATCACAGAGAGGTTGGAACCTAACTCACGTCCAATGAGAGATAATTATTTACCACCGTACGGCAGGTTTTGTTTTCATCTGGTGTTTGATTATTACCTTGTTACTTACGCAGAATGATGTCTGAGAATTTCTATAATAACGCAATGAAAGCCACTCCTTTCCCTAACTCGATTGAAGCTATAAATAACAAAATGCCTAATGGGTTTGTTTCTCATATCTTATTGTTTGAATTTACTGTTTTTGAAGTGTTTCTGGTGGAGGAGTGACGATGGCTGGTGCCATGAAAGACATATCTCATCATCCTCATATGCGTAATCCAATGCACCAAAACTATTACATGGTACATTTGATGTTTATTTTGAGTTTATTCATTATTCTTCCAGCCCCCGCAACGAAGTAATCAGGAATATCAAGATCCACCTAGGTTTATACAACGTAAGTTAAGGTTTCTCTTTGTAGATGCGAAATGTTTTCAGATGTTTCTAACTGGATTCCGGGTCTTTCATTTCCTGGCGCTCAACATGCATCAGAAATCATTTCTAGCAGATCTGGAAAAATGCAGCGTATAATTCTGGATCGAGGTGTTGTTTTTTGATTCTCGCCGAATTTAAATCGTTTTTATAGATATACAATTGCCGCTTGTGGAGAATAATTCTCAAATGCGTTGCTTGCCTAAAGGATCTGAAGCTGTATTAGTAAGGTCTGGAGAAGGACTTTACTTGAAAGCACCGAATGCTGAAATATTGAATGCGGAAGGGTCTATTTTTGCTACAGGTTTGCCATGTTGATATGTCTCTTTTCATTTCGCTTTCATCAGGTATGGTTACTGCTCCCGAATATTTTGATCCGGCAGATTTCCGCTTACCAGCTCCGTTAGTTACACGAGGAACACCTGAGGTGATAGATCTTGACTGAAATATCTGTGAAACAGATTAATTAACGATCTCATTTTTAACATAGAGATGTTTGACACTCTTTGTTTTCTGAAATATTCCGTATATTTTATCCTTGAACCTTTTAAAGGGTGTAATTTCAAAGCTTCTCCTTGTCTTCGAGCTAGCTTGGATTCACGATCATGTTAATCATAGTTATAGTTTTAATGTAATCATATCGCCCATCTATTTTCTTTTTTTCTTAGTTTTGTCCAGTTTTTAGCCTTAAAGATATCTAGCATTAACCTGTGATCTCTTTATTTTGTAGATAGTTTGTTTTAAAATTGTTTGTAATAAACACATTTCCAGCACATCAGAATTTCTTTAACTTCTTTGCGTTCGAAACGATAACATCATCTTTGGGAAAATGGGAATGAGGGAAGGCGAATTCACAACGAACAAGAAATTCAACATCAGATGTACGACACCTTAAGTTCAAGTAAATGCTTATCTTGCAAAAAATTCAAAAACAACTCACTTCTTCTCAGTCCACATGTAAAAGTCTGTTTCTCTCTTCTCTATTTTATAAGTGATAGAGCCAAAACATCGTCTATGATTATTGGGGCTCCGTTTGATCAAGTAAACAGTATCGGCCTGTGGACACAAAAGGTTACAATAAGTGCGATCTTTCCCATCTATTGCCTCCTATAAACAATCTTCAAAGATCATGAAAGTTACAACAAGAAGTACCTGATGGCAAGGGTTCCATGTAACATTTCGTGGATGTTCATCTCTTTCAGTCTCCAATAACTTGATTGAACAAGAAGCAGGCTCCAAATCATTTCGAGATTGGCAACTTAATAGTCTCCATTCTGAAAATATTGATGGCTTGATTAAGAATGAAAAGTGTTGTGAAGTGAATTGTTTGATTTGGGAAAAAACTCACGCCAATGAACGCTGTTTTCACAATAAGCTGTGGTAAGAAAGAATAAGACACAGAATGTTCGAATAATCATCATAAGTTAGAAAATTTCAGGAAATCTTATGGCTTTTATACAAATGAGGACGAGATTATCCAAAACTGGTCATAATTTACGGCAAGAAAGATAGATGAAGGTATGAAATGCGAGATCTTCAAAACAGATGACCAACTTTCAGAAGGTTTCATGATTTCTGTTCATAAAACATGCAAAAGAATCAAAAAAAAAGAGTAAAACCTTAAGTAAACACAAACTTACGTTTAAGCTGTGAAATTCGACCGCCTTCACTCCAATCGGACGAATGCAACCGCTCTTCGCCTCATCGATAATGCAAATAAAACCTGCATACGAGTTGAATATTCAAATTTCCTGACTGACAATATTTTCTTTGATTATAAAATATGATTGATGATAGAACGTGAAAGTTCGACTTCCGAGAATCTTTCTAAGTGTACTTTCATTCATGAAAACATCGCTTGCCTGTTTCTGCTACAAAGCTAAAAATACTGGTCTGAAAAGCGCCCCAATTTCATTTAGGTCTTGTGAGTTAGAAAGGGTCTCGTATTCAAATGTCTGTCTAAATTCAGTGTTTTCAAGCTCGTTTCGTGATTTTTATCAATTCAGGCTATCACGTTTTAGTGCCGAACTAAGCGTTTTCATGTTTTTTTCATTCTCTTATTCTTTTTAATCGTTTTTGATCTTTTTAGTAAAGAAAACAATTGTATTGAGTTAATATTCCCAATATGGGAGAGGAATTAATTAAATATACCTTTTCGACTTCTCAAAAAATCTTTGCCGACAGTTCTAAGATTGGTTTATCGAAGGTCTGTGCAATATTATTTTTGATTTCTGTATGTCTTTGAAAGATCGAAAGAATTGAAAGCAAGAGGAAAGAACTTGAACGAGAGCAAGAAGCTTTGAAAAAAGCCGTCTGTATGGAAGCTACTAAGAAAATTTTGAAAATGAACGTTGATATAAGAGGTTATGTGTTTGAATTACTTTTCTCACTGTTTTTGCTTTCACTTTCAGAGCTTCAAAGCGATTTATCAGTTTTGAAAAGCTGGTCAAACCAAGCTGCAGTTTTGAACGAAAAAAAAATTGAAGCTGTTAGTTTGTATGTATGACTAAGAGTTATGAAATATTATTTTACAGTTCGTAATAGTCACCCTGTACTCTAACATTTCCCAGTCGCTAAAGACAGGAGAAGGGTTTATTTTTTCCACCATTTGTAATGGTCAACTAGCTACTTTTAAAATAACTTGGGAAGTCGATAACGGTACTTCTTTTCTTCTCTTATATGTTCATCATTCGCTTTCTCTTAGAAAACTCTTGTGTTTTTGAAGTTATCAACGGGTACAATATACGCTCAGACCAAAAGAACTTTGAGATCAAACTGAAACAGCAATTAGACAGAAAATCCAATTTTTTAGCCTTTATCGTAAAGGTTATTTGGCCAATGTTCGAGAATCCGTTACTCTTTTAGTTTCACATTTTATTTTCAAACGATAAATCTACCAACCTTTCTATCTTTCCAATATTCTTTCGGATATGTTTGCCATTCTTCATCTTTTCTCATTTCGGATATTTCATTGTTAATTTCATCTGTAATTACAGACGACGGTGGATTAAATCATGTCCTTTTTTGGGATAGGAGGAAAAACTGATGAAAAGGTGAGTTCTTAAAGTTTTTTGGTTTTTCTGTTCGCTTTGTGGTGCATCGATTTGCTTCTACACAAAACATGTTATTGCCTCTCGTCATTCTTTCCCAATTGCTCCTATCTCTTTCCTCTCTTTTATTCTCCGTCTCCCTCTCTGTCTCTTCTTCTTTCTTTCTCTCTCCCTCTCTTATGTTGCATTATGTTTCTCTTCTGTTAATTTATGTGAGTCATTCATTCCTTATTGAAAATATTTTCATTAGTTTTTTGGTATTTAGTTCATCGTCCTCTTTTCATATTAAACTTCAGGTCAGTTTATCGAGTATGAAAAAATACGATGCTTCCTCCAATATCTCGCCTTGCGAGTCGAGTTCATCCAGCGATGAAGAGAACGACAGTCACGCAGAGCTTGACTTAGACGATAAGAATGTATTAAGGTTTTTGTTCTTGTGCATTCCTCTCACTCATTTATTCTCTCAGTTATTTTTCTGTTGTATCCAACTATATATGGAAGAATAGTAGAAAAGCTTCTTATGCTTCTGGAACTGACTCGTATGTCGTTAGCGACTATTCGGAAAATTCATAATTCGATGCTTTCAGTTGGGTTCCTACTGATCCAAATGAAGTAGTGGAGGTTCCAACAGCAATAGTAACGAGATACAAAAAAGTTTATCCACTCATAGGTTCGTAGTTGCAACATTCATATAATAAACAACATGCTCGCTATCTTTCCAGGAGAGGAAGACTTGAATTCGAATGGAGCATTCTACGTTATGTCTGCTGATGAGGTTAGAATTATCTGGAAACATTTAAATTTTTACTCAGAGTCGAAAAGAAGAAGAGGAAGAAGAAGAAGAAGTAGAAGAAGAATTGGAACCTAATGCTATGAACAACGAGATCACTACGTAAAAATTGTAACTTCCAACGTCTTGTATGCCTTTTTGTTTTAAGAGAGGAAAAAGAAATCTTCAAACCCCCTCTGAATCATCTAGTTTTTCGATTTTGGACGGGCACAAAGGACAACGTCAGGTTGCTATCGTTGTTCCGAAGTCGAAAGGTGAGAGAATGAGAGACAACGAGATTATTGGAAAACAAAAACATTTATTCTCCAGGTTACTGATGTGATAGCCCTCTGCGAAAGATGTAGAGAATCTCGTTCTTTGTTCAGATGCTCCTTAAAGTGTAAGAAATATTGTTACCCGTTTCAACACTGTATAAAGCTATTTACAGACTCGTCCAGTCGGGCTGAGTTTGTCAAGAAACTATTAGTTATCCTGCAAGAACATCTGCTATGGAAACCAATTCACATAGCTGCCGTACTAGGCTTGGAAGAGTTTTTCAAAGAACGGAAGAGGAAAGTAAGGGGGTTAGTATAGAATCTGCCGAAATTTTTGATAACTTCGAGTTTCTTCAGACAAATGCATATCTTGTCTCAACCAGAAGGAATGACTCCTCTCATCATCGCTGTACAACACAATCAGTTAGATTTTTGTCTGAATAGCAATTCATCTTCTGTTTTCAGCATGTCGCTAGTTAATTATTTAGTAACAGAATGTTGCGAAGACCTCAAAATTGATTCGAGAAACCACAATAACGTTCTACATTATGCGGCTACAGCAAGCGCGGAAATGGTTAAGGTTTATTTTTTTTTTTGCTCTCATTCCTGAAGTTCATGCTATAGCTTTTGATGGATTCTGGGAAATGTGATAATCTCATAAATGCCACCAATAACGATGGAAGTACTCCATTCTATCTGGCTGTGATGGGGGGAAACCCCTTCTGTGCAAAAGCACTCAGATCTTACGGTTTCGCCTTCGTTATCTATTGATTAATATGAATTGTAAAGGAGGTTTGCTACGGGTACCTGGATCTTTGAAGAATGTTTCTCCTTTATTGGAAGCAATGAAAAAACCAAAAATGGATGTCGCGTAATTTGATTCTGAGAAAATGAACAGTTATGCAAATTCTTTCCAGAAGTCTTCAAGCGATTTTTGAAGCCTATCCTGATTCTCTGAAAGATTCCGAGTCTTTGACTGGCAATACAGCATTGCATGTAGTTTCTTTCAAGAAAACTCTTCTTGCTCTCTTGGATTTGAAGGTAAGTTTTTCTTCAGAGTTGGAAAGTATATGATGTTTAGTCGGAAGAACTGCATTTGGATGTACGAAACTCTTTGATGCAAACCCCACTCCATGTTTATATACTAAGAAGTGATTTGTCTCTTATCATGGCCATAGCAGCATATAATGTAACTTGTAACTATATGAGTCTTATCACTGAAATACGCTTTCAGGTTGATATAAATGCTAAAGATAACAATGGCAACAGTCCTCTACATCTTGCAGTTTCTGTATGTTTGATAGATCCCATTTCATTCATGAACAGACTCAAACCTTTTTCAGAACTTGAATCTTGAGATTGTGAAAGCTCTGTTATGCTTGGGTGCTGAACCAAACATTATAAATAATCATAAGGAATCCCCCCGACATCTTGCTGCTAAATTCAAGAACAAGTAAGTTTTCAGAAGCTGGCTTCCTCATTTAATTGACTTGTGCAGTGATATTGCGATGGAGATTGTGAGATGTCTGATTATCTGTGGTGCAAGTTCGTGTCCTCAAGGTTTTGTGGGATGCACAACGTTTTGTGTCCACCGAGATAACTTCGTTCCTGAACCGAAAATTTGTGACAGCGGTTTTTATTTTCTCTCAACTTCAATTCATCATGGAATTCAGACTCTGAATCATCTGTTTGCCGCAAGTTATCAAAATTAGCTGTTGATTCCCAGTCGGCTACTAGTGCTTATGAGTATGAAGTTGATCCAGATAGAGGTGGGAAACAAGACCAAACGTATCACGATTCGAACCCCATCCGGAATTTTCCCCAACAGGTAAAAATGACTATCAGAACGACTTTAAAGAAATATATTCAGCAAGCCATTCGGGCTGTAATGGAGAGATTGAAGGAATTCCAAAAAAAAGAAGATGTTAATCTCATGAATGTTCTATCACTAGACGGTGGTGGAATCAGAGGACTAGTTAGCACACAGGTATGCTTCACTGCCGCAGTATTGAGGTCCATTTCATTTTCCAGATTTTAATTTGTCTCCAAAGATACTTGGACTCTCCAGTTTTCTCTTATTTCGATTGGGTGGCCGGAACCAGTACAGGAACGCTGATAGCTTCTGCAATAATGACAGGTTGATAGAAAGCATATTGATACCTATTAAAAGCTTTTAAGGAAAATCTTTACGAGAAATTCAAAAAGTATATCTCCGTTTCAAAGATGAGCTCTTTGACTCTTGGACTAGACCATACAGTTCCATAGCTTTAGAAGAGTTTATGAAGAAATGCATTGGGGGCGATGTGAAACTAAGTGATATCAAATATCCTCGGTAAACTTGTGGTTTTGGAAAAAAAATATATATTTACAGTTTCTTTTTCACTACTGTGCGAGCGGATACTTTTCCCGTTCAATTGGAATTGTTGCGGAACTATAGGTTGCCCCTAACAGATGAGGAGAACAATGAACTTGGTTTCCATGATCCAGCAGGTTTGATCGCCCACTTTGACTCCTTTTCTATTGCTTGTAGAAATTCCTTTATGGAAAGCTGCCAGAAGGAGTAGTGCTGCCCCAACTTACTTTTCTGCATCCGAAGGAAAGTTCATTGATGGTGGAATGGTTTCTAATAACCCAACTCTTGATTTGCTCAGCGAAATTCACTTCTATAAGAGTACATGCGCGTTTAAGGTTTGGATAAAGCTAGTGTATGTTAAAAGAGAATTTGTTAAGAAAATTGAATCGAATGTTGATGTCGGATGTGTTGTGTCAGTGGGAACTGGCATAACTCCTGTGTATCCAGTTGATCCTTCCGTATTCGAGGTAGTCGTGAAGTATAGTCGGAAGAGACTAGCGTTTTTATAGATGAGTGATATGTTTGGTTTACTACGTGGAATTAAGAATTTATCTCTTATGGTTCTAGATCAGGTAGGGGAAAATGATAGTTTGATAGTAAATCAGATGTTTAGGCAACTGCTACAGAAGGAGCTCCGATTGCGCGATCCAGATCGTGGTGTCACGCTCTGAATCGGCCCTACTTCAGGCTTAACTCTCCATTGTTCAAAGTAAGCTTGAAGCTGAGAAAGTTATTAATTTTTCTGTAGGATATCGTGTTGGATGCATCAGACGATAGTGATTTAGTTGAGATGATGTGGGACACAGTGCTTTACTGTCATACACATAGGTTAGAATCAGTAGTTGAGCATATTCGCCAACAATCACTTTTACAGGAAAGATTTGATCGAACTCGCTCAAGTATTGAAAGCCATTGGGACTAATAAATACCGTAAGAAAAAAATGAACAGCACGTCGAATTAACTTGGGTACAAAGATTTCCGTTTTGTACAGAATTTTTATTTATTTAATTTGTGATGCTCTTTCCCAAAGAATAATAATATAATAATAAATAAATAATTTTTACATTTTTGCTTACCTAAATAAGAGAGAAATGGGAACTATCGAATCGTTCAGCTGTTTCACACAACACATAGTAATTGTTTCAGAGAACAGTGTTGGTGACGCAACCGCTTTCAATGTGATGAACATAACCAAATGAAACAAATGAGTTTGAAGTTATGCACTTCAGAAGAATGAAAAGAACGAATATCATTTGTATAATATAGGGAAGTAGAACTTTCTGCACCTGATTGGCTCTAATAATCAAATTGGATAAAATCCTTACTAAGTTAAACGGCAATAGAGTTAGAACTCCGGAATACAAAGATGATTTGAAGGTTCAAAAACTATTCGAAATGGAAATCAAGAGAATTATCATATCAAACACGAGGCTTACCATAATTTGATGTTTCCACCCCAATCTACAAATTTGGAAACAGTTAACTGGGAGCAATCATAGAGGACGCCGAACTTACATAGAGAATCGAACTGATGAATGCGTCTTCTAGATTAAAGATACTTCTTTCAGACTATGTCCACAGCGGATCCGAAGATAGTTGAGTTAGATAAAGTATTACCGTTATCGAAAATCCGGTCATATGATGACTTTGTTCGAATGGGGCGATATTGCTACCTCATCCTCATTTTCTCCGAATTCATTCTCCTATCAGGAGCAGGAAATATGGTCTATATGGTCTATGCAGGTAGTTGTTGGCAAGTGGACTCACATCCAATGATATTATAGGTGCTGCTCCTCGATCAGTTTCATGCGTAGGTAGTAACTTCACCATAGAGGA